>CAMZMU010000026.1:0-175984 GCA_947311845.1 Poa pratensis
AATGGTTCCTACCAATTTGGTGTTGCAACAAATATGTTGAAAACTTGCTCTTTCATGTGCTTTGTTTGCCACCATGATGATATTTTGAAGATGTTGCATTGGATTGCTTGCACTTTGACCTTGCTCCTTGCACTTCCTTTCATATTCTTGTGTTGTGTAAACGGTGCTATGACAAAGAAGGACATGACATTGTGATATGCTCCTCTTTCTTGCACACACATGGTTTGCTTGGTCTTTAGTGTTTGTAGGCATGGTGAATTCCAATTCTCGACAACACATCTACCTCCTTTGCTTGGTGATGAAGAGCAAGATCGAGACGACTCCTATTAAATGGGGAGATGATGTAGCCCAACCAGGACCATCACCATGTCAAGTACTCCAACACTCCCACAAGTCATAATGGACCTCAAAGGTAACTCATTCCACTATGTGATTCACCATATGTCACCTTTGACATTATACTACTTGACCATTATTCCCATTGCATTGTTAGGTGTGTCACCCAAGGTACAAGACCACGGAAGATGGCCAAGGCGCAAGAGGAACGAAGGCCGACAACAACGGTGGCTTGGAAGAGAAGAAGGAAGAGAAGAAAAGACCCAGGCGGCGTAGTAAAGCTACCATCACTGCTACCGCTTAGCTACCGCCAGAACCGGCTTCGGAGCGCTTAGCGTACCAACTGGTACCGCTGGCGGTACCGCCGCCGGTACCGCCGAGGTGGGAAAAGCGAAACCTGCCCCGCACCAGCGGTACTACCGCTTAAACCCGCGGTAGTACCGCCGCTGCGGGTCCAGCACGGGTTGGAGGCCCATGTAACATCCCCACCTACCCCCTTTGGTCAACACTATAAATAGGAGTTCCCCATCTCAGATCTAGATAGACTATGTTTTGAGATTAGAGTAGAGCTAGACTCCTTCTTCTCAAAGGTCTCCTTCCTCCCCTTGTGGGATGGTTCCTCCCCTAGTGAGAAGATCCCCTTGTGGATTCAAGACCTCTACTTGTAGTTTGACTACTTGCCAATTTTTCATCCTTGGGTGACTTTATTGGAGCGGTTCGGTTGACCGTTGGAGAAACAACCATCCAAGATCCTTTCTTGTATCTACTTGCCGATCTCCCACCTTCGTGTGGATTCTATTGGCCGTTGGAACCGACCGGTAAGGAAACGGTTTCTTGTATCTTGTGCGTGTTCTTGTGTTCTTGGCGTTCTTCTCCTCGTGTTCTTCGTGTTCTTGCGTGAGTTCGTCCACATACTCCGTCAATCCGTGAAGATCGGGCCACCCTAGAGGACCAATCCTCATCATGTTGGTTCTTCGCAATGAAAAGCTTTATGCAAACCTTTCTAAGTGCACTTTTGCCACCAACAACTGTTTTCTTGGGTTTTGTTGTTTCTTCGGATGTGTTGAAGTCGATGATGCCAAGATACAAGCAATTCGGACTTGGCCTTTTCCGATGTCACTTGAGGAGTTGAGACGTTTCTTGGTTTCGCCGGATTTTACCCCGTTTTCATCAAGGATTTTTCCACAATTGCTTGCCCCCTCCATGAACTTACAAAGAAGAATGTACCTTTCATTTGGGGCAATGCACATGATTTTGCTTTCAATGAGCTCAAACGGTTATTAACCGAAGCACCACTCCTTGCCCTTCCGGATTTCTCTAAGACATTTGAGATTGAATGCGATGCAAGTGGATTGGGCATTGGTGGAGTGCTTATGCAAAATGGTAGACCCATCGCATACCATACTGAGAAACTAGATGGAGCTCGCTTGAACTACCCATTTATGACAAAGAGTTATTGCTTTGGTTCGTGTTTTGGATGTGTGGCAACATTACCTTCGTCCTAAGGAATTTGTCATTCATTCTGACCATGAATCCTTGAAATATTTGAAAAGTCAAACAAATTTGAACAAAAGACATGCTAAGTGGTTGAGTTCATTGAGTCTTTCACCTTTGTAATCAAATACAAGAAAGGTAAAGACAATGTGGTCGCGATGCTCTATCCCGCAAGGCCAACCTACTTACATGTCTTGACATTAGTGTCTTGGGTTTGGATGAGATTAAAGAGTTGTATGCTACCGATGCTTTCTTTGCAGACATTTTCACTCAATGTTCGGAGCACAAAGGAATTGGTGATTTCTATTTGCACCAAGGTTTCTTCTTTAAGGCTAACAAAACTATGTATACCCGAGACTTCGCTTCGTTTGGTCCTTTTGAAGGAATCTGGTGCGGGTAGGTCCCGATTTTCACGGATTTGTGCGGAGGGGCGAAGAACACGAAGAACACCGATGAACACGAAGAACACCCAAAAAGGGGAATCACACAAAACAAGGGTAAATAGCAAGTAGCAACCCGGCAAGACTCGATTGGTAACAAATCCCCGTGGGCAGCCCCCAATCCTCCTCTCCCAAGCACACCTTACTCTTAGGATTGTTTGTCCAATTGGTCAATCCAACCAATCCAACCTAGCCACCTAAAGATGGAAGATTAGCAAGTAATCGCAACTACAAGCGGAGCCTTGGTATCCATGCAGGGATCTTCTCCTCAAGAGGAGGCCTTGGTTCATCTCCACATGTGGAGGCCTTGATTCATCTCCATAGGAGGAAAGAGACACTTTGAGAAGAAGGAGCAAGGCTCTACTTTAGTTCTCAGATCATAGTATGACCCTAGATCTAGATGGATAGGTCCTATTTATAGTCTAGGCCGAAAGGGGACGAAATACATGGGTCAACACCCAGATCTGCTCGCAGGCACGCGCCAGGCCGGCAGTACCGGACATTAGTGGCCGGTAGTACCGGACGTGTGAACGACCGGTAGTACCGGAACTAATTCCGGTAGTACCGCTTAGGTTTGCTTCCGATCCAGTACCGCCTGGATTTTCGGCGGTAGTACCCGGCCGGCTCTTCTTCAGGAATTCCAGCTTCTCTTCCTCGCTCTCCTTCTTGGCCATCTTCTTGGGTCTTCTCTTGGACATCTTCTTCACTCCATTGAGGGTCGTCATCAAGGTGGTTCCTGAGTATGCACAAAGTATCCGAATGAAGTAGCAATCCATTCAAATGAGTGTCGAGATCACACATAGATAAGAGTGAATTCACCTTATCATGGAGAGCTTTGACTCTTGCTCTTGTCATTGGGCCACTTGTAGGAGACGTATGTCGGGCTACATCAGAATCTCATGGCGGAACACTCATGGGTCACTTTGGCCGCGACAAGACCTACGCCATGCTCGCCACCAACTACTATTGGCCTAGAATGAAGCGTGATGTGGAACGCCTAGTTCGACGATGTTCTACATGTCTCAAAGCTAAGTCTACTCTAAACTCTCATGGGTTATACACACCATTGCCTATTCCACATCACCCATGGTCCGATATAGCTATGGATTTTGTCTTAGGACTCCCACACACTAAAACAAACAAGGATTTCATCTTTGTCGTCATTGATCGCTTCTCTAAAATGGCACACTTTATACCTTGCAACAACAGCGACGATGCTTCACACATTGCTACTTTGTTTTTCAGGGAAATCGTCCGTCTTCATGGCGTGTCCAAGACCATTGTGTCGGATCGTGACACCAAGTTCGTGAGCTATTTTTGGAAGACTTTGATGGCCAAGATGGGAATCAAGCAACTATTCTCCACCGCATACCACCCTCAAACCGATGGCCAAACCGAAGTGGTGAACCGAAGCCTATCTACACTCCTTCGTGTGTTGATCAAGCCTAACTTGAAGAATTGGGAGGAGTGCATCCCACACGCCGAGTTCGCCTACAATCGAGCACTACACCGCACAACAAAGAGAACACCCTTCGAGGTCGTCTATGGCACCAACCCCTACACCATGATGTCTACGCACGCTTCTATTCTTGTAGACAGTGTTGGGCCTCCAAGTGCAGAGGTTTGTAGAACAGCAGCAAGTTTCCCTTAAGTGAATCACCCAAGGTTTATCGAACTCAGGAGATAGAGGTCAAAGATATCCCTCTCGAGTAACCCTGCAATTAAGATACAAGAAGTCTCTTGTGTCCCCAACACACCTAATACACTTGTCAGATGTATAGGTGCACTAGTTCGGCGAAGAGATAGTGAAATACAAGTAATATGGATGATTATAAGTAGTAATTGCAATCTGAAATAAAAATGGCAGCAAGCAAACATGTAGCAGAACTGGTTATAAACGGTGTTTCAATGCTTAGAAACAAGGCCTAGGGATCATACTTTCACTAGTGGACACTCTCAACAATAATAATATAATTGAATACATAGATATTTCCTCTTCACTATGCTACTCTGAGTTATTCTCTCGTTGGATAACGAACACCAATCCACCGCGTAGGGCTATAAAAGCACACCTTAAAGTCGCATTCCCATGTCTAGTTAACCCCACACTGTCAACTTGAGCGCCCTAGAAGGTACTAGACAATCACCGCAATTTCATAGAGACATCCAACGCAAATAATAACTCATGATAAGTATTCCTGTTTGATGCGGGTAGGTCCCGATTTTCACGGATTTGTGCGGAGGGAAGGATGAACACGAAGAACATGTGAAGAACGATGAACACAAAGAGGGGAAATCAAACACACAAAGGTAAATAGCAAGAATTGACTGGTAACAAATCCCCGAGGGCAGCCCCCAATCCTCCTCTCCCAAGCACACCTTACTCTTAGGATTGTTTGTCCAATTGGTCAATCCAACCAACCCAATCTACACTCTAAGAGGGAAGATTAGCAAGTAATCGCAACTACAAGCGGAGCCTTGGTATCCACGCAGGGATCTTCTCCTCGAGAGGAGGCCTTGGTTCATCTCCACATGTGGAGGTCTTGATTGATCTCCATAGGAGGACAGAGACACTTTGAGAAGAAGGAGCAAGGCTCTACTTTAGTTCCCAAATCATAGTCTAACCCTAGATCTAGTCCAAGGGGTGCCTTAAATAGTCCAAGCAACTAGGAGGACGAAAGGATAAGGTTGCACAGCAGATCTGGTGGAGAAGTTCCCGCACTGGCGGTAGTACCGCTGGCTTAGCCGGTACTACCGCTGGTGCGGGTCAGGCGTCTCTGCTTCCCACCTCGCCGGTACCAGTTGGTACCGCTGCAGGTGCCGCGGCCGGTACCGGATGAAGCCTCCGAAGAGCTGTTTCGGCGGTAGCGCGGGGCGGTAGCGAGGAGTACCGCTGGCGTGGGTGCGCATCCCTTCCCACGCTCGCGGTACCGGCCGGTACCGCTGGCGATACCGCTGGAGGTACCGCTGGCGTGGGGTTGGTTCCAGCTGACTGGGCCAGGGGCGGTAGTACCGCTTATCCCAGCGGTAGTACCGCCGCCTGGGGATTCCTTGCTCTTCTTTCTTCTCTTCCAAGCCACCGTCTTGTCGGGCCTCGTTCCTCTTGCATCTTGGTCATCCTCTCGTGTATGCGTAGTCATCGTGGCGAACCTAGTATCAACAAGGTACGGAGGATGACGTAGCATACCATTCAAAAGGGTGGGAATTGAGTTATCCAAGAGGAATGAGTTCACCTTTGATGTCAATGGTGACTTGTGGTATGTTGGAGTGCTTAGGGCAGGTTGCACTACATCATCTCCCCCCCCCCCTTTAAAAAGAGTCGTCCTCGACTCTTGCTCTTAATCATCATGCAAAGGAGGTAGATGTGTTGTCGAAGAATTTGAATTCACCATGCCTACAAACACTAAAAACCAAGCAAAACATGTGTGTGCAAGAAAGAGGAGCATATCAAAAATGACATGTCCTTTCTTTGTCATAGCACCGTTAGCACAACACAAGAATATGAAAATGTAGTGCAAGTGCAAGGTCAAAGTGCAAGCAATCCAATGCAACATCTTCAATATGTGAGAACACAAAAACTCCATAAAAATATGAGGATGCCATCGAGGTATCTCATTTGGAATCATATGATCATTATTGCACGCAAGGCATTGGAAAGAACAATTTGTCATCATCCTTGATGCAATAAGCGAAGAGTTTGGCAAAAACACACAATGAAGAATGTCCAAAATATCATTATGAGTGCAAACAAAGCACATGAAAGAGCAAGTTTTCAACATATTTGTTGCAACACCAAATTGGTAGAAACCAATAAACTCATGACAAGACATGCTCAAAATGTCATTATGGTTGCACACAAGCCAAGTAAAAGAACAATTGTTCATCATATTTGTGGCAACGCATAAATCATTCATAGAAAGATGAAAAAATTTGTCTTGCCATAGGAGGAACCAACATCACAAACATGTTTGCAAACAAACCAAATGCAAGAGAAATTGGTCAACTTGTTTGATGCAAAACATGGGAAAGGTATTAGAGCCGGGTTCGATCCACGACTCAAGTGTATGCTCTCAAGAGCTCGCATTGTCAACTCATGCTCAATGGCGGTTGACATTATTATGCGCTTACCGGCACACACAAGACACCATGTGAAGAAATGATGTGCACGGTATATGAATACGTCATCCATCATGACGCGTCTCTTCATTTGCACAACACCAACCACACCAAAATCAAATGGAAAATATGACATATGTGGATGGTTACTATGCAAATTGAAGGATGGAACAAGGTCCATAAAAGATAATGAAAAGTCTCCACAAGTGAGAAAGCTATGGGGGCAATCTCATAAGCCAATATATCAACATTATTGCAAACCAAGCATTTAAAAGAACAATTGTTCAATATTTTGGATGCAACAATGGGAAAGTAGCGCAAACATCGATTGCAAAACATGGGTATGGCAAAGTCATCACAAATAGAAGAATCGACATGGTCATCATTGCGGAAAGCGTGAACATTGTTGTCAACAAACATTGGAAAAGAGCAATTGTTCGTCATATTTGAATTGACAACGGGCAGAATTGGAAACACTCGTAACTAGGCATGTCAATGGAAAAATCATCACAAATAGGTGATTCCACATGATCAACATTGGAAGTATCACATGGGAATAAAAATGTATCATATGATGGGGCAAGGAAATCATCCATAGCATGCAAGCAATCATCATTCATCATGTCCACGAGCGGGATCATGGTCACATCAACACCCATACCTTTGTTGTCCTTCTCATGTGAAGTAGGTGTTGAAGTAGGGGCTCTATGTGGCCGACTCGTTCATCTTGATGTAGGCATGTGGTGGCATCATCATCATCCATGAAACCTAGCACACGATGAGAGAACACACTAGAGGAAGATGGTAAGTTGTTAGAAAGCAAAGTGGCCTCACTTGCCCTATCAACTAACTCTCTCAACTCAAATGGTGTATCACTCATTCCCTCAAAGCGAAAACACTCAAACTCACATATGGTGGGGGCACTCAACTCACTCTCGCTCTCGCTCAAGTGGGCTAAGTGGCTCTCATTCTCACATGGGATTGGTGCTATCTCCGCATTCAAGCACATGGGGTAGGCTCGGTTTCCTCATCTCCACACGCCTCCAAGGTTGAAGGGCAACTCCCATGCTCAACCTTCTCGAGCTCATCGCCTCCAAAGATGCATGCCATAGTTTGGCCATCCTCATTCAACGCATCCACCAATGTGATAGCATTGCTCATGCTCGCCTCCGTGGTCGAAGGGAGAATCCCATTCTCGACCATCTTCTTGTCGCCCTCATCTCCATTTGGGCACTCCCACATCATGTGACCATTGCCATCGCATATTGGACACGAGAGATTGGGACATTCTCGTGGACCATGGTCTTGGCCTTGGCAATTGTCGCATATGCGTCTTCCTCATGCCATATGGGAGTCCAAGTGTCTCGGCGATCTCTAGGGTGAGGTGGTGGCGAAGGAGTGCGTTCATGGCATCCACCATTTGAGCGATGAAGCTCTTGATGTTCATTCTTTTGGTACGCTCGAGGTGAGTGTTGACGTTCTTGTCGAGGTTCATGACGTCCATGACGATCACGTTGTTGTGGTGGTGGTGATGGTAGGCGGTCATGATGTTCCCCATTTGGGCGTTGACGCTCTTGATGCGCGTTGGCATTGTTCACGCTAGGAGAACGTGGATGTTCCACGTGAAGACGATGTCGTTCATGACCGTCGCGCCTTGGGTTATCTTGAAGATCTTGTTGTGGTTCACCTTGACGAGGACCATGACGCGTATGCCTTGATTGTGACGACCTTGAAGTGCTTCTTGTACGGCTTGAGCGTGAAGGAGCTCGTTGTCGCGCAAGGTTGTTGATAGCTTCGGTCATCCGCTCCATGTTCGCATTGATTTCGTTGAAGTTGGCATCATGAGTTTGGAGACGGCGCTCGTAGCGGCCTAAGCCATCACGAAGAAGGTGTCCAATACCAACGAACTCGTCAAGTGTAACATAGGCATGATCACCTTGAACTTCACCATGGATTTCCTCTTCCGAGCTTGAGCTTCCGTTTGTACTTCCCCTAAACATTTTCTCAAGATCAAGTGAGATATGTGGTAAAGAAAAACCAAGACAAACTATATCCCAAGTATAATGTGGCTTGAGAGGAGAGTATCCGGTTCTAACACCCAACACACACACACTTATGAGGATAGAAGGTATGAAGTGGCAAACGAAACAAGCAAACCCGGCCAAAGTATGTTGTCAAGGTAGAGAAAATCCACAATGATCAAAGTACCAAAGAAACTCCAACCACAAAGTAGCAAGAAACACACACAAAAGCGAATAATGGGTTGGGCGACCAAAGGGCGAGCACTCGAAGATAGACAACCTAACGAAGACTACGTGCTCAAATGTCACCCAACACAAGAAGGACGCTAGCTCAATTTCTTTTTGTGGGCAACGGATTTGCACAAGAGTTAACACTCACACTCACTTTGGCGGTTTTCGCTTTGTCGCAACCTACAAGAGATGAAACTTGGCACCACTTGATTCTTATCTTTTCTCTTTTTTTTTTGATTTTTGTTTTTGACGATGATTCCTTCTCTTTTGCTAGTGCCAAGCTCTCTAACGATACACACTCGCCAATACTTTGAAGACAAACACTCAACACGTGCAATGCCTCGCAATATCACCGAGCTAGTCCAATAGGTTAAGTTCCGCGAAAGGAAGAAGGGCTCACAATGGATTATGATGGTGGGGGAATGTCGAGTCCTTGGCGGCGTCGTCACTTGGCGTTGATGAAGTCGCTGCGGAAGCTTGTCGATGTCGTAGACGTGTGGAACACACCAGCGAAGGACCCAAACAACAAAGGAGAATTGCCAAAACGAACGGAGGAAAAGAAATTTTTTTTGAAAAATTTGGCCCTGGCGGTAGTACCGCTGTCAACTTTTCTGCTCGAATTTTGTGCGATTTTGGGCTCAAAACTTCCTCGAATCCGTGGGAAATGGCAAAATTGAGGCTAGGGAACGCAAACAAAGGTGGAGGGGGTCCTAAAGCAACAGATCCATGGACAAAAACTACCAAAAAACGCAACGAATCGACAGATCGGCTCGAATCAAGGCAAGGCTATTTTTGGTGGAAATTTTCGAATTTCTCAAAAACGAAGAAAAATTTGGTGGATTTCGGTGGAAACACAAAACAAATCCGTGTCAACCTAGAGCTCTGATACCATATGATGCGGGTAGGTCCCGACTTTCACGGATTTGTGCGGAGGGAAGGATGAACACGAAGAACACGTGAAGAACGATGAACACAAAGAGGGGAAATCAAACACACAAAGGTAAATAGCAAGTAGCAACCCGGCAAGAATCGACTGGTAACAAATCCCCGAGGGCAGCCCCCAATCCTCCTCTCCCAAGCACACCTTACTCTTAGGATTGTTTGTCCAATTGGTCAATCCAACCAACCCAATCTACACTCTAAGAGGGAAGATTAGCAAGTAATCGCAACTACAAGCGGAGCCTTGGTATCCACGCAGGGATCTTCTCCTCGAGAGGAAGCCTTGGTTCATCTCCACATGTGGAGGTCTTGATTCATCTCCATAGGAGGAAAGAGACACTTTGAGAAAAGGAGCAAGGCTCTACTTTAGTTCCCAAATCATAGTCTAACCCTAGATCTAGTCCAAGGGGTGCCTTAAATAGTCCAAGCAACTAGGAGGACGAAAGGATAAGGTTGCACAGCAGATCTGGTGGAGAAGTTCCCGCACTGGCGGTAGTGCCGCTGGCTTAGCCGGTACTACCGCTGGTGCGGGTCAGGCGTCTCTGCTTCCCACCTCGCCGGTACCAGTTGGTACCGCTGCAGGTGCCGCGGCCGGTACCGGATGAAGCCTCCGAAGAGCTGTTTCGGCGGTAGCGCGGGGCGGTAGCGAGGAGTACCGCTGGCGTGGGTGCGCATCCGTTCCCACGCTCGCGTACCGGCCGTACCGCTGGCGATACCGCTGGAGGTACCGCTGGCGTGGGGTTGGTTCCAGCTGACTGGCCAGGGCGGTAGTACCGCTTATCCCAGCGGTAGTACCGCCGCCTGGGGATTCCTTGCTCTTCTTTCTTCTCTTCCAAGCCACCGTCTTGTCGGCCTCGTTCCTCTTGCATCTTGGTCATCCTCTCGTGTATGCGTAGTCATTGTGGCGAACCTAGTATCAACAAGGTACGGAGGATGACGTAGCATACATTCAAAAGGGTGGGAATTGAGTTATCCAAGAGGAATGAGTTCACCTTTGATCAATGGTGACTTGTGGTATGTTGGAGTGCTTAGGGCAGGTTGCACTACATCACTGTTATCTTTAGCCTAAGAGCCACACACGGGGCGCACACTGTCAACTTCGCACCATGGGACAAAGGTGACTCCGGAGATTACATTAATAAAACCACTTGAGTAGCATATAAGATAATGAAGAGTAACATCTATAGATTCAACTAGATTACAAAGCTCATGATCACATAAAGATCACACCATGGGAGAGAGAGATAAACCACATAGCTACCGGTAGAGCCCTCAGCCTCGGGGAGAACTACTCCCTCCTCATCATGGGAGGCAGCAACGACGATGATGGCGGCGGTGGCGTCGATGGAGATGGCTCCGGGGGCAATTCCCTGTCCCGGCAAGGTGCCGAAACAGAGACTTCTGTCCCCCGAATTAGGGTTTCGGATGGCGGCGGAGCTCTGGAACTTTTGGAGAAATCGTCCAAGCACTTAGGGTTTTCGCGTCGGGGAGAATAAGTAGGCGAAAGGGCGTCGCGAGACGGTGCACGAGGCAGCGACACCACCCCAGGGCGCGGGCAAGGCCCAACCGCGCCCTGCCCAAGTGTGGGGCTGGGCCTCCCCCGGACTTGTCCTTCTGGCCCATGGAGTCTTCTGGCGAAATAGAATTTCTATAATTTTTTCAGATTTTTCCGAGCACTTTCAATTTTGGACCTTTTCTGCAATGCACAGACATAATAAACAGAAACTGGCACTGTGGCATCTTGTTAATAGGTTAGTCCAATAAATGTCATAATATGATATAAAGTGCATATAAAACATGTGACAATTGATATAAAACATGCATGGAACATCAAAAATTATAGATACATTTGAGACGTATCAGCATCCCCAAGCTTAGTTCCTACTCGTCCTCGAGTAGGTAAACGATAAAAACAAAATAATTTTTGAGGTGACATGCTACCATCATAATCTTGATCATATAATATTGCAAGGCACATGTAAATGAATGAAGTGATCCAAGTCAATGGTCTATAATTTGCTACCAAATAGATAATGAGTAAACAATGAATCACACAAGCTAAACGTTTTCATGAATAGTACTTTCGAGACAAGCATCAAACAGTTTTGCATAAGAGTTAACTCATAAAGCAATAGTTTCTAATAAAAGGTATTTAATCAACACAAAGGAAGAATTAAGTTTCAGCATTTGCTTCAACTTTCAACATATTTATCTCATGGATATCGTCAACACAAAGTAGTATAACAAGTCCAATACGTTGCATATAACGCATGTTGTAACAAAGTTGACACTAGTGTTTGCTTGTGGAAGACAGAAAGAATAGGAAAACTGACTCAACATAAAAGTAAAAGAAAGGCCCTTCGCAGAGGGAAGCAGGGATTAAATCATGTGCTAGAGCTTTTAGGTTTTTGAAAGCATATAGAGATTGCATAAAATATTTGATACTCCTCCCAACCTTGCTAACACAAGCCATGGCTAACCGAATCCTCGGGTGCCTTCCATCAATCACATACCATGGAGGAGTATCTATTTTTGAGAGGTGTTTGTTAATTGTCAACGAATGGTAGCGGGTGAGAACAGTATTCTACCTGTCAAACGGACTTTTAAGAGCGGCTCCCATGAAGGACGTTATTTCTACCAGCAAGGCAGATCATCCCTCTTTCTCTTTGGTTTACACACATGCAGGTATTTCACTGTTTGTCATTGCTTACTGATGAATCAGGGCAAAAGTGTGAAGAGAATTAATGGTTAAAGTTGTAATTAATTGGGACTGGGCACCCCGTTGCCAGCTCTTTTTGCAAATTAGGATAAGCGGATGTATATGCCACTAGTCCAGGTGTAAAAGTCCATTTGACAAATAGAATAAAGAATAACCACACTAATTCCTCATGAGCTAGTAAACATTGACACAAAAAGGGAATAATAACATTTTGAATAATTTAAAGGTAGCACATGAAAAATTTACTTGGAGTGGCAAGGAAATACCACATATAGGTAGTTATGGTGGACACAAATGGCATGGATTTTGGCTCAAGGATTTGGATGCACGAGAAGCATTCCCTCTCAGTACAGAGTTTAGGCTAGCAAGGTTATGTAAGCAAACAAGAATATCAACCCGTACACCAAGTTTTATATGACAAACATATTGCAAACGTTATAAGACTTCATACCGTCTTCCTTGTTAACCAAACCCTGTTATTAGAAAATATCTAGACCTTAGAGATACCACCGATGCAAACCAAATTTTCAACAAGCTTTACGGTAGTTCTTCACTAATAGGCTTAACTCATGTGATGCACAAATTTAATCATGATCTACTTGTTAACTCAAAACAATTGACAAGCATCAAGTTATCCATTAGTGATCTACAAGATTAAGCAAGTTTTTCCTTATACCAATTACCACATGCAACATTTTCTGAACCAACCAAACACCAATCAATTTATTTCATCAACTCTCCAAACAATATAAGTGAAGCAAGAGAGTACTTTCTACAAAAGAAAGCTAATAGCTCTGACAAGAGATACATGAAAACAAGAGCTAAAAGCTGAACAGCGCTAGATATGAATACTCAACAAATATAAGTGAAGAATAGGAGTATTCTCATGAAAAAGCGGAGCGTGTCTCTCTCCCAATCAAGAATGCTAGGGTCCAGTCAAGCTTTATTGAAAATAAAAATGCAATACTGAAAATAAAAGCACACAGACGCTCCAAGAAAAGCACATATGATGTGAAAGAATTAAAATATAGTTTCACTAGAGATGACCTGATAATTTTGCCGATGAAGAAGGGGATGCCTTGGGCATCCCCAAGCTTAGACGCTTGAGTCTTCTTGAAATATGCTGGGGAGATCCATGGGAGCCTCCCCAAGCTTAAGCTCTTCACTCTTCTTGATCCTATTATATCATCCTTCTCTCTTGACCCTTGAAAACTTCCGTCACACCAAACTCAAAGCAAATCTCATTAGAGGGTTAGTGCATAATCAAAAACTCACATGTTCTATAAAGACGCAATATGACTTGTTACTTTAAACATTAGCTACAGCCACTGATGTTATGTGAAGCTCTTCCACCCAAAAAAGAATTTCACTCAACACTAGTAAAAGAGAGAATGCAAAATAAAAAGGCATAATCTGTCTAAAACAGAACAGTCCGCAAAGACGAATTTTTTCGAGGCACTTACGACGCTCAGATCGAAAAACTTTGTCTAATGAAAGATTCAGACATTCATAAAGATTACGCACAAAAAATTTCAGATTTAAATAATTTTTCTGTGATTTTACAGAAGCAAAACGGTGAACAGCAGAAATCTGTTCCTGCGCAGAAATCCAAATCTAGCATCATCTTCCTATTAGAGGCCTTACTTGGCACAACAATGAAAGAAAATAAAGATACAAAGGCATTGATACATAAGTAAACAGCACCTTGACTCAAATAAAATAAAAATAGCAGAAAATAAAAATAATGGGTTGCCTCCCATAAGCGCTTTTCTTTAAAGCCTTTTAGCTAGGCATATGATTTTTATGATGCTCACATAAAGATGAGAGTTGAAATAAAAGAGCATCAAAAGCAAATATCAAACACATTTAAGTCTAACCCACTTCCTATGCAAAGGAATCTTGTAAGAAAATAAATCAATAAAGCACAAAGTGACTAGCATAGGAAGGCAAAACAAGTGGAGCTTCAAAAATTTCAACATAAAGAGAGAAGACTTAATATTATTGAGATATATGAAACCGTGTCTCCCTCTCTCATAAGGACCAGTAGGTCTTAAAGTACCAGCAAATAAAAGCAAATCAAGAGAAAGCTCAAAACCTTCATCATAAAGAGAAGAAATTTAGTAACATGAAGATTTCTATAACCATATTTCCTCTCTCAAAATAATTTTCAGTGGCATCATGAATAAACTCAACAATATAGCTATCACATAAAGCATTCTTATCATGATCCACATGCATAAAATTATCATTACTCTCCACATAAGCATAATCAATTTATTAGTAATAGTGGGAGTAAAACTATCACAACCATCATTGTAATCATCATAAATTGCAGGCATAGTATAATCATAATAAACTTTATCCTCCATAGTAGGTGGCACCAAAATACCACTATCATTATAATCATCATAAATTGGAGGCAAAGTATCATCAAAGAAAATTTTCTCCTCAAAACTTGGGGGACTGAAAATATCATATTCATCAAAACCAGCTTCCCCAAGCTTAGAGCTTTGCATAGCATTAGCAATAATGGTGTTCAAAGCATTTATAGTAATAACATTGCTACCATCATGCAAATAATTTTCCATAGGTTTTTTAATTTTCTCTTCAAAAGCATCATGTCCTAATCAATAAATTTCATAAAGATCTCTAATTTTTTTGTTGTTTTCCATTAAGCCTAACTAGTAAAATAAAAACAAGAAACAAAAAGATATAATTGCAGAATCTAAAGGAAATACCTTCGAGCACTCACACGTCAGCAACAGTGCTAGAAAATAGCTAAGTAGCTGGAGGATGTGAGTACCTTTTACCTTACCTCCCCGGCAACGGCGCCAGAAAATAGCTTGATGTCTACGCACGCTTCTATTCTTGTAGACAGTGTTGGGCCTCCAAGTGCAGAGGTTTGTAGAACAGCAGCAAGTTTCCCTTAAGTGAATCACCCAAGGTTTATCGAACTCAGGGAGATAGAGGTCAAAGATATCCCTCTCAAGCAACCCTGCAATTAAGATACAAGAAGTCTCTTGTGTCCCCAACACACCTAATACACTTGTCAGATGTATAGGTGCACTAGTTCGGCGAAGAGATAGTGAAATACAAGTAATATGGATGATTATAAGTAGTAATTGCAATCTGAAATAAAAATGGCAGCAAGCAAACATGTAGCAGAACTGGTTGTAAACGGTGTTTCAATGCTTAGAAACAAGGCCTAGGGATCATACTTTCACTAGTGCTATAAAAGCACACCTTAAAGTCGCATTCCCATGTCTAGTTAATAATGACTCTCAACAATAATAATATAATTGAATACATAAATATTTCCTCTTCACTATGCTACTCTGAGTTATTCTCTCATTGGATAACGAACACCAATCCACCGCGTAGGGCTATAAAAGCACACCTTAAAGTCGCATTCCATGTCTAGTTAACCCCACACTGTCAACTTGAGCGCCCTAGAAGGTACTAGACAAACACCGCAATTTCATAGAGACATCCAACGCAAATAATAACTCATGATAAGTATTCCTGTTATCTTTAGCCTAAGAGCCACACACGGGGCGCACACTGTCAACTTCGCACCGTGGGACAAAGGTGACTCCGGAGATTACATTAATAAAACCACTTGAGTAGCATATAAGATAATGAAGAGTAACATCTATAGATTCAACTAGATTACAAAGCTCATGATCACATAAAGATCACACCATGGGAGAGAGAGATAAACCACATAGCTACCGGTAGAGCCCTCAGCCTCGGGGGAGAACTACTCCTCCTCATCATGGGAGGCAGCAACGACGATGATGGAGGCGGTGGCGTCGATGGAGATGGCTCCGGGGGCAATTCCCCGTCCCGGCAAGGTGCCGAAACAGAGGCTTCTATCCCCCGAATTAGGGTTTCGGATGGCGGCGGAGCTCTGGAACTTTTTTGGAGAAATCGTCCAGGCACTTAGGGTTTTCGCGTCGGGGAGAATAAGTAGGCGAAAGGGCGTCGCGAGACGGTGCACGAGGCAGCGACACCACCCCAGGGCGCGGGCAAGGCCCAACCACGCCCTGCCCAAGTGTGGGGCCCTCGGGCCTCCCCCGGACTTGTCCTTCTGGCCCATGGAGTCTTCTGGCGAAATAGAATTTCTATAATTTTTTCAGATTTTTCTGAGCACTTTCAATTTTGGACCTTTTCTGCAATGCATAGACATAATAAACAGAAACTGGCACTGTGGCATCTTGTTAATAGGTTAGTCCAATAAATGTCATAATATGATATAAAGTGCATATAAAACATGTGACAATTGATATAAAACATGCATGGAACATCAAAAATTATAGATACATTTGAGACGTATCACACCACGCTAGACATGCTTCCACTTCCACTCCGTGAGCAAGTCAACATGGAATTCGACAAGCGCACCGCGTACATGAAGAAACTACATGAAGACACAAGGGCCTATCCACACTCCTTCGTGTGTTGATCAAGCCCAACTTGAAGAATTGGGAAGAGTGCATCCCACACGCCGAGTTCGCCTACAATCGAGCACTTCATCGCGCAACAAAGAGAACACCCTTCGAGATCATCTATGGCTCCAACCCCTACACCGCGCTCGACATGCTACCACTTCCACTCCGTGAACAAGTTAACATGGACTTTGACAAGCGAGCGGCTTACATGAAGAAGCTCCATGAGGAAACAAGAACTCCACTCGAGAAGCACAACAACGACCATGCTACGAAGATGAACAAAAACAAGCGCGCCATGATATTTGAGGAAGGAGACCTTGTGTGGCTACACCTTCGCAAAGATCGCTTTCCGGATGCAAGGAAGTCCAAGCTTCACCCTCGTGGAGACGGACCTTTGAAGGTCATCAAGCGCGTCAACGACAATGCCTACAAGATCGACATCTCCAACTCCAAACACTTGGTCCATGACACCTTCAACGTCGCCGACCTATCGCCATACCTTGGTACATCAAGCGATGAGGATGACTAAGAGTCGAGGACGACTCTTTTCCAAGGGAGGGGAGATGATGTAGCCCAACCTATGGCTCCTACAACAAGTGGCCCAATGACAAGAGCTAGAGTCAACTCTATCCATGATAAGGTGAATTCACTCCTATCTATGTGTGATCTCGACACTCCTTTGAATGGGTTGCTACTTCATACGGAAACTTTGTGCATACTCTGTAACCACCTTGATGACGGCCCACAATGGGGTGGAGGAGATGACCAAGAGAAGACCCAAGAAGATGGCCAAGAGAGCAGCCAAGAAGAAGAAGAAGAAGCCCAAACTGCTTCGGGCGGTACTACCGGCTCCGACCCGGTACTACCGCCCCTGCCTGACGTGTCACCTGCTGAAGATACTACCGGGGCCGGTACTACCGCGTCTTGCCGCCTCGGTACTACCGCGTCAGGCCGGCGCGGTACTACCGCGCCAACTACCGCGCCTACTACCGTATCTCCCAGAAGCTCCTGGTGTCGCCGGGTTCTAACCCGGTAGTGACCCCGGTAGTGGCCCGGTACTACCGCAAGTCCGGTACTACCGGGTTACCTCCGGTACTACCGCTGCGGGCGAGCCTGCGTGCTGAAAAGGCTCCCTGCCTTGTAATCTTATCCCCTTTCGGATCTAGACTATAAATAGTTCGTCCCCTTCATAGGGTTAGGGTTAGACTATGATTTGGGAACTAAAATAGAGCCTTGCTCCTTCTTCTCAAAGTGTCTCTTTCCTCCTATGGAGATGAATCAAGGCCTCCCCTTGTGGAGATGAACCAAGGCCTCCTCTTGAGGAGAAGATCCCTGCGTGGATACCAAGGCTTCCGCTTGTAGGTTCCCTCTTTGAGTGGCTAGATTGGCTTGGTTGGATTGACCAATTGGACAAACAATCCTAAGAGTAAGGTGTGCTTGGGAGAGGAGAATTGGGGGCTACCCTCGGGGATTTGTTACCAATTGAGTCTTGCCGGGTTGCTACTTGCTATTTACCCTTGTTTCGAGTGATTCCCCTCTTTTGTGTTCTTCGTTCTTCGCGTGTTCTTCGTGTTCATCTTTCCCTCCGCTCAAATCCGTGAAAATCGGGACCAACCTACATCACTTTTGAAGAAAGGGAGCCGTCTAGAGTACAACCTGCATCACCACTTAAGGAAGATGTTCCAGTGCCTACTACATCTGAGGAGATTCCATTGATATAGGTCCTGCTTTGGAGCTACAACCAACAAGCGCGACATTTTGTGAGTCTAATAATTTGTTGGTTGATTCTTGTGATATAACGAGCATACATATTTCTGCACCACGTGGTGATTTGCAAATTTCGAATTATGATCATGTGGTACTGATTACACATAAGGAAATGCTTGCTAGAATTCCCCTTGATACAATTCTTTATTATATCATGCTAGATAAACCTATGAGTATGAGTTGTGCTATGAATAAGATTTCTGAAATTTCATATTTAAATTCTAGCACCTATGCCAATTGTTTCACTTTTAATTTAATTGGTGAATATAGCATGAATGATAATTTTTTGGTGGATCACATATGCATTACCTATGATAAAATTGCTGACTTAAACCGTGTAGTTTTCAGTCATATATGCTATGTGTCGGAATCTTTTTGCTTTGGGACAATATCTAATTCTCATGATAATATGATGTATTCTAGTCTAGTTGATGTATTACAGCGAACAAAAGTAGCATCACGTTTGTTGAACTGTTTTGATCAGGCTAGATTTGAATATGGTTATGCACATACGTCGTGTTTGTCCCAATCTGATTTGTACTTCACTTATATTTGCAAATTGAGTTGCATCTTAAATACCGGGAATACTAATCATGTTCACAAAAATGATACAACCTGTTATGTATACATATACTCTGCGTACACGTTGTTCTTTTTGTTTCTTCCATTTTCTGCTTATCCAAAGCCGCGGACGGCTTTTCTTGAAGAAAGGGAGGATGATGAGGATATATTCATGGATTACAAAAGATTTTAAATGTTTGAACTGGAAAGAAGTGTTGAGTCAAATTGATGATTATTATAAGGTGAACTCGCTCTTAGTTGAATATGATGTTTGTGTTAATGAGAATTTTATACTAACTAAATCTATGCACTTGTGTATGATCAGCTTTATTGATAACACAAACATTGGAGGAGGCATGGAGCGCGCTAATGAAGATGGCAAGCACGAGGGAGGCGAGGGAGGAAGTGGAGCCATCAAGGAAGAGATATCCGATTCGGACTGACAGAAGTCCCGAATTTGAAAAAGCCAAGGATTCTTCATATGAAGTCCAAATATTGCAACGAAGCACGGGTTGGAAAGGAAATTACAAATACTTTCCAACGGGTCCAACCCCAAGCACCGGTTCGACTCGTACAAGGCTCGGTGACCAAAACAAGTCGGCGGCTGTTTCCTGCCAGTTTCCAAATAGAGTCCTTTTAAATTAGGGAAGTTAGAGATATGATTGTTTTCGACCCCAACCCTAAGTTGGACGCCCAGCAGCCTTTATATAGGCTTGTAATTCATGGCTTTTGGTTTTTAGACTACGTTAAAACTAAAATCCTAGAATTCCAGATTCGAACCAAGTGTTCCTCTGAATTTATCCCCACCAATTCGTATCGATCTGGTGGTTTATCCTACTGCAAATTATGCGTGTTATCTGCTGTTCCATTGGGAATCAGAAGGTACAGGACCGCTTCGTAGTCGGCGGCTACGTGCGCAAGTGTGTGGAGATGCGAATATCCATAGGGCTGCGAGCTGTTGCATTGGCAACGGGGATCAACCGGAGAGTTCTCAGCGAGACACAAGTTATCATCCATCCACCATCATCGCGCTCACGAGAAGATCGGGCCACCCCATATCAATGGCTGGAAGGGATGCACGTGGGTCAGATGACGTATAGAGAGTACGGATACTCCTAAATGGCTAGGAGTGGTGCACGTGTGCCCAGAAGGCTAGGAGTGGAGCACGTCGGTAAGGATGACTTAAAAGTGGTAGTCGGTAAGGATGACTTAAAAGTGGTACTGATACTCCTAGATGGCTGGGAGGGGTGCACATTGGTCAGATGACGTAAAGAGGGTACATATACTCCTGGATGGCTAGGAGTGGTGCACGTGTTCCCAGAAGGCTAGTGATGTAGTGCAACCTAGACACACACCACCAAGTGGACCAATGACAAGAGCAAGGGTCAAGGCACTTCATGATAAGGTGAACTCGCTCCTATCCATGTGTGATCTCGATACTTCTTTGAATGGCTTGCTACTTCATTCCGATACCTTGTGCATACTCAGGCATGACCCTCTTGAAGATCTCCAAGGAAGTGTAGAAGTTGGACGAGAATCGAGTCAAGAAGACGAAGGAGAAGGAGAGAAGAGTGGGAACAAGTCCCAAGCGGCGGTACTACCGCCGGGTGCAGCGGTACTACCGCCCCAAGTCAAGCCGAGCCAGACGCGCCCCCACCCGAGTCCAGCCGAGCCAGAAGAAACTGGGAGGTACTACCGCCCCACCGGGCGGTACTACCGCTCCAGCGGTACTACCGCCGAAGCTGCCGCCGAAACTGGCCCTCTGTTTGATCTGTCGGCAGCTCCAGCGGTACCGGGCGGTACTACCGCCGACCAGCGGTACTACCGCTAGGGGTAGCGGTACTACCGCCCCAGTTGACTTCAGAAACTGCAAAGAAGGCCTGCCCAGCGGTACTACCGCTGGCTCCAGCGGTAGTACCGCCGCGTCGGGAACCTGTCGGGCTGAGGAACCGTGTCACCTCACTTATCCACCCCTATCTCACCTAGACTATAAATATAACCTCCCCATCTAGATCTAGGGTTAGACTATGATTTGAGAACTAAAGTAGAGCCTTGCTCATTCTTCTCAAAATGTCTCTTTCCTCCTATGGAGATGAATCAAGGCCTCCACATGTGGAGATGAACCAAGGCCTCCTCTTGAGGAGAAGATCCTTGCGTGGATACCAAGGCTCCGCTTGCAGTTGCGATTACCTGCTAATCTTCCTCTGTGAGTGGCTAGATTGGATTGGTTGGATTGACCAATTGGACAAACAATCCTAAGAGTAACGTGTGCTTGGGAGAGGAGGATTGGGGGCTGCCCACGGGGATTTGTTACCAATCGAGTCTTGCCGGGTTGCTACTTGCTATTTACCCTTGTGTGTTGATTTCCCCTCTTTTGTGTTCTTCGTTCTTCGTGTGTTCTTCGTGTTCATCTTTCCCTCCGCATCAATCCGTGAAAATCGGGAACAACCCACATCATATGGTATCAGAGCTCTAGGTTGACACGGATTTTATTTGTGTTTCCACGAAATTTTTCGTCGTTTTTGAGAAATTCGAAAATTTCCACCAAAAATAGCCTTGCCTTGATTCGAGCCGATCTGTCGATTCGTTGCGTTTTTGGTAGTTTTTGTCCATGGATCTGTTGCTTTAGGACCCCCTCCACCCTTGTTTGCGTTCCCTAGCCTCAATTTTGCCGATTTCCCACGAATTCGAGGAATTTTGGAGCCCAATTCCGCCCAATTTCGAGTCAAACTCGCGCAGATCCGTGCGCAGCGGTACCACCAGCGGTACCGGGCGGTACTACCGCGGGGGCAGCGGTACTACCGCCAGGGCAGATTTTTCAAATTTTTTCTTTTCCTCGGTTCGTTTTTGGCATTTCCTCTTTGGTT
This sequence comes from Poa pratensis, assembly GCA_947311845.1. Lineage (NCBI taxonomy): Eukaryota > Viridiplantae > Streptophyta > Magnoliopsida > Poales > Poaceae > Poa > Poa pratensis. Next base: position 21,943 of record CAMZMU010000026.1, read on the forward strand.
TGAGTCCTTTCTTGGTGTGCCCTACGTCTACGACATCGACAAGCTTCCGCAGCAACGCATCATCAACGCCAAGCGACGACGCCACCAAGGACTCGACATTCCCCCACCATCATAATCCGTTGTGAGCCCTTCTTCCTTTCGCGCAACTTGACCTATTGGACTAGCTCGGTGATATTGCGAGGCATTGCACGTGTTGAGTGTTTGTCTTCAAGTATTGGCGAGTGTGTATCGTTAGAGAGCTTGGCACTAGCAAAAGAGAAGGAATCATCGTCAAAAAGCAAAAATCAAAAAAAAAGAATCAAGTGGTGCCAAGTTCATCTCTTGTAGGTTGCGACAAAGCTAAACCGCCAAAGTGAGTGTGAGTGTTAACTCTTGTGCAAATCCGTTGCCCACAAAAAGCAATTGAGCTAGCGTCCTTCTTGTGTTGGGTGACATTTGAGCACGTAGTCTTCGTTAGGTTGTCTATCTTCGAGTGCTCGCCCTTTGGTCGCCCAACCCCATCATTCGCTTTTGTGTGTGTTTCTTCATCATTTGTGGTTGGAGTTTCTTTGGTAATTTGATCATTGTGGATTTTCTCTACCTTTGACAATATACTTGTCGGCGGGTTTGCTTGTTTCGTTTGCCACTTCATACCTTCCTATCCTCATAAGTGTGTGTGTTGGGTGTTAGAACCGGATACTCTCCTCTCAAGCCACATTATACTTGGGATATAGTTTGTCTTGGTTTTTCTTTACCACATATCTCACTTGATCTTGAGAAAATGTTTAGGGGAAGTACAAACGGAAGCTCAAGCTCGGATGAGGAAATCCATGGTGGAGTTCGCGGTGATCATGGCTATGTCACACAATCGGAGCTTGTTGGCATGCGACACTTCTTCGTGATAACCTAGACGCTTCGAGCGCCGTCTTCAAAATCAAGACAACACCTTCAACGACCGCATGAGTGCTAACAAGAAGCAAATATGGAGCGGTTGACCGAAGCTATCAACAACCTTGCGCGACAACGAGCTTCTTCACACTCAAGCCGTACAAGAAGCACCTCAAGGTCGACACAAGCACGTCATGGACGTCATGAACCTCGACAAGAACGTCAACATGATCCAAGGCGCGACGCCCATGAACGACCTCCTCCTATCGTTGAACAACCACATGATCTTCACGCGAACAATGCCAATGCGCATCAAGAACAACCTCACCAAAATGATGATCGTCTCGAACGCATACCATCACCACCACCGCAACAACGTGATCGTCATGACCCATTGGCAAATGACAATGGCGTTCCGGGTGCGAATGACTTTGGTGAACAAGGACGTCACCCCGTCATCCTCCAAGGCCACGTCATCAAAATCATGACAATGCGAACAATGTAACAACCCGTTCCTCAACAAGAGCTACCTCCTCAACATGCTCCTCGTCAAGAGCTTCCTCATGATCGTCACAACACCAACGTTCCGAGTCAAGTGATAACGAGTCAAGCCAACACAATGGTGATGGACTCAACCGAAGGAGACGTGGACGTGCATTCCCACGTGGTGGCCACCGTGACGACTATGATGACTTGACCAACGTCCGCTTTGACATACCCAAGTTCTACGGCACAAGTGATCCGGAAGCTTACTTCTCATGGGTACTCAAGGTTGACAAGATCTTCCGTGCAACGCTACTCCGACATCAAGAAGGTTGCCTTAGCCTCGATGGAGTTTGAAGAGTATGCCTCTTGTGGTGGGAACAACTACAAGATGCTCGCGTCGCTAACCACCAACAACCAATTGACACTTGGGTTGAAATGAAAGAAACAATGCACAAGCGCTTCGTGCCAAGCCATTACACTAGAGACTTATACAAGAAGTTGCAAGAGTTGAAGCAAGGTTTGAAGTCGGTTGACGAGTACTACAAGGAAATGGAAATCTCCATGATGAGAGCCAATGTCAACGAGTACGAAGAGCAATCCATGGCTCGTTTCATGAATGGCCTCAACTATCCATCAAGAAGATCGTGGAGTTCCAACCATATGCCTCTTTGGTAGAGCTAGTACATCAAGCTTCCAAGGCCGAGCGCCACGTGCTTGAAGAGCTCAAATACCTCAAGACAAAGGCATTCTACGCCAACAAGCCTTCTTCGTCAACTCCTACACCTTCACAAGCTCTTCCTCAAGCGAACACTCGAGGTCCTCCAAGAGTCTCTACTTCGACACCTCAAGCGCCTCAACCTTTCAAGAAAGTACCTCCCCTACCAAGGCGCCTCAAGGATCTTCGTCCGGCACAAGACTTTGCAATGCTACAAGTGCGGCGGACAAGGGCACAAATCTTTTGAGTGCACCAACAAGAAGGTCATGATCATCAATGACATGGGAGAGTATGAATCTATGAGTGAAGATGAGTACAATGCTTTGAACAAGGTCGCCACAATGCAAAGTGCTCAAGAAGAAGAAAGTGAGATCTATTGTGATGGCGACAACAACCCTTCCTTGGTTGTGGCAAGAGCTCTAACCACCAATGTTCAAGTAGAAGAAGACCAAAGATGCAACTTGTTTCACACTAGAGCGGGAATCAATGGAAAGTCCATCAAGGTCATCATAGATGGTGGAAGTTGCCACAACCTAGCGAGCAAAGAACTTTGTGATAAGCTCAACTTGAAGTTCAAGAAGCACCCACATCCTTACCATGTGCAATGGTTGAGTGATACCGGAGCCGTCAAGATTCAACACATGGTGCAAGTGTCCTTCAAGATTGGAGCCTATGAAGATACGGTTGATTGTGATGTTGTGCCTATGAACGTTTGTCACTTACTCCTTGGGCGTCCATGGCAATTTGACAAGGGTGCTATGCATGATGGAAGGACAAACTACTATAGCTTCAAGAACAACGACAAGACCTTCGTCCTTCGTCCCATGACACCAAGTCAAGTCATCGCCGACAACGCCAAGACTATTGCAAGGGCACAACAAGATCGTTCGTCTAGTGAGATGAGTGGTGAGCGAGAGACCCACCATAAAGTGAGTGAGAGCCACAAGCCAAATGAGTGTGACACTTCAAAGAGAGTTCCCACAAAACTTACACTATTTGCCACCAAAAGAGAGATAAGGGAGTTGAGAGAGAACCCATCCACCCTCCACTATGTGCTCATATGCAAGGGTGAAGTTTCTATGACTAACGACTTCACAAACCTTCCTCCTTCTTTGTTGTCTCTTTTGAAGGACTTTGAAGATGTCTTCCCTCAAGAAGTGCCACCGGGACTACCTCCTCTACGTGGAATCGAGCACCGCATCGACCTTGTTCCCGGCGCACCACTTCCAAACCGCGCTCCTTACCGCACCAACCCCGAAGAGACAAAGGAGATCGAACGGCAAATACAAGAACTTCTTGCCATGGGACATATCCGCGAGAGTTTGAGTCCGTGCGCCGTGCCCGTCATCTTGGTACCCAAGCACGACAACACTCTTCGCCTTTGCATGGATTGTCGCCCCATCAACGCCATCACCGTTCGGTATCGCCATCAAATCCCTCGCCTTGATGATATGCTCGATGAGCTTTGTGGTTCCGCTATGATATGGGCACGACGGGGGAGGTGCAGCCCAATTTCAGGACTCCACCAAGTTAGCTATATTCGTCGTGTGTTGCTATTTGTAATAATTAGTTTTAAATAATTATTAGAGTTGAGTATGGGCCTGTCCAACTCAACTAGGGCGTGGCCCACTAGTGGGCGGTACTGTAGCGCGTACTGTAGCTACAGTGCGGCCGCACCCCTTTCCCTCCATATAAGGGGCTGGGCGCATTAGGTTAGGGTTAGCTTGAGTTTAGATTAAAAACAGTCCATAGACTTTGAGCTCGTTGGTGAAGCATCCCTCCGGGGACGGCGATGCCGTGTTATCAACAAAGATTGCGGCGAGGGTGCTTGTGTTCATCAAGTGTTATCGTGCTGTGGTTAGAGGCGTGGTGATCTTCATCACGTTGCTTCCTGGATTCGTTCCTCTTCTCCAGGTTTGCGTTCATCGTGTAATTGGGAGAATTATTACCTTGGTTTGTACTCGCTGTGAAAGATCGGGACAACGATTCTAGGATCATCGGTTTGATCCTTATCATGTGGTATCAGATTTCTGGGTTGCTCACAGTGAGTTTGTGTTGATCGATCTCATCTAGATCGGTTGACTGGAGGCGTTTGATTGGAGGCTCTTGCGCAGATTGATTTGCTTGGAGGAGATCGTGCATTGAGGCTGCAGATTGCTGTTGCGTTTGTGTAGATTGGTTTCCGGTTAGATCGATTTGTGTGGAGGCTGCTAGAGGATTCAAGGAAGGAAGGAGAAGGTGCTGCAGATTCGCGATTTACTGTAGCTACAGTAGCGCGATCTGATTTACTATTCGGATCAGGCTGTTATTTCCTATTTTCCATTGGGGCATCACGTGGTGTTGTTCAGATTTCCTAGTACCGATTGGATTTGATACGTACGTGAGGAAAAAAATAAGGAATATACAGATTGGTTCAGCTTGTCCAAGGAGCTGATTGCTTAGCGTGGTGTCCAAGAAGAGATCTGATTGGATCCGAAGAAGGAAAGTGCTGATCGGAAGTTGTATTCGTTGACTGAATCACGTGTTTTCCGGCCGAGCGATTTATTTGCTAGGTATAGCTGAGTCCTGATCGGATTGAGAGAAAAAATAATAATAATAATCCCGTGCTACAGTAATCCGTGCTACAGTAGTCCGTGAATTACACAATATTCAGAAAACTGCAGAGATGGATGTGTTTCCAGGAGATGTTTTGGGCGAGCGGTGTTTTCGTGGCAAGAAGTCCAGTGCTGTTTTCAATGACTATCTTGACATCATGAATGGAGTAGAACGTTCGGCATATGAGCTTAGTTGGTACCTACACAGTCTTGCAACAGTTGAGGAGTACCAAGATTGGGAAAGAAACATGAGATTGGGTTTCAATCGATGTCGCAAATACAATGCCAAGTTCAGTGGGTATTATGCATATATCCTTGCTCAACGGCGTGTGGACGACGAGTTGAACAATTGGTGGTGTGATGCGGTTGAAAGAGGTGAATTTTCTTGTACTTGGGAGGACTTCACAACTTTTCTTCGTGATGGTTTCATGATACCGTCTATGGGGGCCAGTGAGAAGCCGTCCAAGGTTGTGAATGCGATAGAGGATGTTGGCAAGAGCATAGCTCCTATACCAAAGGTTGCGATAGCTGTGACTACTCATGAGAAGTTGACAGTTGTTCCATTGCCGACAGTTCCCAAGGTGGCAGCCACGATTTCTGAAGTGTCAGCAGTTGATGTTGTCAAGGCTGATGTTGTTCCAGAAGTCGTGGAGGGTGTTGTACCATTGAGTGGGCTGAATATGCAACTCAAGAGAGTACATGATGATACTTGCATGACAGTGGATAGAGGCCAGCGATGGAATTTATTTCAGGCGCAGTGCATGATCAAAGGCAAAGCATGCAAGATGATGATTGATAGTGGTAGTTACTGTAATGGCATTAGCAAGGCGGTTGTGGAGGCTTTGGGGTTATCCACATGGCGTCTTCCAGAACCGAGGCATGTTGAGTGGGTGAATAGCTGTGGTATGATGAAGATTACTCACAAGGTGCGTGTGCCATTTTCAGTTGGTGAGTATGTTGATGAGGTGGAATGTGATGTGTTGCCGTTGGAGGTATGTGGGCTGTTACTTGGTCGTCCATGGCAGTATGATCATAATGCTTTACATGCTGGGAGAGCAAATACATATTCTTTTGTGCATGATGGTAAACAGCGGACTTTGAAGCCTATGAGAGATGATCAAATCAAGTCCGATGTGGTGCTGGTGGTTCGCAAGGAGAAGTTGCATAAAGCTAAGCCAAAGCCAAGCCTAGTTAAATTGCAGCAAGAGGAGCATGATGCAAGTAGCGTTGATACTGAAACTGATTCAGCCGTGCATGTAGATGACGAGCCAGTTGTTCTTGTTGGTGACAAGCCGGTTGAAGGCAAGCCTCTTATTGATGAGAGGAAGGATATTGCAGCATGTGTTCCAGTTCGTGTTGACATGGGTGTTCAGACCGATGACGGTGGTGCTGATTGTGTTCCGGTGCATATGGTGCCGCGGGTAGTCAGCCACAGTTTTGTGAGAACACATCGGAAACGTTTTGTTGGAGCAGCGGTACGTGTGCACAAAGGCAAGGATGGACATGTTCGTCAATTGTGTGGCCCAGGCATTACTCATCTTTTGCAGGGTCGTGCAAAGCAGATTCATGTTCAGCGACACGAGGTTCCAGCAAGAGTTGAAAAGAAGAAGATGGTGGCGCCTAGGTCCAAGCTCATGTGGAGAAGAAAAGAGGTGCAGCTGTCCAAGACTGTATCAGGTCGAGCAGGCCAAGCGGGAGGATGTGGTGAGGAAGGCAAGCAAGACTTGAAGATGGAGAAGACGCGTGCTGATTTTGTTGACATCACGCCACCCTTTCGAGCAGACCCTCACGCGTTGGGGACAACGCTTCTTGAAGGGGGGGAGGATGATATGGGCACGACGGGGAGGTGCAGCCCAATTTCAGGACTCCACCAAGTTAGCTATATTCGTCGTGTGTTGCTATTTGTAATAATTAGTTTTAAATAATTATTAGAGTTGAGTATGGGCCTGTCCAACTCAACTAGGGCGTGGCCCACTAGTGGGCGGTACTGTAGCGCGTACTGTAGCTACAGTGCGGCCGCACCCCTTTCCCTCCATATAAGGGGCTGGGCGCATTAGGTTAGGGTTAGCTTGAGTTTAGATTAAAAACAGTCCATAGACTTTGAGCTCGTTGGTGAAGCATCCCTCCGGGGACGGCGATGCCGTGTTATCAACAAAGATTGCGGCGAGGGTGCTTGTGTTCATCAAGTGTTATCGTGCTGTGGTTAGAGGCGTGGTGATCTTCATCACGTTGCTTCCTGGATTCGTTCCTCTTCTCCAGGTTTGCGTTCATCGTGTAATTGGGAGAATTATTACCTTGGTTTGTACTCGCTGTGAAAGATCGGGACAACGATTCTAGGATCATCGGTTTGATCATTATCACGCTATATTCTCCAAATTGATCTTAAAAGTGGATATCACCAAATACGCATGTGTGAAGGTGATGAATGGAAGACCGCATTTAAAACAAAGCTTGGTCTTTATGAGTGGCTAGTCATGTCATTTGGTCTTTCCAATGCACCTTCTATATGCGTCTCATGAATCATGTTTTGCGTCCCTTCATTGGAAAATTTGTTGTGGTATACTTTGACGACTTCCTTATCTATAGCAAGTCTTTGGAAGAGCACACTTCTCATGTTGCTCAAGTTTTGTTGGTTCTTCGCAATGAAAAGCTTTATGCAAACCTTTCTAAGTGCACTTTTGCCACCAACAAACTTGTTTTCTTGGGTTTTGTTGCTTCTTCGGATGGAGTTGAAGTTGATGATGCCAAGATACAAGCAATTCGGACTTGGCCTTTTCTGACATCACTTGAGGAGTTGAGACGTTTTCTTGGTTTTGCCGGATTTTACCGCCGTTTCATCAAAGATTTTTCCAGAATTGCCTGCCCCCTCCATGATCTTACAAAGAAGAATGTACCTTTCATTTGGGGCAACGCACATGATTTTGCTTTCAATGAGCTCAAACGGTTATTAACCGAAGCACCACTCCTTGCCCTTCCGGATTTCTCTAAGACATTTGAGATTGAATGCGATGCAAGTGGATTGGGCATTGGAGGAGTGCTTATGCAAAATGGTAGACCCGTCGCATACCATAGTGAGAAACTAGATGGAGCTCGCTTGAATTACCCCATTTATGACAAAGAGTTATTTGCTTTGGTTCGTGTTTTGGATGTATGGCAACATTACCTTCGTCCTAAGGAATTTGTCATTCATTCCGACCATGAATCCTTGAAATATTTGAAAAGTCAAACAAATTTGAACAAAAGACATGCTAAATGGGTTGAGTTTATTGAGTCTTTCACTTTTGTAATCAAATACAAGAAAGGTAAAGGCAATGTGGTCGCGGATGCTCTATCCCGCAAGGCCAACCTATTTACACGTCTTGACATTAGTGTCTTGGGTTTGGATGAGATTAAAGAGTTGTATGCTACCGATGCTTCCTTTGGAGACATTTTCGCTCAATGTTCGGAGCATAAAGTAATTGGTGATTTCTATTTGCACAAAGGTTTCTTGTTTAAGGCTAACAAACTATGTATACCCGAGTCTTCGCTTCGTTTGATCCTTTTGAAGGAATCACATGGAGGCGTCTTAATGGAACACTTTGGACGTGACAAGACCTTTGCCATGCTCTCCACAAACTACTATTGGCCAAAGATGTACCGGGATGTGAACCGCTTGGTGCGACGATGCTCAACATGTCTCAAAGCTAAGTCTACTCTAAACTCTCATGGCTTATACACACCTTTGCCAATTCCACACCACCCATGGTCCGACATTGCTATGGATTTTGTCTTAGGACTCCCACGCACTAAAACAAACAAGGATTCCATCTTTGTCGTCATTGATCGCTTCTCTAAAATGGCACACTTTATACCTTGCAACAAGAGCGACGATGCTTCACACATTGCTACGTTGTTTTTCAGGGAAATCGTCCGTCTTCATGGAGTGCCCAAGACCATTGTGTCGGATCGTGACGTCAAGTTCGTGAGCTATTTTTGGAAGACTTTGATGGCCAAGATGGGGATCAAGCAACTATTCTCCACCGCATACCACCCTCAAACCGATGGCCAAACCGAAGTGGTGAACCGGAGCCTATCCACACTTCTTCGTGTGTTGATCAAGCCTAACTTGAAGAATTGGGAAGAGTGCATCCCACACGCCGAGTTCGCCTACAATCGAGCACTACACCGCGCAACAAAGAGAACACCCTTCGAAGTTGTCTATGGCTCCAACCCCTACACCGCGCTAGACATGCTACCACTTCCACTTCGAGAACAAGTCAACATGGACTTCGACAAGCGCGCCGCCTACATGAAGAAACTACATGAAGACACAAGGGCCACGCTAGAGAAGCATAAGGAAGACCATGCTACGAAGATGAACAAGAACAAGCGCCCCATGATCTTTGAAGAAGGAGACCTTGTTTGGCTACATCTACGCAAGGACCGCTTCCTCGATGAAAGAAAGTCTAAGCTCGCGCCAAGAGGAGATGGTCCTTTCAAGGTCCTCAAGCGCATCAACGACAACGCATACAAGATCGAAATACCAAAGTCCAAGTACGGCGTTCAGAACACCTTCAACGTCGCCGACATCTCGCCTTACCTTGGTGACCCAAGTGATGATGAGGACGAAGAGTCAAGGACGATTCTTTTTCAAGGGGTGGGAGATGATGTAGTGCAACCTAGGCACACAACAACAAGTGGCCCAATGACAAGAGCAAGAGTCAAGGCACTTCATGATAAGGTGAACTCGCTCCTATCCATGTGTGATCTCGACACTCCTTTGAATGGGTTGCTACTTCATTCGGATACGTTGTGCATACTCAGGAACAACTACCATGAAGATCTCCAAGAAAGTGTCGAAGATGGCCAAGAGATGGGTCAAGAGGAAGATGAAGAAGCAGAGCAGCGGTACTACCGCCGAGAAGGCCGGTACTACCGCCAGGCACCTGGCGATGAAGCTGAAGCGAGAGAAGCTCCAGGCGGCGGTACTACCGCCGCCACCAGCGGTACTACCGCCAGCACCAGGACGTAGTACCGCTGGAGGTACCGCCCACGCTACCGGCGCGTCTCCAAAAGGTACTGTCTCCAACGGTATCTGTCCGGTACCGGCCACGTACTACCGCCAGCGCTGAGGGGAAATAAAATGCAAGTTCCAGCGGTACTACCGCCAGCGGCCAGCGGTACTACCGCCTCCGCCAGGAGCGGTACTACCGCCACACCAGCGGTACTACCGCTGTGACACCAGGAATTCGGTTGAAGGCCCATGTAACCTCCCTCACCTACCCTTTCGTCCACTAGACTATAAATAGGACTTCTCTGCCAAGGGTTAGGGTTAGACTATGATTTGGGAACTAAAGTAGAGCCTTGCTCCTTCTTCTCAAAGTGTCTCTTTCCTCCTATGGAGATGAATCAAGACCTCCACATGTGGAGATGAACCAAGGCCTCCTCTTGAGGAGAAGATCCCTGCGTGGATACCAAGGCTCCGCTTGTAGTTGCGATTACTTGCTAATCTTCCATCTTTAGGTGGCTAGGTTGGGTTGGTTGGATTGACCAATTGGACAAACAATCCTAAGAGTAAGGTGTGCTTGGGAGAGGAGGATTGGGGGCTGCCCTCGGGGATTTGTTACCAGTCGATTCTTGCCGGGTTGCGACTTGCTATTTACCCTTGTGTGTTTGATTTCCCCTCTTTTGTGTTCTTCGTTCTTCGCGTGTTCTTCGTGTTCATCCTTCCCTCCGTCCAAATCCGTGAAAATCGGGACCTACCCGCATCAGGAATGAAGTAGCAAGCCATTCAAAGGAGTATCGAGATCACACATGGACAGGAGCGAGCTCACCTTATCATGAAGTGCCTTGACCCTTGCTCTTGTCATTGGTCCACTTGGTGGTGTGTGTCTAGGTTGCACTACATCATCTCCCCCCCATTGGAAAAGAGTCGTCCTCGACTCTTCATCCTCATCATCACTTGGGTTTCCACGGTAAGGCGAGATGTCGGAGACGTTGAAGGTGTCATGGACGGCGTACTTGGACTTTGGTATGTCAATCTTGTATGCAATGTCGTTGATGCGCTTGAGAACCATGAAGGGGCCATCACCTCTTGGCGCGAGCTTAGACTTTCTCTCATCGGGGAAGCGGTCTTTGCGAAGATGTAGCCAAACAAGGTCTCCTTCTTCAAAGATCATGGGGCGCTTGTTCTTGTTCATCTTCGTAGCATGGTCTTCGTTGTGCTTCTCAAGCGTGGCCCTTGTGTCTTCATGTAGTTTCTTCATGTAAGCGGCGCGCTTGTCAAAGTCCATGTTGACTTGCTCTTGGAGAGGAAGTGGTAGCATGTCGAGCGCGGTGTAGGGGTTGGAACCATAGACGACCTCGAAGGGTGTTCTCTTTGTTGCGCGATGTAGTGCACGATTGTAGGCGAACTCGGCGTGTGGGATGCACTCTTCCCAATTCTTCAAGTTAGGCTTGATCAACACACGAAGGAGTGTGGATAAGCTTCGGTTCACCACTTCGGTTTGGCCATCGGTTTGAGGGTGGTACGCAGTGGAGAATAGTTGCTTGATCCCCATCTTGGCCATAAAAGTCTTCCAAAAGTAGCTGACGAACTTGACGTCACGATCCGACACAATGGACTTGGGCACTCCATGAAGACGGACGATTTCCCTGAAAAACAAGGTAGCAATGTGTGAAGCATCGTCGGTCTTATTGCATGGTATGAAGTGTGCCATTTTAGAGAACCGATCAATGAGGACAAAGATGGAATCCTTGTTTGGTTTAGTGTGTGGGAGTCCTAAGACAAAATCCATAGCAATGTCGGACCATGGGTGATGTGGAATTGGCAAAGGTGTGTATAAACCATGAGAGTTTAGAGTAGACTTAGCTTTGAGACATGTTGAACATCGTCGCACCAAGCGGTTCACATCACGGTACATCCTTGGCCAATAGTAGTTTGTGGAAAGCATTGCAAAGGTCTTGTCACGTCCAAAATGTCCCATTAAGACGCCTCCATGCGATTCCTTCAAAAGGACCAAACGAAGCGAAGACTCGGGTATACATAGTTTGTTAGCCTTAAACAAGAAACCTTTGTGCAAATAGAAATCACCAATTCCTTTGTGCTCCGAACATTGAGCGAAAATTTCTCCAAAGAAAGCATCGGTAGCATACAACTCTTTTATCTCATCCAAATCCAAGACACTAATGTCAAGACGTGTAAGTAGGTTGGCCTTGCGGGATAGAGCATCCGCGACCACATTGTGTTTACCTTTCTTGTATTTGATTACAAAGGTGAAAGACTCAATGAACTCAACCCACTTAGCATGTCTTTTGTTCAAAAAATTTTGACTTTTCAAATATTTCAAGGATTCATGGTCGGAATGAATGACAAATTCCTTAGGACGAAGGTAATGTTGCCACACATCCAAAACATGAACCAAAGCAAATAACTCTTTGTCATAAATAGGGTAATTCAAGCGAGCTCCATCTAGTTTCTCACTATGGTATGCGATGGGTCTACCATTTTGCATAAGCACTCCACCAATACCCAATCCACTTGCATCGCATTCAATCTCAAATGTTTTAGAGAAATCCGGAAGGGCAAGGAGTGGTGCTTCGGTTAATAACCGTTTGAGCTCATTGAAAGAAAAATCATGTGCGTTGCCCCAAATGAAAGGTACATTCTTCTTTGTAAGTTCATGGAGGGGGCAAGCAATTGTGGAAAAATCCTTGATGAAACGGCGATAAAATCCGGCAAAACCAAGAAAATGTCTCAACTCCTCAAGTGATGTCGGAAAAGGCCAAGTCCGAATTGCTTGTATCTTTGCTTCATCAACTTCGACTCCATCCGAAGAAACAACAAAACCTAAGAAAACAAGTTTGTTGGTGGCAAAAGTGCACTTAGAAAGATTGGCATAAAGCTTTTCATTGCGAAGAACCAACAAAACTTGAGCAACATGAGAAGTGTGCTCTTCCAAAGATTTGCTATAGATAAGGATGTCGTCAAAGTATACCACAACAAATTTGCCAATAAAAGGGCGCAAAACATGATTCATGAGACGCATAAAAGTAGAAGGTGCATTGGAAAGACCAAATGGCATAACGAGCCACTCATAAAGACCAAGCTTAGTTTTAAATGCGGTCTTCCATTCATCACCTTCACACATGCGTATTTGGTGATATCCACTTTTAAGATCAATTTTGGAGAATATAGCGGAACCACAAAGCTCATCGAGCATATCATCAAGGCGAGGGATATGATGGTGATACCGAACGGTGATGGCGTTGATGGGACGACAATCCATGCAAAGGCGAAGAGTGTTGTCGTGCTTGGGTACCAAGATGACGGGCACGGCGCACGGACTCAAGCTCTCGCGGATATGTCCCATGGCAAGAAGTTCTTGTATTTGCCGTTCGATCTCCTTTGTCTCCTCTGGGTTGGTGCGGTGCGCCGGGAACAAGGTCGATGCGGTGCTCGATTCCGCGTAGAGGAGTTAGTCCCGGTGGCACATCTTGAGGGAAAACATCTTCAAAGTCCTTCAAAAGAGACAACAAAGGGGAAAGGTTTGTGAAAGTGTTAGTTATAGAAACTTCACCTGATACGGGCACGACGGAGGAGGTGAAGCCCAATTTCAGGACTCCACCAAGCTAGATGTATTAGTCGTGTGTTGCTATTTTAAATAATTAGAGTTTTTAATAATTATGAGTTTGGGCTTGGTTTGGGCCTGTCCAACCAAGTCAAGGTCCTGTAGCGCGGTACTGCAGCACGGTCCTGTAGCGCGGTACTGTAGCACCCCTCCCCTCCATATAAGGCTAGGGGCTGCGAGTTAGAAGGGGTTCAGAATTTTTAGTCTAAAAACTACTACGTGTGTTTCTTGGTGAAGCATCCCTCCGGGGACGGCGATGCCGTTTATCAGTTTGTAATAAAGATTGTTGCGGAGGTTCTTGTGTTCATCAAGGATTGTCGTACTTTGGTTGGAGGCGTGGTGATCTTCATCACATTGCTTGCTGGATTCGTTCCTCGTCTTCAGGTGACGTTCATCGATCGTTATTGGGAGATTTCTATCCGGGTTACTCGCTGTGAAAGATCGGGACAACAATCTTAGGATCATCCCCTTGATCTTATCATGTGGTATCAGATTTCTGGGTTGCTCACGGTGAGATTTTGCTGATCGATCTGCTATTTGGGTAGCCAGGACGCCGGTGTTCATCTAGTAGATCGCTGCGAGTTGTGATTTCTTTGGTCTCGGACTTCGAGGAATCGAGGAGTTGCTGGCGGCGTCGGGCATCCGAGGCGTTCCAGCGTTTTTCTGTTTCTCGTACAGATCGGTTTGCCACGCATCGCTTGGAAGGAAAGAGTAATTAATTTTGTTACGTACAGATCTGATCGGTATCTGTTTTGGCCAGTGCTGCTTTTGCTGGTACGTGAGTTTTCTTGCGGGCCAGAGAAAAAAAAAAGGAAATTCGGATCTCATTGGGCTGGAATTGATTCGATCAGCAGAAAAAAGGAAAGAGGACCGGTTATTTTCCATCGGAGGCAGCGGACTAGTTTGGATACGCGAGTTGTGTTCTGCTCGGGACAGACTTACGGGAGTCGTGTCTGCTAGGGATCGGACTGCTACGAGAGGTGCGTATCTATCAGATCGTATTGTTCGTGGATTTCCATCGATCGCTTGGTTTGTGGGCAGCAACAAAAGGATAATCTGCTCCGGATTTTGTGGATTCGTTTCTTCTGGGATTCGGTAGCTGCAGAAAAAAAAACAGGAGCCAGCGCTTAGTGCCTTTGCCTCGTACAAGAATTGGAGATCGTATCTGTTCGAGAATATGTTGGCTCCCTGATATTTTCTTGCCTTGCGTGGGAATAGAAAACGAAAGACAAGAATTTGTTGGCTCCCTGATGTTACTGTTACTGTAGCAGTACGTGAGATGACTTCTTTTTCGGGTGATTACTATGGCAAGAGGTGTCAAAGTGGCAAGAAATCTGGTGATATTTTTAATGATTATCTTGACCTGCTGGACGGCGTAGCTTGTGCTGCATCTGAGCTCAATTGGCGACTGACCTACGATTCAACAGCTAAAGAATATGAGTCATGGGAAAGTCTTATGCTTCAGGGTTTTCACAGATGTGATACTTGGGAACGAGTGGATCAGCCTACGCGTGTGTTTCTTGCACTCCGACGTGTGGATGAGGAGGTTGCTCGTTGGTGGACTGAGGAGAGGCATGGGAAGGAAAGCACATATGGGCTTTGGCATGATTTCACTAAATTTTTGCGTGCTTATTTTCTGTCTCCTCACCATAGGGAACCTTGTACTAAACCTAAGAAGTTGACAAACATTGTGCAGAGGAGGACTGAATTTGCCACGAGGCTGCAGCCTTGTTCTAAGGAGAGTGCTATGTCTATTCCGCCTCCTGCAATGAGTGTGAAGGCAGTAGTTCCAGTGCAAACGATCAGCGCAGCAGTTACAAAAATTTCTGAAGAGAAGCAATCTGATGTTAATAAGGTTGTTGTGTGCGCTGAAACTGCAGTGCAAAAGGTTGAACCTTTGAGTGGGCTGAATATGCAACTCAAAAGGGTGATGAGGCTTGCAAAATAGTTGACAAGTGTCAGCGATGGAGTTTATTTCAGACTCAGTGCATGATAAAAGGCAAACACGGCAAGCTCATGATTGATGGTGGTAGCTGTACTAATGGCATAAGCAAGGCAATGATGGAAGCATTAGGGTTGTCTACTTGGCGTATTCCTGAACCTAAGCATTTGGAGTGGTTAAATAATTGTGGTATGCTGAAGGTTACTCATAAGGTGTGTGTGCCATTTACAGTTGGTGACTATGTTGATGAGGTAGAGTGTGATGTGTTGCCATTGGAGGTGTGTGGGCTGTTACTTGGTCGTCCATGGCAGTATGATCGCAATGTGAACCATGCCGGGAGAGCAAATACATATTCTTTTGTGCATGATGGTAAGCAGCGGACTTTGAGGCCTATGAGCGATGATCAAATCAAGTCCGATGTGGTGCTGGTGATCCGGAAGGAGAGGTTGCGCAAGGCTAAACCGCCTAGGTTAGCTAAGCTGCAGCATGAGGAGCATGATGCGCAGAGCGTTACTGTTGATATTACTTCAGCTATGCCTGTAGATGACAAGCCAGTCCTTGTTAGTGACACGCCAGTTGAAGTACAACCTCTTACTGATGAGAGGAAGGATATTGCAGCATGTGCTATACAGCCAGTTTGTGTTGACGCGGGTGTTCAGACTGATGAGAGTTCTGCTGATCATGTCTCGGTGCATAAGGAGCCGTGGGTGGATGGTAGTAGCAGTTATATGAGCACACCTGTGAGGCATTTTGCTGGAGCAGCAGTGCGTATGCACACAGGCAGAGATGGACATGTTCGTCAGCTTTGTGGACCAGGCATTACTCATATTTTGCAGGGGCGTGCAAAGCAGGTTCATGTTCAGCGATACAAGGTTCCAGCAAGATTTGAGAAGAAGTTGGTGGCACCTCAGTCCAAGTTCATGTGGAGGCGAAAAGAGGTGCAGCCGCCTAGAGTTGTATCCAGTCGAGCAGGCCAAGAGGGAGGATGTGGTGAGGTAGGCAGGCAAGACTTGAAGATGGCGACGACGTGTGATGCTGTTGTTCATATCACGCCACCTTTTCAGGCAGACCCTCACGCGTTGTGGACAACGCTTCTTGAAGGGGGGGAGGATGATACGGGCACGACGGAGGAGGTGAAGCCCAATTTCAGGACTCCACCAAGCTAGATGTATTAGTCGTGTGTTGCTATTTTAAATAATTAGAGTTATTAATAATTATGAGTTTGGGCTTGGTTTGGGCCTGTCCAACCAAGTTAAGGTCCTGTAGTGTGGTACTGTAGCACGGTCCTGTAGCGCGGTACTGTAGCACCCCTCCCCTCCATATAAGGCTAGGGGCTGCGAGTTAGAAGGGGTTCAGAATTTTTAGTCTAAAAACTACTACGTGTGTTTCTTGGTGAAGCATCCCTCCGGGGACGGCGATGCCGTTTATCAGTTTGTAATAAAGATTGTTGCGGAGGTTCTTGTGTTCATCAAGGATTGTCGTACTTTGGTTGGAGGCGTGGTGATCTTCGTCACGTTGCTTGCTGGATTCGTTCCTCGTCTTCAGGTGACGTTCATCGATCGTTATTGGGAGAATTCTATCCGGGTTACTCGCTGTGAAAGATCGGGACAACAATCTTAGGATCATCCCCTTGATCCTTATCATCACCCTTGCATATGAGCACATAGTGGAGGGTGGATGGGTTCTCTCTCAACTCCCTTATCTCTCTTTTGGTGGCAAATAGTGCAAGTTTTGTGGGAACTCTCTTTGAAGTGTCACACTCATTTGGCTTGTGGCTCTCACTCACTTTACGGTGGGTCTCTCGCTCACCACTCATCTCACTAGGCAAACGATCTTGTTGTGTCCTTGCTATAGTCTTGGCGTTGTCGGCGATGACTTGACTTGGTGTCATGGGACGAAGGACGAAGGTCATGTCGTTGTTCTTGAAGCTATAGTAATTTGTCCTTCCATCATGCATAGCACCCTTGTCAAATTGCCACGGACGCCCAAGGAGTAAGTGACAAACGTTCATAGGCACCACATCACAATCAACCGTATCTTCATAGGCTCCAATCTTGAAGGACACTTGCACCATGTGTTGAATCTTGACGGCTCCGGTATCACTCAACCATTGCACATGCTAAGGATGTGGGTGCTTCTTGAACTTCAAGTTGAGCTTATCACAAAGTTCTTTGCTCGCTAGGTTGTGGCAACTTCCACCATCTATGATGACCTTGATGGACTTTCCATTGATTCCCGCTCTAGTGTGAAACAAGTTGCACCTTTGGTTTTCGTCTACTTGAACATTGGTGGTTAGAGCTCTTGCCACAACCAAGGAAGGGTCTTTGTTGTCGCCATCACAATATATCTCATGTTCTTCTTCTTGAACACTTTGCATTGTGGCGACCTTGTTCAAAGCATTGTACTCATCTTCACTCATAGATTCATACTCTCCCATGTCATTGATGATCATGACCTTCTTGTTGGTGCACTCAAAAGATTTGTGCCCTTGTCCGCCGCACTTGTAGCATTGCAAAAATCTTGTGCCGGACGAAGATCCTTGAGGCGCCTTGGTAGTGGGAGGTACTTTCTTGAACGTTTGAGGAGCTTGAGGTGTCGAAGTAGAGACTCTTGGAGGACCTCGAGTGTTTGCTTGAGGAAGAGCTTGTGAAGGTGTAGGAGTTGACGAAGAAGGCTTGTTGGCGTAGAATGCCTTTGTCTTGAGGTATTTGAGCTCTTCAAACACGTGGCGCTCGGCCTTGGAAGCTTGATGTACTAGCTCTACCAAAGAGGCATATGGTTGAAACTCCACGATCTTCTTGATTGGATAGTTGAGGCCATTCATGAAACGAGCCGTGGATTGCTCTTCGTACTCGTTGATATTGGCTCTCATCATGGAGATTTCCATTTCCTTGTAGTACTCGTCAACCGACTTCAAACCTTGCTTCAACTCTTGCAACTTCTTGTATCTCTAGTGTAATGGCTTGGCACGAAGCGCTTGTGCATTGTTTCTTTCATCTCAACCCAAGTGTCGATTGGTTGTTGGTGGTTAGCGACGCGAGCATCTTGTAGTTGTTCCCACCACAAGAGGGCATACTCTTAAAACTCCATCGAGGCTAAGGCAACCTTCTTGATGTCGGAGTAGGGGTGCACGCGGAAGATCTTGTCAACCTTAAGTACCCATGAGAAGTAAGCTTCCGGGTCACTCGTGCCGTAGAACTTGGGTATGTCAAAGCGGACGTTAGTCAAGTCATCATAGTCGTCACGGTGGTCACCACGTGGGAATGCACGTCCACGTCTCCTTCGGTTGAGTCCATCACCATTGTGTTGGCTTGACTCGCTATCACTTGACTCAGAGCGGTGGTGTTGTGGACGATCATGTGGAAGTTCTTGACGAGGAGCATGTTGAGGAGGTAGCTCTTGTTGAGGAACGGGCTGTTCATGATTGTTCGCATTGTCATGATGTTGATGGCGTGGCCTTGGAGGATGACGGTCACCAAAGTCATTCGCACCCGGAACGCCATTGTCATTTGCCAATGGGTCATGACGATCACGTTGTGGCGGTGGTGGTGATGGTATGCGTTCGCGACGATCGTCATTTTGGTGAGGTTGTTCTTGATGCACATTGGCATTGTTCGCATGAAGATCCTGTGGTTGTTCAACGATAGGAGGAGGTCGTTCATGGGCGTCGCGCCTTGGATCATGTTGACGTTCTTGTCGAGGTTCATGACGTCCATGACGTTCTTGTGTCGACCTTGAGGTGCTTCTTGTACGGCTTGAGTGTGAAGAAGCTCGTTGTCGCGCAAGGTTGTTGATAGCTTCGGTCAACCGCTCCATATTTGCTTCGTTAGCACTCATGCGGTCGTTGAAGGTGTTGTCTTGATTTTGAAGACGGCGCTCGAAGCGTCCTAGGTTATCACGAAGGAAGTGTCGCATGCCTACAAGCTCCGATTGTGTGACATAGCCATGATCACCGCGAACTCCACCATGGATTTCCTCATCCGAGCTTGTGCTTCCGTTTGTACTTCCCCTAAACATTTTCTCAAGATCAAGTGAGATATGTGGTAAAGAAAAACCAAGACAAACTATATCCCAAGTATAATGTGGCTTGAGAGGAGAGTATCCGGTTCTAACACTCAACACACACTTATGAGGATAGGAAGGTATGAAGTGGCAAATGAAACAAGCAAACCCGCCGACAAGTATATTGTCAAAGGTAGAGAAAATCCACAATGATCAAATTACCAAATAAACTCCAACCACAAATGATGAAGAAAACACACACAAAAGCGAATGATGGGGTTGGGCGACCAAAGGGCGAGCACTCGAAGATTGACAACCTAACGAAGACTACGCGCTCAAATGTCACCCAACACAAGATGGACACTAGCTCAATTGATTTTGGTGGGCAACGGATTTGCACAAGAGTTAACACTCACACTCACTTTGGCGGTTTCGGCTTTGTCGCAACATATAAGAGATGATACTTGGCACCACTTGATTCTTTTCTTTTCTCTTTTTTTTTTGATTTTTGCTTTTTGACGATGATTCCTTCTCTTTTGCTAGTGCCAAGATCTCTAACGATACACACTCGCCAATACTTGGAGACAAACACTCAACACGTGCAATGCCTCGCAATATCACCGAGCTAGTCCAACAGGTCAAGTTGCACGAAAGGAAGAAGGGCTCACAACGGATTATGATGGTGGGGGAATGTCGAGTCCTTGGTAGCATCGTCGCTTGGCGTTGATGATGCGTTGTTGCGGAAGCTTGTCGATGTCGTAGACGTAGGGCACAGGTCATCCTTACCGACGTGCGCCACTCCTAGCCTTATGGGAACACGTGCACCACTCCTAGCCATCTAGGAGTATCTGTACCCTCTTAACGTCTTCTGACCCACGTGCACCTCTCCCAGCTATCTAGAAGTATCAGTACCACTTTTAGGTCATACCTAACCACGTGCGACAATCCTAGCCATTTGGACCCCCGTTGACCCCTCCTAGCCATCTTGGAGTATACGTACCCTCTTTACGTCATCTGACCCACGTGCACTCCTCCCAGCCATCTAGGAGTATCAGTACCACTTTTAGGTCATCCTTACCGACGTGCGCCACTCCTAGCCTTCTGGGCACACGTGCACCACTACTAGCCATCTAGGAGTATCCATACCCTCTTTACGTCTTTTGATCCACGTGCACCCCTCCCAGCTATCTAGAAGTATCAGTACCTCTTTTACGTCATACCTAACCACGTGCGACAATCCTAGCCATCTGGGCACACGTGCACCACTCCTAGCCATCTAGGAGTATCCGTACCCTCTTAACGTCTTCTGACCCACGTGCACGCCTCCCAGCTATCTAGAAGTATCAGAACCACTTTTAGGTCATACCTAACCACGTGCAACAATCCTAGCCATCTGGACCCCCGCTGACCCCTCCTAGCCATCTTGGAGTATACGAACCCTCTTTACGTCATCTGACCCACGTGCATCCCTCCCAGCCATCTAGGAGTATCAGTACCACTTTTAGGTCATCCTTACCGATGTGCGCTACTCCTAGCCTTCTGAGCACACGTGCACCACTACTAGCCATCTAAGAGTATCCATACCCTCTTTACGTCATCTGACCCACGTGCACCCCTCCCAGCCATCTAGGAGTATCAGTACCACTTTTAGGTCATCCTTAACTGTAGCGCCCCGACCCCGGTACTATACAAAGATGCTGTGTGTCACTGGTCATGTGATACAACCGAAGGTTACTGGGCACCCCGCTCCCAGGCCAGAACCTCTGGCAGGTGTTGCTCGGAATGGATCATCGGCAACACAACACCTCGATTGATGCCATAACACAGGCATAACTATCAAAGTATAATAGAGAGATCAAGACTGCTGAACAACTGGCACATCACAGACTCTACGAAACAAAGTAATATTACATAACCTGGATTACAGTACTTGGTAATATCACAAGCAGAGGTCACATGACCCAACATTACAACAAACAGCGAAAGCAAATATGTTGCTATACAACAAGACTGCAAAAGGCCTAAGAGGCCAGAAGTAAGCAACGTAGCCAAACCCAACCTACACGTTCCAGGCTGCTACCTGGGAACCCCAAGCTACTCGTCGACGTCAACGTAGAAACCACCGTCGGAGTGAGGGTCTTCACCTGAACCAAATTAAGCAAACATGAGCACCAAAGGTACTCAACAAGACTTAATTAGCCTATTATATATCTGCCTGTTCTGAGAGTATATATGAAGGTTGATTTGCATAAAGCCATCTTTAGTTCCAAATAGAGGGAGGAAGAATCTCGTATCAACAGCAGACTTTTTAAAAGGGGAAAAGAGAGCCTTTCCAACTATTGACACCAGGTGGTAACCACCAGCTCATCAACACCATCTATCAACTAGGGTCACCCCTCGGCAACCACGAGGAAGCACCCTTCATTCCTTGTCAACAGATTTTATGATCACGTTCAGGTTCTTTATGATCTCAGAATACGTCGCCAAGTTGTCCATAACCGTGGGCACGGCTTTTCGAAAAGATTTAACTCTGCAGGGGTGTATAATGTTTACCACACGTACCAACCGACTCTTAATGCCACTAGATTAGCACTCTTCCTTGGAGTGCCGGCAGAGGGTGGTTGACCACGACCTTTACCTTAGTTGATTATATCCCATGGGTCATCCATAACAGGGAGCTGCCGCCATTACGCGAGATGGCCACCTCGTGACGGTCCCCGTTACTCTGTCACAGGAATCAAGATCCGTGTTCGTCCATCACTGGATCCCTGCCAGGCCCTATCCTTTCTCAAACGTTTTTGACCCACACGCGAATGGAAAACCAAACTACATGTCCCATGGGTACAACCAACCAAGTTAGTTAGTCGAGCAGGGTGCTAGGCCCGCGCGTGGTTGTACGCTCAGTCTTGGTTCGTAGAAGAGAACTCGGGTCCTAGGGCGGCGTGAACGAGACAACCCACCACAGACCCATGTGGCCTCTCATCCGTTGCCTTTTAGTCATTTTATATGCTCACCTCCTTTCCACGGTATTCCGACATATTAGAGTCATGCGCAACCTTGATTCACCAACCGGGTGAAGCAAAAATAAACAAATAGATACGACTAAGCATAGCAGATATAAGGCTTTGGCGTTGCACACAAGCGAACCCTATGGCTGCTAGGAACAGTGGATCAGGATATTTAGGCAATGCAATAGATAGGAGAACTCTACCTGATGACCAAATTACAGTGGAATCGTATGCAAATACAAGGAGGAAATACTTCGAAATCATATATGGGCAGATAAGAGGTTATGCTTGCCTTGTTCGTCGGGGGTCGGATCTTGTTCTTCAAGTACAGCGGGGTCAAACTCCGAACCGCGATGTACCGAGAAGAACAAATACCGGCAAAAAGACAACAATCAACACATGGCATTTGATGCAATGCACAATATGTATGCATGATCATTTTAAATGTTTACAAAAGTAAGACGAGGACAAAAGCACAATTTAAATGGAGTTGAAATGCTAAAATTATTACATTCCAATGAACCCCATATTTAGAGAAATTGTTCGAATTGTTCTCCTCTCGAAACAGTACTGTAGTTTAAACATACATGCATGATAATGATGCTAGCAGATAGGAATTAATTTTCTGAACGTTTTGATATATCATTTGCAATTTTTTGATGTAGAATGAATTATTTATGATTTATACAACTTCACTGTTTTCTGGAAGACCGAAATTGCGGAAAACGAAACTTAAACTCTCTAAGCTGGTCTCACGTTAGCTCCTAATTACTTTATCTAGAACATTGAGTACGTTATTTAGTACACTGAAAAAAAATATGGGCTCAACAACTAGCTGAAACACTCGGCTAAGCTAAAGATTTTTCTGGGACTAGCTCTTTTTCCTGAAACCTGAACATGTGTACATCAGTACACAGGTAACACTCTGAGCACTCTCAGATTTCTGCTTGCTTTTGAATTTCGAAATAGATGGTTCAGTTTGGCAAGATATTTTCACAATTGAAACAAGATTTCGGTAGAGATAAACATATCAGCAGTGGATGAACTCATGAGGTGATCAGATTGATATACTGCTAAAAATAAGTGATTCAGAGCAACTTTGATTCAGAACGTGCATGTACCAGGATTACTCTTAGCACACACAAGCTATTTCCATCCAGTTAGAGTTTATACTTTTACCTAACAGGTTATTTCACTTGTTCTCTACCTCTGTGACGAACATCTTCAGAAAACAAACTCAAAAGGTTGCTAAAAATCTGACAAGGAAACTACAGGATTTTGTCCAAGAACAAGTCAGGTTCTCTCTTCACATCTAAATCTCTTTTCTCTTCCAAGCATCAGGTCATCACACAGGAACGGAAGGAATCCATCTTAAACAAGAAAAACCTACAGTTAGTAGCCTCACATACGACTGTACCTGTACTCAAAGTGAAGGAAAACAGATCACAGATGGGTTGGTCTTCTTCTCTGCCTCCCTGCCTTCCCACATGCTCTCCTGCTCAGTTCGGCGGCAGCCCAGACTGCTCGACCTCTCCTCCAGCGACGCCGGAGCTTCTCCCTGGTTCCTTTCCTTGCTGCAACTCCTGTACTTCTTCAACTAATTCCCCTCCAGGCTAGGTCACAGCCATGGCGCTGGATTGGAAGCTTTGCTATTTGGTGTCGGCGATGAGAATGGGGATAACGATGGTGGCCTGGTATGCTACGCTTGGGGTGAAGCAGTACTAGTTGGCCACCTCTCTCAAGTCACATACGATTCCTCTCCCTGGATATTTTAAAGTAAAGGTACTGTAGCTTGTAAAAATAGCAATGCAACGCAGCTAGGTATTTAGCTATAACCGCACTACCTTTTCCTCTCTTTTCTTACATATTCGAAAATGTTTTGTTAGGTTAATCTTTCTGTGACATTTAGTTTTTGAAACATATAAAATAAACTGAAAGATTTGTCCATTTAGTGTTAGATTTTAATTTCAAATGCAATTTTTTTCTAGTAGCTTAATTAAATGCATGCTATTCTCATGATGCACAAACTTTATTTTTATTACAAACAAGGGATGTTACATTAACGACATGCGCCCTCCTAGCCTTCTGGGCACACGTGCACCACTACTAGTCATCTAGGAGTATTCATACCCTCTTTACGTCATCTGACCCACGTGCACCCCTCCCAGCCATCTAGGAGTATCAGTACCACTTTTAGGTCATCCTTACCGACGTGCGCCACTCCTAGCCTTTTGGGCACACGTGCGCCACTCCTAGCCATCTAGGAGTATCCATACCCTCTTTACGTCATCTGAGCCACGTGCACCCCAACCAGCCATCTAGGAGTATTGGTACCACTTTTAGATCATACCTAACCAAGTGCGACAATCCTAGCCTTCTGGGCACACGTGCACCACTCCTAGCCATCTAGGAGTATCTGTACCCTCTTAACGTCTTCTGACCCACGTGCACGCCTCCCAGCTATCTAGAAGTATCAGTACCACTTTTAGGTCATATCTAACCACGTGCAACAATCCTAGCCATCTGGACCCCCGTTGACCCCTGCTAGCCATCTTGGAGTATACGTACCCTCTTTACGTCATTTGACCCACGTGCATCCCTCCCAGCCATCTAAGAGTATCAGTACCACTTTTAGGTCATCCTTACCGATGTGCGCCACTCCTAGCCTTCTGGGCACACGTGCACCACTACTAGCCATCTTAGAGTATCCATACCCTCTTTACGTCATCTGACCCACGTGCATCCCTCCCAGCCATCTAGGAGTATCAGTACCACTTTTAGGTCATCCTTACCGACGTGCGCCACTCCTAGCCTTTTGGGCACACGTGCGCCACTCCTAGCCATCTAGGAGTATCCATACCCTCTTTACGTCATCTGAGCCACGTGCACCCAACCAGCCATCTAGGAGTATTGGTACCACTTTTAGATCATCCTTACACACGTGCGCCACTCCTAGCCTTCTGGGCACACGTGCACCACTCCTAACCATGTAGGAGTATTCGTAAACTCTTTACGTCATCTGACCCACGTGCACCCCTCCCAGCCATCTAGGAGTATCAGTACCACTTTTAGGTCATCCTTACTGACGTGCGCCACTCCTAGCCTTCTGGGTACACGTGCACCACTCCTAGCCATCTAGGAGTATCCGCCCCTCTTAACGTCTTCTGACCCACGTGCACCCCTCCCAGCTATCTAGAAGTATCAGTACCACTTTTAGGTCATACCTAACCACGTGCGACAATCGTAGCCATCTGGACCCCCGTTGACCCCTCCTAGCCATCTTGGAGTATATGTACCCTCTTTACGTCATCTGACCCACGTGCACCCCACCCAGCCATCTAGGAGTATCAGTACCACTTTTAGGTTATCCTTACCGACATGCGCCACTCCTAGCCTTTTGGGCACACGTGCACCACTACTAGCCATCTAGGAGTATCCGTACCCTCTTAACGTCTTCTGACCCACGTGCACCCCTCCCAGCTATCTAGAAGTATCACTACCACTTTTAGGTCATACCTAACCACGTGCGACAATCCTAGCCATCCGGACCCCGTTGACCCCTCCTAGCCATCTTGGAGTATACGTACTCTCTTTACGTCATCTGACCCACGTGCACCCCTCCCAGCCATCTTGGAGTATCAGTTCCACTTTTAGGTCATCCTTACCGACGTGCGCCACTCCTAGCCTTCTGGGCACACGTGCACCACTATTGGCCATCTAGAAGTATCCATACCCTCTTTACGTCTTCTTACCCACGTGCACCCCTCCCAGCTATCTAGAAGTATCAGTACCTCTTTTAGGTCATACCTAACCACGTGCGAAAATCCTAGCCTTCTGGGTACACGTGCACCACTCCTAGCCATCTAGGAGTATCCGTCCCTCATAATGTATTCTGACCCACGTGCACCCCTCCCAGCTACCTAGAAGTATCAGTACCACTTTTAGGTCATACCTAACCACGTGCGACAATCCTAGCCATCTGGACCCCGTTGACCCCTCCTAGCCATCTTGGAGTATATGTACCCTCTTTACATCATCTGACCCACGTGCACCCCACCCAGTCATCTAGGAGTATCAGTACCAGTTTTAGGTTATCCTTACCGACATGCGCCACTCCTAGCCTTCTGGGCACACGTGCACCACTACTAGCCATCTAGGAGTATCCATACCCTCTTTACGTCTTCTGGCCCACGTGCACCCCTCCCAGCTATCTAGAAGTATTAGTACCACTTGTAGGTCATACCTAACCACGTGCGACAATCCTAGCCTTCTGGGCACACGTGCACCACTCCTAGCCATCTAGGAGTATCCGTACCCTCTTAACGTCTTCTGACACACGTGCACCCCTCCCAGCCATCTAGAAGTATCAGTACCAATTTTAGGTCATACCTAACAACGTGCGACAATCCTAGCCATCTGGACGCTCGTTGACCCCTCCTAGCCATCTTGGAGTATCCGTACCCTCTTTACGTTATCTGACCCACGTGCACCCCTCCAGCCATTTAGGAGTATCAGTACCACTTTTAGGTCATCCTTACAGACGTGCGCCACACCTAGCCTTATGGGAACACGTGCACCACTCCTAGCCATCTAGGAGTATCAGTAGCACTTTTATGTCATCCTTACTGCCGTGCGTCACTCCTATCCTTCTGGGTACACGTGCACCACTCCTAGCCATCTAGGAGTATCTGTACCCTCTTAACGTCTTCTGACCCCGTGCACCCCTCCCAGCTATGTAGAAGTATCAGTACCACTTTTAGGTCATACCTAACCACGTGCGACAATCCTAGCCATCTGGACCCCCGTTGACCCCTCCTAGCCATCTTGGAGTATACGTACCTTCTTTACGTCATCTGACCCACGTGCACCCCTCCCAGCCATCTAGGAGTATCAGTACCACTTTTAGGTCATCCTTACCGACGTGCGCCACTCCTAGCCTTCTGGGCACACGTGCACCACTATTGGCCATCTAGAAGTATCCATACCCTCTTTACGTCTTCTTACCCACGTGCACCCTCCCAGCTATCTAGAAGTATCAGTACCTCTTTTAGGTCATACCTAACCACGTGCGAAAATCCTAGCCTTCTGGGTACACGTGCACCACTCCTAGCCATCTAGGAGTATCCGTCCCTCATAATGTATTCTGACCCACGTGCACCCCTCCCAGCTACCTAGAAGTATCAGTACCACTTTTAGGTCATACCTAACCACGTGCGACAATCCTAGCCATCTGGACCCCCGTTGACCCCTCCTAGCCATCTTGGAGTATATGTACCCTCTTTACATCATCTGACCCACGTGCACCCCACCCAGTCATCTAGGAGTATCAGTACCAGTTTTAGGTTATCCTTACCGACATGCGCCACTCCTAGCCTTCTGGGCACACGTGCAC
Source organism: Poa pratensis (assembly GCA_947311845.1). Taxonomy (NCBI): domain Eukaryota; kingdom Viridiplantae; phylum Streptophyta; class Magnoliopsida; order Poales; family Poaceae; genus Poa; species Poa pratensis. The sequence goes on from CAMZMU010000026.1 coordinate 49,558, forward strand.
CACTACTAGCCATCTAGGAGTATCCATACCCTCTTTACGTCTTCTGACCCACGTGCACCCCTCCCAGCTATCTAGAAGTATTAGTACCACTTGTAGGTCATACCTAACCACGTGCGACAATCCTAGCCTTCTGGGCACACGTGCACCACTCCTAGCCATCTAGGAGTATCCGTACCCTCTTAACGTCTTCTGACACACGTGCACCCCTCCCAGCCATCTAGAAGTATCAGTACCACTTTTAGGTCATACCTAACAACGTGCGACAATCCTAGCCATCTGGACGCTCGTTGACCCCTCCTAGCCATCTTGGAGTATCCGTACCCTCTTTACGTTATCTGACCCACGTGCACCCCTCCCTGCCATTTAGGAGTATCAGTACCACTTTTAGGTCATCCTTACCGACGTGCGCCACACCTAGCCTTATGGGAACACGTGCACCACTCCTAGCCATCTAGGAGTATCAGTAGCACTTTTATGTCATCCTTACTGCCGTGCGTCACTCCTATCCTTCTGGGTACACGTGCACCACTCCTAGCCATCTAGGAGTATCTGTACCCTCTTAACGTCTTCTGACCCCCGTGCACCCCTCCCAGCTATGTAGAAGTATCAGTACCACTTTTAGGTCATACCTAACCACGTGCGACAATCCTAGCCATCTGGACCCCCGTTGACCCCTCCTAGCCATCTTGGAGTATACGTACCTTCTTTACGTCATCTGACCCACGTGCACCCTCCCAGCCATCTAGGAGTATCAGTACCACTTTTAGGTCATCCTTACCGACGTGCGCCACTCTAGCCTTCTGGGCACACGTGCACCACTAATAGCCATCTAGGAGTATCCATACCCTCTTTTCGTCATCTGGCCCACGTGCACCCCTCCCAGCCATCTAGGAGTATCAGTACCACGTTTAGGTCATCCTTACGGACGTGCACCACTCCTAGCCTTCTGGGCACACGTGCACCACTACTGGCTATCTAGAAGTATCCATACCCTCTTTACGTCTTCTTACACACGTGCACCCCTCCCAGCTATCTAGAAGTACCAGTACCTCTTTTAGGTCATACCTAACCACGTGCGACAATCCTAGCCTTCTGGGTACACGTGCACCACTCCTAGCCATCTAGGAGTATCCGTCCCTCATAACGTATTCTGACCCACGTGCACCCCTCCCAGCTACCTAGAAGTATCAGTACCACTTTTAGGTCATACCTAACCACGTGCGACAATCCTAGCCTTCTGGGTACACGTGCACCACTCCTAGCCATCTAGGAGTATCCGTCCCTCATAATGTATTCTGACCCACGTGCACCCCTCCCAGCTACCTAGAAGTATCAGTACCACTTTTAGGTCATACCTAACCACGTGCGACAATCCTAGCCATCTGGACCCCGTTGACCCCTCCTAGCCATCTTGGAGTATATGTACCCTCTTTACATCATCTGACCAACGTGCACCCCACCCAGTCATCTAGGAGTATCAGTACCACTTTTAGGTTATCCTTACCGACATGCGCCACTCCTAGCCTTCTGGGCACACGTGCACCACTACTAGCCATCTAGGAGTATCCATACCCTCTTTTCGTCATCTGACCCACGTGCACCCCTCCCAGCTATCTAGAAGTATTAGTACCACTTATAGGTCATACCTAACCACGTGCGACAATCCTAGCCTTCTGGGCACACGTGCACCACTCCTAGCCATCTAGGAGTATCCGTACCCTCTTAACGTCTTCTGACACACGAGCACCCTCCCAGCCATCTAGAAGTATCAGTACCACTTTTAGGTCATACCTAACAACGTGCGACAATCCTAGCCATCTGGACCCTCGTTGACCCCTCCTAGCCATCTTGGAGTATCCGTACCCTCTTTACGTTATCTGACCCACGTGCATCCCTCCCAGCCATCTAGGAGTATCAGTACCACTTTTAGGTCATCCTTACCGACATGCGCCCTCCTAGCCTTCTGGGCACGCGTGCATGACTACTAGTCATCTAGGAGTATTCATACCCTCTTTACGTCGTCTGACCCACGTGCACCCCTCCCAGCCATCCAGGAGTATCAGTACCACTTTTAGGTCATCCTTACCGACGTGTGCCACTCCTAGCCTTCTGGGCACACGTGCACCACTCCTAGCCATCTAGGAGTATCCATACCCTCTTTACGTCATCTGAGCCACGTGCACCCCAACCAGCCATCTAGGAGTATCGGTACCACTTTTAGATCATCCTTACCCACGTGCGCCACTCCTAGCCTTCTGGGCACACGTGCACCACTCCTAGCCATGTAGGAGTATCAGTACCACTTTTAGGTCATCCTTACTGACGTGCGCCAATCCTAGGCATTTGGGTACACGTGCACCACTCCTAGCCATCTAGGAGTATCCGCCTCTCTTAACGTCTTCTGACCCACGTGCACCCCTCCCAGCTATCTAGAAGTATCAGTACACTTTTAGGTCATACCTTACCACGTGCGACAATCCTACCCATCTAGACCCCTCCTAGCCATCTTGGAGTATACGTACCCTCTTTACGTCATCTGACCCACATGCACCCCACCCAGCCATCTAGGAGTATGAGTACCACTTTTAGGTTATCCTTACAGACATGCGCCACTCCTAGCCTTCTGGGCACACATGCACCACTACTAGCCATCTAGGAGTATCCATACCCTCTTTACGTCTTCTGACCCACGTGCAACCCTCCAGCTATCAAGAAGTATTAGTACCACTTGTAGGTCATACCTAACCACGTGCGACAATCCTAGCCTTCTGGGCACACGTGCACCACTCCTAGTCATCTAGGAGAATCCGTACCTTCTTAACGTCTTCTGACCCACGTGCACCCCTCCCAGCTATCTAGAAGTATCAGTACCACTTTTAGGTCATACCTAACCACGTGCGACAATCCTAGCCATCTGGACCCCCGTTGACCCCTCCTAGCCATCTTGGAGTATACGTACCGTCTTTAAGTCATCTGACCCACGTGCACCCCACCCAGCCATCTAGGAGTATCAGTACCACTTTTAGGTTATCCTTACGGATATGCGCCACTCCTAACCTTCTGGGCACACGTGCACCACTACTAGCCATCTAGGAGTATCCATACCCACTTTACGTCTTCTGACCCACGTGCACCCCTCCCAGCTATCTAGAAGTATTAGTACCACTTTTAGGTCATACCTAACCACGTGCGACAATCCTAGCCTTCTGGGCACACGTGCACCACTCGTAGCCATCTAGGAGTATCCGTACCCTCTTAACGTCTTCTGACCCACGGGCACCCCTCCCAGTTATCTAGAAGTATCAGTACCACTTTTAGGTCATACCTAACCACGTGCGACAATCCTAGCCATCTGGACCCCGTTGACCCCTCCTAGCCATCATGGAGTATACGTACTCTCTTTACGTCATCTGACCCACGTGCACCCCTCCCAGCCATCTAGGAGTATCAGTACCACTTTTAGGTCATCCTTACCGACGTGCGCCACTCCTACCTTCTGGGCACACGTGCACCAGTACTAGCCATCTAGGAGTATCCATACCCTCTTTACGTCTTCTGACCCACGTGCACCCCTCCCAGCTATCTAGAAGTATCAGTACCTCTTTTAGGTCATACCTAACCACGTGCGACAATCCTAGCCTTCTGGGCACACGTGCACCACTCCTAGCCATCTAGGAGTATCCGTACCCTCTTAATGTATTCTGACCCACGTGCACCCCTCCCAGCTATCTAGAAGTATCAGTACCACTTTTAGGTCATACCTAACCACGTGCGACAATCCTAGCCATCTGGACCCCCGTTGACCCCTCCTACCATCTAGGAGTATCCATACCCTCTTTACGTCTTCTGACCCACGTGCACCCCTCCCAGCCATTTAGGAGTATCAGTACCACTTTTAGGTCATACCTAACCACGTGCGACAATCCTAGCCTTCTGGGCACACGTGCACCACTCCTAGCCATCTAGGAGTATCCGTGTCCTCTTAACGTCTTCTGACCCACGGGCACCCCTCCCAGCTATCTAGAAGTATCAGTACCACTTTTTGGTCATACCTAACCACGTGCGACAATCCTAGCCATCTGGACCCCCGTTGACCCCTCCTAGCCATCTTGGAGTATACGTACTCTGTTTACGTCATATGACCCACGTGCACCCCTCCCAGCCATCTAGGAGTATCAGTACCACTTTTAGGTCATCCTTACCGACGTGCGCCACTCCTAGCCTTCTGGGCACACATGCACCACTAATAGCCATCTAGGAGTATCCATACCCTCTTTACGTCATCTGACCCACGTGCACCCCTCCCAGCCATCTAGGAGTATCAGTACCACTTTTAGGTCATCCTTACCGACGTGCGCCACTCCTAACCTTCTGGGCACACGTGCATGATGTAGTGCAACCTAGGCACACAACACAAACACCATCAAATGGCCCATTGACAAGAGCAAGAGTCAAAGCTCTCCATGATAAGGTGAATTCACTCCTATCTATGTGTGATCTCGACACTCCTTTGAATGGGTTGCTACTTCATTCCGATACCTTGTGTGTGCTCAGCTATGGTGGACCTGAAGACCCCTATGAAGATGGCCAAGAGGCGATGCATGAAGATGGACAAGGAGCGAGTCAAGGCGATGAAGAGGAAGAAGAGAAGATGGAGAAGAACCTCCCAGGCGGCGGTACTACCGCTGGGATAAGCGGTACTACCGCCCTGGCCCAGTCAGCACGATCACGTCCCACGCCGGCGGTACCGCCAGCGGTACCGACCGGTACCGGCGACGTGGGATGGCGCAAATCCCACGCCAGCGGTACTCCTCGCCACCGCCCCGATCTACCGCCGAAACAGGGCTTCGGGGGATTCCTCCGGTACCGGCCGCGGCACCTGCAGCGGTACCAACTGGTACCGGCGAGGTGGAAAGCAGAGACGCCTGACCCGCACCAGCGGAAGCACCGCTAAGCCAGCGGTACTACCGCCAGTGCGGGAACTTCCCCCCCAAATCTGCTGTGCAACCTTATCCATTCGTTTCGTTTTGGATCTAGACTATAAATAGGACTCCTTGGACTAGATCTAGGGTTAGACTATGATTTGGGAACTAAAATAGAGCCTTGCTCCTTCTTCTCAAAGTGTCTCTTTCCTCCTATGGAGATGAATCAAGACCTCCACATGTGGAGATGAACCAAGGCCTCCTCTTGAGGAGAAGATCCCTGCGTGGATACCAAGGCTCCGCTTGTAGTCGCGATTACTTGCCGATCTTTCATCTTACGGTGATTCTATCGGGTTGGTTGGATTGACCAATTGGACAAACAATCCTAAGAGTAAGGTGTGCTTGGGAGAGGAGGATTGGGGGCTGCCCTCGGGGATTTGTTACCAGTCAATTCTTGCCGGGTTGCTACTTGCTATTTACCCTTGTGTGTTTGATTTCACCTTTTGGTGTTCATCGTTCTTCGTGTTCATCCTCCCCTCCGCACAAATTCGTGAAAATCGGGACCTACCCGCATCATATGGTATCAGAGCTCTAGGTTGACACGGATTTGATTTGTGTTTCCACCGAAATCCACCAAATTTTTCTTCGTTTTTGAGAAATTCGAAAATTTCCACCAAAAATAGCCTTGCCTTGATTCGAGCCGATCTGTCGATTCGTTGCGTTTTTGGTAGTTTTTGTCCATGGATCTGTTGCTTTAGGACCTCCTCCACCTTTGTTTGCGTTCCCTAGCCTCAATTTTGCCTTTTCCCCACGGATTCGAGAAAGTTTTGGAGCCCAAATCGCACAAAATTCGAGCAGAAAAGCCACCAGCGGTACTACCGCCGGCTTAAGCGGTACTACCGCCAGGGCCCAAATTTTTCAGAAATTTTTCTTTTCCTCGGTTCGTTTTGGCAATTCTCCTTTGTTGTTTGGGTCCTTCGCTGGTGTGTTCCACACGTCTACGACATCGACAAGCTTCCGCAGCGACTTCATCAACGCCAAGTGACGACGCCGCCAAGGACTCGACATTCCCCCACCATCATTTCCATTGTGAGCCCTTCTTCCTTTCGCGCAACTTAACCTATTGGACTAGCTCGGTGATATTGCGAGGCATTACACGTGTTGAGTGTTTGTCTTCACGTATTGGCGAGTGTGTATCGTTAGAGAGCTTGGCACTAGCAAAAGTGAAGGAATCATCGTCAAAATGCAAAAATCAAAAAAAAAAAAAGAGAGAAAAGAAAAGAATCAAGTGGTGCCAAGTCTCATCTCTTGTAGGTTGCGACAAAGCTAAGACCGCCAAAGTGAGTGTGAGTGTTAACTCTTGTGCAAATCCGTTGCCCACAAAAGCAATTGAGCTAGCGTCCTTCTTGTGTTGGGTGACATTTGAGCACGTAGTCTTTGTTAGGTTGCCTATCTTCGAGTGCTCGCCCTCTTGGTTGCCCAACCCCATCATTCGCTTTTGTGTGTGTTTCTTGCTACTTTGTGGTTGGAGTTTCTTTGGTAATTTGATCATTGTGGATTTTCTCTACCTTTGACAATATACTTGTCGGCGGGTTTGCTTGTTTCGTTTGCCACTTCATACCTTCCTATCCTCATAAGTGTGTGTGTTGGGTGTTAGAACCGGATACTCTCCTCTCAAGCCACATTATACTTGGGATATAGTTTGTCTTGGTTTTCCTTACCGCACATCTCACTTGTTTCTTGAGAAAATGTTTAGGGGAAGTACAAACGGAAGCTCAAGCTCGGATGAGGAAATCCATGGTGGAGTTCGCGGTGATCATGGCTATGTCACACAATCCGAGTTCGTCGGTCTTCGACACCTTGTTCGTGATGGCCTAGGCCGCTACGAGCGCCGTCTCCAAACTCATGATGCCAACTTCAACGCAATCAATGCGAACATGGAGCGGATGACCGAAGCTATCAACAACCTTGCGCGACAACGAGCTCCTTCACGCTCAAGCCGTACAAGAAGCACCTCAAGGTCGACACAAGCACATCATGGACGTCATGAACCTCGACAAGAACGTCACCATGATTCAAGGAGCGACGCTGATGCGGGGAGTATCAATATTCCAATTAATTCAGCTATGCCTATTGATGTCAAGCCAGTCGATAACAAACGCTCTAGCGACAGTTTGAAACCGAGGACGGTTTCTTTTGAAGAAAGGGAGGATGATGCGGCGTGTCTTATGCAATCCACTTGCATCCACAAGGGAATTCAGACAGACATTGTCGTTGATGATCGTGCGTCAGTCCAGAGGGAGGTGAGGGAGGTAGGCCGAAAGCATGATGGTTTAATAGTGCGTTTGAACAGAGGGAAGGATGGCCGTGTTCGTGTATTATGTGGTCCTCATATTGTAAAACAATCAGAAAGAAGTACTATACGCCATGGTCAAACAAGGATGCATGCTGGTTGGGGTCATCGTGTGCATGGGCAACCGGTGGGTCCCTTATTGACATGCATGCAACACAAAAGGAGCAAGTCACGTTGGGTTCCAAGACAGCACAAGCAAATTAGTGCTAATGAAGAAAGGACAAGAGGAAGAGGACATGAAGAAAGGACAAGGAAAAGAGGACACCAGCTTGGTGCACTTGCTACTACTCATGCTTTGCATGCAGGTGCATGTGTGCATGCTTCACGTCACGAAGAGTCCAGCCAGGCTGCTGTGATACGTACCAGTATGAATATGCGACGTAGCTGGGTCTGAAGAAGGGTCACCACGCCACGTTTAGAGGATTCCAAGTTCGAGACTGGTGGGCCGAGTTAGAAGGACCTGCGCGTCCTGTTTTTCTGGCCGAGCCCTTCGAGGCCGGTTTGTATCCCCTATATATATCTATACGCATTAAACTATTAGGGTTAGGTTGAATATTAGGTTAAATTCGAGTTGAACTCATGTGTATCCGAGGCGAAGCATTCATCTGTGCTCGTCTGTGATGACGGCGTATCTGCGTTCGTCTGATTATCTATCTTATTAAGATCTTGTGTGAAGGTTCTTGTTCTTCAAGGATTGTCGTGCTGTGGCGTGAGGCGTGTTGTTCATCAATACGTTGCGTGCTGGTCATCTACTCCGGCGTGAGGTTCGTCGTCATCGACGAGTTGCTCGCAGGATCAGATATCCCCATCTTCAGGTTGCGTGTATTAGCCACGTGATTGGAGATTCTATCGGTGGGCTGTGCATCGTGAAAGATCGGGCAAATCGTCCGTATCATCTTGGTATCAGAGCCCAGGTTGATCACGGTGCAAGTTGGATCGTCGGATGTGGAGGAGCTCTTGCTGTTACCTCCTCCTATCGTTGAACAACCACATGATCTTCACGCGAACAATGCCAATGCGCATCAAGAACAACCTCACCAAAATGATGATCGTCGCGCACGCATACCATCACCACCACCGCCACAACGTGATCGTCATGACCCATTGGCTAATGACAATGGCGTTCCGGGTGCGAATGACTTTGGTGAACAAGGACGTCACCCTCGTCATCCTCCAAGGCCACGTCATCAAAACCATGACAATGCGAACAATGTCGAGCAACCCGTTCCTCAACAAGAGCTACCTCCTCAACATGCGCCTCGTCAAGAGCTTCCTCATGATCGTCACCAACACCAACGTTCCGAGTCAAGTGATAACGAGTCAAGCCAACACAATGGTGATGGACTCAACCGAAGGAGACGTGGACGTGCATTCCCACGTGGTGGCCACGTGACGACTATGATGACTTGACCAACGTCCGCTTTGACATACCCAAGTTCTACGGCACAAGTGATCCGGAAGCTTACTTCTCATGGGTACTCAAGGTTGACAAGATCTTCCGTGTGCAACGCTTCTCCGACAAAAGAAGGTTGCCTTAGCCTCGATGGAGTTTGAAGAGTATGCCTCTTGTGGTGGGAACAACTACAAGATGCTCGCGTCGCTAACCACCAACAACCAATTGACACTTGGGTTGAAATGAAAGAAACATGTACAAGCGCTTCGTGCCAAGCCATTACACTAGAGACTTATACAAGAAGTTGCAAGAGTTGAAGCAAGGTTTGAAGTCGGTTGACGAGTACTACAAGGAAATGGAAATCTCCATGATGAGAGCCAATGTCAACGAGTACGAAGAGCAATCCATGGCTCGTTTCATGAATGGCCTCAACTATCCATCAAGAAGATCGTGGAGTTCCAACCATATGCCTCTTTGGTTGAGCTAGTACATCAAGCTTCCAAGGCCGAGCGCCACGTGCTTGAAGAGCTCAAATACCTCAAGACAAAGGCATTCTACGCCAACAAGCCTTCTTCGTCAACTCCTACACCTTCACAAGCTCTTCCTCAAGCGAACACTCGAGGTCCTCCAAGAGTCTCTACTCGACACCTCAAGCGCCTCAACCTTTCAAGAAAGTACCTCCCTCCTCCAAGGCGCCTCAAGGATCTTCGTCCGGCACAAGACTTTGCAATGCTACAAGTGCGGCGGACAAGGGCACAAATCTTTTGAGTGCACCAACAAGAAGGTCATGATCATCAATGACATGGGAGAGTATGAATCTATGAGTGAAGATGAGTACAATGCTTTGAACAAGGTCGCCACAATGCAAAGTGCTCAAGAAGAAGAAAGTGAGATCTATTGTGATGGCGACAACAACCCTTCCTTGGTTGTGGCAAGAGCTCTAACCACCAATGTTCAAGTGGAAGAAGACCAAAGATGCAACTTGTTTCAAACAAGAGCGGGAATCAATGGAAAGTCCATCAAGGTCATCATAGATGGTGGAAGTTGCCACAACCTAGCGAGCAAAGAACTTTGTGATAAGCTCAACTTGAAGTTCAAGAAGCACCCACATCCTTACCATGTGCAATGGTTGAGTGATACCGGAGCCGTCAAGATTCAACACATGGTGCAAGTGTCCTTCAAGATTGGAGCCTATGAAGATACGGTTGATTGTGATGTTGTGCCTATGAACGTTTGTCACTTACTCCTTGGGCGTCCATGGCAATTTGACAAGGGTGCTATGCATGATGGAAGGACAAACTACTATAGCTTCAAGAACAACGACAAGACCTTCGTCCTTCGTCCCATGACACCAAGTCAAGTCATCGCCGACAACGCCAAGACATTGCAAGGGCACAACAAGATCGTTCGTCTAGTGAGATGAGTGGTGAGCGAGAGACCCACCATAAAGTGAGTGAGAGCCACAAGCCAAATGAGTGTGACACTTCAAAGAGAGTTCCCACAAAACTTACACTATTTGCCACAAAGAGAGAGATGAGGGAGTTGAGAGAAAACCCATCCACCCTACACTATGTGCTCATATGCAAGGGTGAAGTTTCTATGACTAACACTTTCACAAACCTTCCTCCTTCTTTGTTGTCTCTTTTGAAGGACTTTGAAGATGTCTTCCCTCAAGAGTGCCACCGGGACTACCTCCTCTACGCGGAATCGAGCACCGCATCGACCTTGTTCCCGGCGCACCGCTACCAAACCGCGCTCCTTACCGCACCAACCCCGAAGAACAAAGGAGATCGAGCGGCAAATACAAGAACTTCTTGCCATGGGACACATCCGCGAGAGCTTGAGTCCGTGTGCCGTGCCCGTCATCTTGGTACCCAAGCACGACAACACTCTTCGCCTTTGCATGGATTGTCGCCCCATCAACGCCATCACCGTTCGGTATCGCCATCCTATCCCTCGCTTGATGATATGCTCGATGAGCTTTGTGGTTCCGCTATATTCTCCAAAATTGATCTTAAAAGTGGATATCACCAAATACGCATGTGTGAAGGTGATGAATGGAAGACCGCATTTAAAACTAAGCTTGGTCTTTATGAGTGGCTCGTCATGCCATTTGGTCTTTCCAATGCACCTTCTACTTTATGCGTCTCATGAATCATGTTTTGCGTCCTTTATTGGCAAATTTGTTGTGGTATACTTTGACGACATCCTTATAGCAAGTCTTTGGAAGAGCACACTTCTCATGTTGCTCAAGTTTTGTTGGTTCTTCGCAATGAAAAGCTTTATGCAAATCTTTCTAAGTGCACTTTTGCCACCAACAAACTTGTTTTCTTGGGTTTTGTTGTTTCTTCGGATGGAGTTGAAGTTGATGATGCAAGATACAAGCAATTCGGACTTGGCCTTTTCCGACATCACTTGAGGAGTTGAGACGTTTTCTTGGTTTTGCCGGATTTTACCGCCGTTTCATCAAGGATTTTTCCACAATTGCTTGCCCCCTCCATGAACTTACAAAGAAGAATGTACCTTTCATTTGGGGCAATGCACATGATTTTGCTTTCAATGAGCTCAAACGGTTATTAACCGAAGCACCACTCCTTGCCCTTCCGGATTTCTCTAAGACATTTGAGATTGAATGCGATGCAAGTGGATTGGGCATTGGTGGAGTGCTTATGCAAAATGGTAGACCCATCGCATACCATAGTGAGAAACTAGATGGAGCTCGCTTGAATTACCCCATTTATGACAAAGAGTTATTTGCTTTGGTTCGTGTTTTGGATGTGTGGCAACATTACCTTCGTCCTAAGGAATTTGTCATTCATTCCGACCATGAATCCTTGAAATATTTGAAAAGTCAAACAAATTTGAACAAAAGACATGCTAAGTGGGTTGAGTTCATTGAGTCTTTCACTTTTGTAATCAAATACAAGAAAGGTAAAGACAATGTGGTCGCGGATGCTCTATCCCGCAAGGCCAACCTACTTACACGTCTTGACATTAGTGTCTTGGGTTTGGATGAGATTAAAGAGTTGTATGCTACCGATGCTTTCTTTGGAGACATTTTCGCTCAATGTTCGGAGCACAAAGGAATTGGTGATTTCTATTTGCACAAAGGTTTCTTGTTTAAGGCTAACAAACTATGTATACCCGAGTCTTCGCTTCGTTTGGTCCTTTTGAAGGAATCTCATGGAGGCGTCTTATGGGACACTTTGGACGTGACAAGACCTTTGCCATGCTCTCCACAAACTACTATTGGCCAAGGATGTACCGTGATGTGAACCGCTTGGTGCGACGATGTTCAACATGTCTCAAAGCTAAGTCTACTCTAAACTCTCATGGTTATACACACCTTTGCCTATTCCACATCACCCATGGTCCGATATAGCTATGGATTTTGTCTTAGGACTCCCACGCACTAAAACAAACAAGGATTCCATCTTTGTCGTCATTGATCGCTTCTCTAAAATGGCACACTTTATACCTTGCAACAAGAGCGACGATGCTTCACACATTGCTACTTTGTTTTTCAGGGAAATCGTCCGTCTTCATGGAGTGCCCAAGACCATTGTGTCGGATCGTGACGTCAAGTTCGTGAGCTATTTTTGGAAGACTTTGATGGCCAAGATGGGAATCAAGCAACTATTCTCCACCGCATACCACCCTCAAACCGATGGCCAAACCGAAGTGGTGAACCGAAGCCTATCCACACTCCTTCGTGTGTTGATCAAGCCTAACTTGAAGAATTGGGAAGAGTGCATCCCACACGCCGAGTTCGCCTACAATCGAGCACTACATCGCGCAACAAAGAGAACACCCTTCGAGGTCGTCTATGGCTCAACCCCTACACCGCGCTCGACATGCTACCACTTCCACTCCGTGAGCAAGTCAACATGGACTTCGACAAGCGTGCCGCTTACATGAAGAAACTACATGAAGACACAAGGGCCACGCTTGAGAAGCACAACGAAGACCATGCTACGAAGATGAACAAGAACAAGCGCCCCATGATCTTTGAAGAAGGAGACCTTGTTTGGCTACATCTACGCAAGGACCGCTTCCCCGATGAGAGAAAGTCTAAGCTCGCGCCAAGAGGAGATGGCCTTTCAAGGTTCTCAAGCGCATCAACGACAATGCATACAAGATCGACATATCCAAGTCCAAGTACGGCGTTCATGACACCTTCAACGTCGCCGACATCTCACCTTACTTGGAAACCCAAGTGATGATGAGGACGAAGAGTCGAGGACGACTCTTTTCCAAGGGGGGGGGGGGAGATGATGTAGTGCAACCTAGGCACACAACACCAACACCATCAAATGGCCCAATGACAAGAGCAAGAGTCAAAGCTCTCCATGATAAGGTGAATTCACTCCTATCTATGTGTGATCTCGACACTCCTTTGAATGGGTTGCTACTTCATTCCGATACCTTGTGTGTGCTCAGCTATGGTGGACCTGAAGACCCTATGAAGATGGCCAAGAGGCGACGCATGAAGATGGACAAGGATCGAGTCAAGGCGATGAAGAGGAAGAAGAGAAGATGGAGAAGAACCTCCCAGGCGGCGGTACTACCGCTGGGATAGCGGTACTACCGCCCCTGGCCCAGTCAGCACGATCACGTCCCACGCCGGCGGTACCGCCAGCGGTACCGACCGGTACCGCGACGTGGGATGGCGCAAATCCCACGCCAGCGGTACTCCTCGCCACCGCCCCGCGCTACCGCCGAAACAGGGCTTCGGGGGCTTCATCCGGTACCGGCCGCGGCACCTGCAGCGGTACCAACTGGTACGGCGAGGTGGAAAGCAGAGACGCCTGACCCGCACCAGCGGTAGCACCGGCTAAGCCAGCGGTACTACCGCCAGTGCGGGAACTTCCCACCAAATCTGCTGTGCAACCTTATCCATTCGTTTCGTTTTGGATCTAGACTATAAATAGGACTCCTTGGACTAGATCTAGGGTTAGACTATGATTTTGGGAACTAAAGTAGAGCCTTGCTCCTTCTTCTCAAAGTGTCTCTTTCCTCCTATGGAGATGAATCAAGACCTCCACATGTGGAGATGAACCAAGGCCTCCTCTTGAGGAAGATCCCTGCGTGGATACCAAGGCTCCGCTTGTAGTCGCGATTACTTGCGATCTTTCATCTTACGGTGATTCTATCGGGTTGGTTGGATTGACCAATTGGACAAACAATCCTAAGAGTAAGGTGTGCTTGGGAGAGGAGGATTGGGGGCTGCCCTCGTGGATTTGTTACCAGTCAATTCTTGCGGGTTGCTACTTGCTATTTACCCTTGTGTGTTTGATTTCCCCTTTTGGTGTTCATCGTTCTTCGTGTGTTCTTCGTGTTCATCCTCCCCTCCGCACAAATCCGTGAAAATCGAGACCTACCCGCATCAGTGCACCACTACTAGCCATCTAGGAGTATCCATACCCTCTTTACGTCTTCTGACCCACGTGCACCCCTCCCAGCTATCTAGAAGTATCAGTACCTCTTTCAGGTCATACCTAACCACGTGCGACAATCCTAGCCTTTTGGGCACACGTGCACCACTCCTAGCCATCTAGGAGTATCCGTACCCTCTTAACGTCTTCTGACCCACGTGACCCCTCCCAGCTATCTAGAATATCAGTACCTCTTTCAGGTCATACCTAACCACTGCGACAATCCTAGCCTTCTTGGCACACGTGCACCACTAGCCATCTAGGAGTATCCGTACCCTCTTAACGTCTTCTGACCCACGTGCACCCCTCCCAGCTATCTAGAAGTATCAGTACCACTTTTAGGTCATACCTAACCACGTGCGACAATCCTAGCCATCTGGACCCCCGTTGACCCCTCCTAGCCATCTTGGAGTATACGTACCCTCTTTAAGTCATCTGACCCACGTGCGCCCCTCCCAGCTATCTAGAAGTATTAGTACCACTTTTAGGTCATACCTAACCACGTGCGACAATCCTAGCCATCTGGACCTCCGTTGACCCCTCCTAGCCATCTAGGTGTATACGTACTCTCTTATGTCATTGACCCACGTGCACCCCTCCCAGCCATCTAGGAGTATCAGTACCACTTTTAGGTCATCCTTACGGACGTGCGCCACTCCTAGCCTTCTGGGCACACGTGCACCACTAATAGCCATCTAGGTTATCCATACCCTCTTTACGTCATCTGACCCACGGGCACCCTTCTGGGCACACGTGCACCACTACTAGCCATCTAGGAGTATCCATACCCTCTTTACGTCATCTGACCACGTGCACCCTCCCGGCCATCTAGGAGTATCGGTACCACTTTTATTGTCATTCTTACCGACGTGCGCCACTCCTAGCCTTCTGGGCACACGTGCACCACTCCTAGACATCTAGGAGTATCCATACCCTCTTTACGTCATATGAGCCACGTGCACCCCCAACCAGCCATCTAGGTAATCGGTACCACTTTTAGGTCATCCTTACCCACGTGCGCCACTCCTAGCCTTCTGGGCACACGTGCACCACTCCTAGCCATAGTAGGATTCGTACCTCTTTACGTCATCTGACCCACGTGTGATGTAGGTTGTCCCGATTTTCATGGATTTGTGCGGAGGGAACGATGAACACGAAGAACACGCGAAGAACGAAGAACACAAAAGAGGGGAATCACTCAAAACAAGGGTAAATAGCAAGTAGCAACCGTAAGCTCAATTGGTAACAAATCCCGAGGGTAGCCCCCAATTCTCCTCTCCCAAGCACACCTTACTTTTAGAATTGTTTGTCCAATTGGTCAATCCAACCAACCCAATAGAATACCCTAGGATGAAAGATTGGCAAGTAATCGCAACTACAAGCGGAAGCCTTGGTATCCACGCAGGATCTTTCCTCAAGAGGAGGCCTTGGTTCATCTCCACAAGGGAGGCCTTGATTCATCTCCATAGGAGAAAGAGACACTTTAAGAAGAAGGAGCAAGCTCTACTCTAATCCAAATCATTGTCTAACATAGATCTAGATGGGGAAGGTCCATTTATAGTGTAGGCAAAAGGGGACGAAATACATGGGTCAAAACCCAGATCTGCTCGTAGCACGCGCAGGGTCGTAGTACCGGACAGAGTGGCCGGTAGTACCGGACGTGCGAACGTCTGTAGTACCGGAACTAATTCTGGTAGTACCGCTTAGGGTGGCTTCGGATCCAGTACCGACTGGCATCTCGGCGGTAGTACGGCCTCGCTGGCCCGGTAGTACCGGCCGGCACTTCTTCAGGTTTCCAACTCCTTTTCCGCGCTCTCTTCTTGGCCATCTTCTTGGATCTTCTCTTGGTCATCTTCTTCACTCAATGAGGGTCGTCATCAAGGTGGTTCTGAGTATGCCACAAAGTATCCGAATGAAGTAGCAAACCATTCAAAGGAGTGTCGAGATCACACATAGATAGGAGTGAGTTCACCTTATCATGGAAGCTTTACTCTTGCTCTTGTCATTGGACCACTTGTTGTAGGAGCCGTTATGTTGGGCTACATCATCCCCCCCCTTGGAAAAGAGTCGTCCTGGACTCTTGGTCATCCTCATCGCTTGATGTTCCAGGGTTATGGCGATAGTAGGGAGTTGAGGTGTCATGGACCAAGTGTTTGGAGTGGGAGATGTCGATCTTGTAGGCATTGTTATCGTTGATGCGCTTGATAACCTTGAAAGGTCCATCTCCACGAGGGTGAAGCTTGGACTTCCTTGCATCCGGGAAGCGATCTTTGCGAGGTGTAGCCCAAACAAGGTCTCCTTCTTCAAATATCATGGCGCGCTTGTGTTTGTTCATCTTCGTAGCATGGTCTTTGTTGTGCTTCTCGAGTGTAGATCTTGTTTCTCATGGAGCTTCTTCATATAAGCGGCTCGCTTGTCGAAGTCCATGTTAAGTTGCTCACGGAGTGGAAGTGGTAGCATGTCGGAGCGCGGTGTAGGGGTTGGAGCCATAGACGATCTCGAAGGTGTTCGCTTTGTTGCGCGGTGTGTAGTGCTCGATTGTAGGCGAACTCGGCGTGTGGGGATGCACTCTTCCCAATTCTTCAGTTAGGCTTGATCAACACACAAGGAGTGAGATAGGCTCCGGTTCACCACTTCGGTTTGGCCATCGGTTTGAGGGTGGTTGCGGTGGAGAATATTGTTGTTTGATTCCCATCTTGGCATCAAAGTCTTCCAAAAATAGCTCACGAACTTGGTGTCACGATCCGACACAATGGACTTTGGCACGCCATGAAGAAGGACGATTTCCTGAAAAACAAAGTAGCAATGTGTGAAGCATCGTCGGTCTTGTTGCATGGGTATAAAGTGCACCATTTTAAGAAGCGATCATGACGACAAAGATGGAATCCTTGTTTGTTTTAGTGCGTTGGTAGTCTAGACAAAAAATCCATAGCTATATCGACCTGGGCGATGTGGAATAGGCAACGGTGTATATAAGCCATGAGAGTTTAGATTAGACTTAGCTTTGAGACATGTAGAACATCGTCGAACTAGGCGTTCCACATCACGCTTCATTCTAGGTCAATAGTAGTTGGTGGCGAGCATGGCGTAGGTCTTGTCGCGGCCAAAGTGACCCATGTGTGTTCCTCCATGAGATTCCTTCAAAAGGACCAAAACGAAGCGAAGACTCGGGTATACATAGTTTGTTAGCCTTAAACAAGAAACCTTTGGCAAATAGAAAATCACCATCCTTTGTGCTCCGAACATTGAGCGAAAATGTCTCCAAAGAAAGCATCGGTAGCATACAATTCCTTTATCTCATCCAAACCCAAGACACTAATGTCAAGACGTGTAAGTAGGTGGTTGGCCTTGCGGTATAGAGCATCCGCGACCACATTGTCTTTACCTTTCTTGGATTTGATTACAAAGGTAAAAGATTCAATGAAATCAACCACTTAGCGTGTTTTGTTCAAATTTGTTTGACTTTTCAAATATTTCAAGGATTCATGGTCGGAATGAATGACAAATTCCTTAGGACGAAGGGTAATGTTGCCACACATCCAAAACACGAACAAAGCCTTTGTCATAAATGGGGTAATTCAAGCGAGCTCCATCTAGTTTCTCACTATTATGCATGGGTCTACCATTTTGCATAAGCACTCCACCAAGGGCAAGGAGTGGTGCTTCGGTTAATAACCGTTTGAGCTCATTGAAAGCAAAATCATGTGCATGCCCAAATGAAAGGTACATTTTTCTTTGTAAGTTCATGGAGGGGGCAAGCAATTGTGAAAAAATCCTTGATGAAACGGCGGTAAAATCCGGCAAACAAGAAAACGTCTCAACTCTTCAAGTGACATCGGAAAAAGGCCAAGTCCAAATTGCTTCTATCTTTGCTTCATCAACTTCGACTCCATCCGAAGAAACAACAAAACCCAAGAAAACAAGTTTGTTGGTGGCAAAAGTTGCACTTAGAAAGATTTGCATAAAGCTTTTCATTGCGACGAACCAACAAAACTTGAGCAACATGAGAAGTGTGCTCTCCAAAAATGTGCTATAGATAAGGATGTTGAGCGGGTAGGTCCCGATTTTCACAGATTTGGACGGAGGGAAGGAAAAAAAACGAAGAACACGCGAAAGAACGAAGACACAAAAGAGGGGAAATCAAACAACACAAGGGTAAATAGCAATAGCAACCGGCAAGACTCGATTGTAACAAATCCCCGAGGCAGCCCCCATCCTCCTCTCCCAAGCAACACCTTACTCTTAGGATTGTTTGTCCAATTGGTCAATCCAACCAATCCAACCTAGCCACCTAAGAAGAAGATTAGCAAGTAATCGCAACTACAAGCGGAGCCTTGGTTATCCACGCTGGGATCTTCTCCTCAGAGGAGGCCTTGGTTCATCTCCACATGTGGTGGTCTTGATTCATCTCCATAGCAGGAAAGAGACACTTTGAGAAGAAGGGGCAAGGCTCTACTTTAGATTCCCAAATCATAGTCTAACCTAGGCAGAGAAGTCCTATTTATAGTTCTAGTGTAACGAAAGGGTTGGTGAGGGAGGTTAATGGGCCTTCAGCCCGAATTCCGGTGTCACAAGCGGTGTACGCTAGTGGTGGCGTAGTACCGTGGACGCTGGCGGTTAGTACCGCTGGAACTTGCATTTTATTTCCTCTCCACGCTGGCGGTATACGTGGCCGTCGTACCGGACATACCGTTGCAGACATTAGCTTTTGGAGACGCCGGAGGAGATCGGTAGCGTGAGCGTACCTCAGCGGTCTACCGGTCCTGAGCTGGCGGTCAGTACGCCCCGCCTGGAGCTTTTCTCGCTTCAGCTTCGCCAGTGCCTGCGTAGTACCGGCCTTCTCGGCGGTATTAGTATCGCTGCTCTCTTCTTCATCTTCCTCTTTACCTTCTCGGCCACTTCGACACTTTGTTGGAGATCTTCATGGTAGTTGTTCCTGAGTATGCACAACGTATCCGAATGAAGTAGCAACCCATTCAAAGGAGTGTCGAGATCACACAAGGATAGGGCGAATTCACCTTATCAGGAGGGCTTTGACCCTTGCTTCTTGTCATTGGGCCACTTGGGGTTGTGTGCCTAGGTTGCACTACATCATCTCCCCCCCTTGGAAAAGAGTCGTCCTCGACTCTTCGTCCTCATCATCACTGGGTCACAAGGTAAGGCGAGATGGTCGGCGAACATTGAAGGTGTTATGAATGCCGTACTTGGACTTTGGGTTTGTCGATCTTGTATGCGTTGTCGTTGATGCGCTTGAGAACCTTGAAAGGACATCTCCTCTTGGCGCGAGCTTAGACTTTCTTCATCGGGGAAGCGGTCCTTGCGTAGATGTAGCCAAACAAGGTCTCCTTCTTCAAAGATCATGGGCGCTTGATCTTGTCATCTTCGTAGCATGGTCTTCCTTATGCTTCTCTAGCGTGGCCCTTGTGTCTTCATGTAGTTTCTTCATGTAGGCGGCGCGCTTGTCGAAGTCCATGTTGACTTGTTCTCGAAGTGAAGTGGTAGCATTCTAGCGCGGTGTAGGGGTTGGAGCCATAAGACAACTTCGAATGTGTTTCTTTGTTGCGTGGTGTAGTGCTCGATTGTAGGCGAACTCGGCAGTGTGGGATGCACTCTTCCCAATTCTTCAAGTTAGGCTTGATCAACACACGAAGGAGTGTGGATAGGCTCCGGTTCACCACTTCGGTTTAGCCATCGGTTTGAGGTGGTATGCGGTGGAGATAGTGGAGAATAGTTTTGATCCCCATCTTGGCCATCAAAGTCTTCCAAAAATAGCTCACGAACTTGACGTCACGATCCGACACAATGGTCTTGGGCACTCCATGAAGACGACAATTCCCTGAAAAACAACGTAGCAATATGTGAAGCGATCAATGACGACAAAGATGGAATCCTTGTTTGTTTTAGTGCGTGGGAGTCCTAAGACAAAATCCATAGCAATGTCGGACCATAGGTGGTGTGGAATTGGCAAAGGTGTGTATAAGCCATGAGAGTTTAGAGTAGACTTAGCTTTGAGACATGTTGAACATCGTCGCACCAAGCGGTTCACATCCCGGTACATCCTTGGCCAATAGTAGTTTGTGGAGAGCATGGCAAAGGTCTTGTCACGTCCAAAGTGTCCCATTAAGACGCCTCCATGTGATTCCTTCAAAGGACCAAACGAAGCGAAGACAAGAAACCTTTGTGCAAATAGAAATCACCAATTCCTTTGTGCTCCGAACATTGAGCGAAAATGTCTCCAAAGAAAGCATCGGTAGCATACAACTCTTTAATCTCATCCAAACCCAAGACACTAATGTCAAGACGTGTAAGTAGGTTGGCCTTGCGGATAGAGCATCCGCGACCACATTGTCTTTACCTTTCTTGTATTTGATTACAAAGTGAAAGACTCAATGAACTCAACCCACTTAGCATGTCTTTTGTTCAAATTTGTTTGACTTTTCAAATATTTCAAGGATTCATGGTCGGAATGAATGACAAATTCCTTAGGACGAAGGTAATGTTGCCACACATCCAAAACACGAACCAAAGCAAATAACTCTTTGTCATAAATGGGGTAATTCAAGCGAGCTCCATCTAGTTTCTCACTATGGTATGCGATGGGTCTACCATTTTGCATAAGCACTCCACCAATGCCCAATCCACTTGCATCGCATTCAATCTCAAATGTCTTAGAGAAATCCGGAAGGGCAAGGAGTGGTGCTTCGGTTAATAACCGTTTGAGCTCATTGAAAGCAAAATCATGTGCATTGCCCCAAATGAAAGGTACATTTTCTTTGTAAGTTCATGGAGGGGGCAAGCAATTGTGGAAAAATCCTTGATGAAACGGCGGTAAAATCCGGCAAAACCAAGAAAACGTCTCAACTCCTCAAGTGATCGGAAAAGGCCAAGTCCGAATTGCTTGTATCTTTGCTCATCAACTTCAACTCCATCCGAAGAAACAACAAAACCCAAGAAAACAAGTTTGTTGGTGGCAAAAGTGCACTTAGAAAGATTTGCATAAAGCTTTTCATTGCGAAGAACCAACAAAACTTGAGCAACATGAGAAGTGTGCTCTTCCAAAGACTTGCTATAGATAAGGATGTCGTCAAAGTATACCACAACAAATTTCCAATGAAAGGACGCAAAACATGATTCATGAGACGCATAAAAGTAGAAGGTGCATTGGAAAGACCAAATGGCATGACGAGCCACTCATAAAGACCAAGCTTGTTTTAAATGCGGTCTTCCATTCATCACCTTCACACATGCGTATTTGGTGATATCCACTTTTAAGATCAATTTTGGAGAATATAGCGGAACCACAAAGCTCATCGAGCATATCATCAAGGCGAGGGATAGGATGGCGATACCGAACGGTGATGGCGTTGATGGGGCGACAATCCATGCAAAGGCGAAGAGTGTTGTCGTGCTTGGGTACCAAGATGACGGGCACGGCACACGGACTCAAGCTCTCGCGGATGTGTCCCATGGCAAGAAGTTCTTGTATTTGCCGCTCGATCTCCTTTGTTTCTTCGGGGTTGGTGCGGTAAGGAGCGCGGTTTGGTAGCGGTGCGCCGGGAACAAGGTCGATGCGGTGCTCGATTCCGCGTAGAGGAGGTAGTCCCGGTGGCACTTCTTGAGGGAAGACATCTTCAAAGTCCTTCAAAAGAGACAACAAAGAAGGAGGAAGGTTTGTGAAAGTGTTAGTCATAGAAACTTCACCCTTGCATATGAGCACATAGTGTAGGGTGGATGGGTTCTCTCTCAACTCCCTCATCTCTCTCTTTGTGGCAAATAGTGTAAGTTTTGTGGGAACTCTCTTTGAAGTGTCACACTCATTTGGCTTGTGGCTCTCACTCACTTTATGGTGGGTCTCTCGCTCACCACTCATCTCACTAGACGAACGATCTTGTTGTGCCCTTGCAATGGTCTTGGCGTTGTCGGCGATGACTTGACTTGGTGTCATGGGACGAAGGACGAAGGTCTTGTCGTTGTTCTTGAAGCTATAGTAGTTTGTTCGTCCATCATGCATAGCACCCTTGTCAAATTGCCATGGACGCCCAAGGAGTAAGTGACAAACGTTCATAGGCACAACATCACAATCAACCGTATCTTCATAGGCTCCAATCTTGAAGGACACTTGCACCATGTGTTGAATCTTGACGGCTCCGGTATCACTCAACCATTGCACATGGTAGGATGTGGGTGCTTCTTGAACTTCAAGTTGAGCTTATCACAAAGTTCTTTGCTCGCTAGGTTGTGGCAACTTCCACCATCTATGATGACCTTGATGGACTTTCCATTGATTCCCGCTCTTGTTTGGAACAAATTGCATCTTTGGTCTTCTTCCACTTGAACATTGGTGGTTAGAGCTCTTGCCACAACCAAGGAAGGGTTGTTGTCGCCATCACAATAGATCTCACTTCTTCTTCTTGAGCACTTTGCATTGTGGCGACCTTGTTCAAAGCATTGTACTCATCTTCACTCATAGATTCATACTCTCCCATGTCATTGATGATCATGACCTTCTTGTTGGTGCACTCAAAAGATTTGTGCCCTTGTCCGCCACACTTGTAGCATTGCAAAGTCTTGTGCCGGACGAAGATCCTTGAGGCGCCTTGGAGGAGGGAGGTACTTTCTTGAAAGGTTGAGGCGCTTGAGGTGTCGAATGTAGAGACTCTTGGAGGACCTCGAGTGTTCGCTTGAGGAAGAGCTTGTGAAGGTGTAGGAGTTGACGAAGAAGGCTTGTTGGCGAAGAATGCCTTTGTCTTGAGGTATTTGAGCTCTTCAAGCACGTGGCGCTCGGCCTTGGAAGCTTGATGTACTAGCTCTACCAAAGAGGCATATGGTTGGAACTCCACGATCTTCTTGATGGGATAGTTGAGGCCATTCATGAAACGAGCCATGGATTGCTCTTCGTACTCGTTGACATTGGCTCTCATCATGGAGATTTCCATTTCCTTGTAGTACTCGTCAACGACTTCAAACCTTGCTTCAACTCTTGCAACTTCTTGTATAAGTCTCTAGTGTAATGGCTTGGCACGAAGCGCTTGTGCATTGTTTCTTTCATTTCAACCCAAGTGTCAATTGGTTGTTGGTGGTTAGCGACGCGAGCATCTTGTAGTTGTTCCCACCACAAGAGGGCATACTCTTCAAACTCCATCGAGGCTAGGGCAACCTTCTTGTTGTCGGAGAAGCGTTGCACGCGGAAGATCTTGTCAACCTTGAGTACCCATGAGAAGTAAGCTTCCGGATCACTTGCCGTAGAACTTGGGTATGTCAAAGCGGACGTTGGTCAAGTCATCATAGTTGTCACGGTGTCCACCACGTGGGAATGCACGTCCACGTCTCCTTCGGTTGAGTCCATCACCATTGTGTTGGCTTGACTCGTTATCACTAGACTCGGAACGTTGGTGTTGGTGACGATCATGAGGAAGCTCTTGACGAGGCGCATGTTAAGGAGGTAGCTCTTATTGAGGAACGGGGTGCTCGAGATTGTTCGCATTGTCATGGTTTTGATGACGTGGCCTTGGAGGATGACGAGGGTGACGTCCTTGTTCACCAAAGTCATTCACACCCGGAACGCCATTGTCATTAGCCAATGGGTCATGACGAACACGTTGTGGCGGTGGTGGTGATGGTATGCGTTCGCGATGTTCATCATTTTGGTGAGGTTGTTCTTGATGCGCATTGGCATTGTTCGCGTGAAGATCATGTGGTTGTTCAACGTGAGGAGGAGGTCATTCATGGGCGTCCCGCCTTGGATCTTGTTGACGTTCTTGTCGAGGTTCATGACGACCATGACGTGCTTGTGTCGACCTTGAGGTGCTTCTTGTACGGCTTGAGTGTGAAGACGCGCGTTGTCGCACAAGGTTGTTGATAGCTTCGGTCAACCGCTCCATATTTGCTTCTTGAGCATGCATGCGGTCATTGAAGGTGTTCTCTTGATTTTGAAGACGGCGCTCGTAGCGTCCAAGGTTGTCACGAAGAAAGTGTCGCATGCCAACAAGCTCCGATTGTGTGACATAGCCATGATCACCGCGAACTCCACCATGGATTTCCTCATCCGAGCTTGAGCTTCCGTTTGTACTTCCCCTAAACATTTTCTCAAGATCAAGTGAGATGTGTGAGAAAGAAAAACCAAGACAAACTATATCCCAAGAATAATTGATGTAGTGCAACCTAGGCACACAACACCAAGTGGCCCAATGACAAGAGCAAGAGTCAAAGCTCTCCATGATAAGGTGAATTCACTCCTATCTATGTGTGATCTCGACACTCCTTTGAATGGTTTGCTACTTCATTCGGATACGTTGTGCATACTCAGGAACAACTACCAAGAAGATCACCAAGCAAGTTGATACGGGCATGACGGAGGAGGTGAAGCCCAATTTCAGGACTCGACCAAGTTAGATGTATTCGTCGTGTGTTGCATTTTAAATAATTAGAGTTTTTAATAATTATGAGTTTATGCTTGGTTTGGGCCTGTCCAACCAAGTCAACGTAGGGCCCATTAGTGGGGCGGTACTGTAGCACCCCTCCATATAAGGCTAGGTGCTGCGAGTTAGAAGGGGTTCAGAAAATTAGGTTAAAAACTACTACGTGTGTTTCTTGGTGAAGCATCCCTCCGGGGACGGCGATGCCGTTTATCAGTTTGTAATAAAGATTTCTGCGGAGGTTCTTGTGTTCATCAAGGATTGTCGTACTTTGGTTGGAGGCGTGGTGATCTTCATCACGTTGCTTGCTGGATTCGTTCCTCTTCTCCAGGTTTGCGTTCATCGTGTAATTGGGAGAATTATTACCTTGGTTGTCTCGCTGTGAAAGATCGGGCAAAACTCTAGGATCGACGGGGTTGAACCGTATCATCTTGGTATCAGATTCACAGGTTTACTCGGTGAGCAATTTCCATACCCTAGTTCTTTGAGTGTTTTTCGTCCTATCCAGAAAAAGCCATACAAAAAAATTAGGTTTAGAATTTGTCATAGCCTAGATCACACCGAAATTGCTTAGTTTACTTTGCTGTTTTTGTTGATTTCGTGTTCCTGTTTTTCTTTTTCTAGTTGTCGAGTTCTTAGGTCTAGGGTTATGGTTCCTTTTGTTAGTCGAGTCCATCCATCAAAAATCCCAAAAAAATTAGTTTCCTAGTTGTTTCCTACTCAAATCCGAGTTGATATCGAGTTCCTGCCGCGGCACAAATTTTCCTGATTTTCCTGCCGCGCCTCTAGTTCTACCCGAACTCGGAATCGATTCATACCGCGGCACCAAAACGCGTGAAAACCTGCCGCGCCTACATCGAGTTGAACTCGGAATCCGGTTCCTGCCACGGCACAAAAACGCGTGAAACGCTGCCGTGCCTAACTCGAGTAGTACTCGGAATCGGACTCGCTGCCGGGGCACAAAAACGGCTGGTTCTCTGCCGTGAGTTTCTGCGTCTAGTTTCTAGCTTTTCGTGTGTTTCTTTTTGTTTTCTTTGCACCTTTCATTAGGATTTCAATTCTGAACTTTGTGAGACTTAGACACAGCCTTTCTACAACCAGAAATTTAGGTACATTACCCATAAGACTAGCTGTTTTCTTGCTCACAGGCTGCTCAATAGTTTGTTGCCCGGTTTGTGTTTCTGCCAAAAATTTACTGTACTGTAGCAGTACGTGAGAAGTATCAAAAAAAAAAGCAACAAGTGAGAGGTATAAAAAAAAAAATCGCGATCTACTGTAGCTACAGTACGCGATCGGGAGACGCTACAGTACCGCGATCGGGAGGTGCTGATACGTACGTTAGTTGGTTTCCTTGGTACGTAGAGTCCATGCACTAAAAGAAAAGGCAAAGGAAAGAGATCAGAGAAAAGAAGGAAGGTGCAGATCGGGTACAAGGAAGGAAAGATTCGTTGGTGATCTCCTACGTGACAATTACTATCCGGATCGGTGCAATATTGGTTAAAAAAAAAAGGAAACCACGAAATTACTGTAGCAGCTACAGTCGCGATCGGGAGGCGCTACAGTAGCGCGATCGGGAGGTGCTGATCTGCTCGCTGCTATTATTCAGATATGGGTTTATCCAGACCTGTTCGTGCGCAGGTTCCAAAATATGAGGATGTATATAATGATTACACTACTATTGTGATAGGTTTGGCACTTGATTCCGCACCCATAGACTGGAGGTTAGAGAATTCAGCTACATATTCAGAATTTCAGATTTGGGAATCGATTATGGACCAAGGTTTTGCAAGATGTCGTGAACTGAATAGCACTTTTGGTGGACGTCTTGAACATGCTCTTGCCTATCGTCGTGTGGATGAGACTGTGGCTGGCTGGTGGAATGATGAGAGGTCGCGAAGGATATCACCGGTGGAACATCTAGTTGGGGAGACTTCAAACAGTTTCTGCGTACTAGATTTATGCAGCAGTCCACGGAGCTGGACAAGGTGATTATACCTGAAGAGGTTGAACCTTTGAGTGGGCTGAATATGCAACTCAAGAGGGTACATAATGATGCTTGCAACACAATTGACAAGGGTCAGCGATGGAGTTTATTTCAGACTCAGTGCATGATAAAGGCAAAGACTGCAAGCTCATGATTGATGGTGGAAGCTGTACTAATGGCATAAGCAAGGCAATGGTGGCAGCGTTGGGGTTGTCCACATGGCGTATTCCTGAACCTAAGCATTTGGAGTGGATAAATAATTGTGGTATGCTGAAGGTTACTCATAAGGTGCGTGTGCCATTTACAGTTGGTGACTATGTTGATGAGGTTGAGTGCGATGTGTTGCCATTGGAGGTATGTGGGCTGTTACTTGGTCGTCCATGGCAGTATGATCGCAATGTTGACCATGCTGGGCGAGCAAATACATATTCTTTTGTGCATGATGGTAAGCAGCGGACTTTGAGGCCTATGAGCGATGATCAAATCAAGTCCGATGTGGTGCTGGTGATACACAAGGAGAGGTTGCATAAAGCTGAACCAAAACAGCGGTTAGCTAAGTTGCAGCAAGTGGAGCATGATGCAAGGAGCGTTGGTACAGAAATTGATTCAACTATGCATGTAGATGACAAGCCTGTGTTTGTTGGTGACAAGCTAGTTGAAGACAAACCTCTTATTGGGGAGACGAAGGGTATTGCAGCGAGTGTTCCAGTTCGTGTTGACATGGGTGTTCAGACCGATGACAGTGGTGCTGATTGTGTTCCGGTGCATATGGTGCCGCGGTAGTCAGCCACAGTTTTGTGAGAACACCTCGGAGACGTTTTGTTGGAGCAGCAGTGTGTGTGCATAGAGGCAAGGATGGACGTGTTCGTCAGTTGTGTGGCCCGGGCATTACTACTTTGCAGGGTCGTGCTAAGCAGGTTCATGTTCAGCAGCAAAGAGCTCATCAAGTGTTGAGAAGAAGAAGTGGTGGCGCCGAAGTCCAAGCTCATGTGGCGAAGAAAGGAGGCGTCAAGTGTTGTGTCAAGTCAAGCAGGCCGAGAGGGAGGATGTGGTGTGGTAGGCAAGCAAGACTTGAAGACGGCGAACATGCGTGGTGCTATTGTTTATATCCCGCCACCTTTTCGAGCAGACCCTCACGCGTTGGGGACAACGCTTTTTGAAGGGGGGGAGGATGATACGGGCATGACGGAGGAGGTGAAGCCCAATTTCAGGACTCGACCAAGTTAGATGTATTCGTCGTGTGTTGCTATTTTAAATAATTAGAGTTTTTAATAATTATGAGTTTATGCTTGGTTTGGGCCTGTCCAACCAAGTCAACGTAGGGCCCATTAGTGGGGCGGTACTGTAGCGCGGTACTGTAGCACCCCTCCATATAAGGCTAGGTGCTGCGAGTTAGAAGGGTTCAGAAAATTAGGTTAAAAACTACTACGTGTGTTTCTTGGTGAAGCATCCCTCCGGGGACGGCGATGCCGTTTATCAGTTTGTAATAAAGATTTCTGCGGAGGTTCTTGTGTTCATCAAGGATTGTCGTACTTTGGTTGGAGGCGTGGTGATCTTCATCACGTTGCTTGCTGGATTCGTTCCTCTTCTCCAGGTTTGCGTTCATCGTGTAATTGGGAGATTATTACCTTGGTTGTCTCGCTGTGAAAGATCGGGCAAAACTCTAGGATCGACGGGGTTGAACCGTATCACAAGTGTAGAAGTTGAAGAAGACGAAGCATCAGCCCGGCGGTACTACCGCCAGGAGGGCCGGTACTACCGCTGAAGATGCAGACCTGCGTGGAGTTCCAGGCAGCGGTACTACCGCCGCCCCAGCGGTACTACCGCCAGGCCCAGATCACGGTACTACCGCCAGAGGTACCGCTGGAGGTACCGGCACGTCCGAAAACGCCACTGGATACCCCTACGGTACCTCCCGGTACCCGCTTCGTACTACCGCCAGCGAGCGCAATTAATCCCAGCGGTACTACCGCTGGCGCAGCGGTACTACCGCTGGCCCTGGGAAGATTCGGGCTGAAGCCCATGTACGGCCCACAACTTACCCCTTCGCCTCGTGGGCTATAAATACTCCTCCTCAGCCTAGGTTTAGGGTTAGACTATGATTTGAGAACTAAAGTAGGGCTAGACTCCTTCTTCTCAAAGTGTCTCCTTCCTCCTTTTGGAGATGAATCAAGACCTCCACATGTGGAGATGAACCAAGGCCTCCTCTTGTGGAGAAGATCCCTGCGTGGATACCAAGGATCCACTTGTAGTTGCGATTACTTGCTAATCTTCCATCTTTAGGTGGCTAGGTTGGATTGGTTGGTTGACCAATTGGACAAACAATCCTAAGAGTAAGGTTGCTTGGGAGAGGAGGATTGGGGGCTGCCCTCGGGGATTTGTTACCAGTCGATTCTTGCCGGTTGCTACTTGCTATTTACCCTTGTGTGTTTGATTTCCCCTCTTTGTGTTCATCGTTCTTCGCGTGTTCTTCGTGTTCATCCTTCCCTCCGCACAAATCCGTGAAAATCGGGACCTACCCGCATCATATGGTATCAGAGCTCTAGGTTGACACGGATTTGTTTTGTGTTACCACCGAAATCCACCAAATTTTTCTTCGTTTTTGAGAAATTCGAAAATTTCCACCAAAAATAGCCTTGCCTTGATTCGAGCCGATCTGTCGATTCGTTGCGTTTTTGGTAGTTTTTGTCCATGGATCTGTTGCTTTAGGACCCCCTTCACCTTTGTTTGCGTTCCCTAGCCTTAATTTTGCCAATTTCCCACGAATTCGAGGATTTTCGAGCCCAATTTCCGCCCAAATTCGAGTCAAAATCGCGCAGATTCGTGCGCAGCGGTACTACCGGCGGACCAGCGGTACTACCGCCAGGGCCCAAATTTTTCAGCAAATTTTTCTTTTCCTCGGTTCGTTTTGGCATTTCCTCTTGTTCGTTTGAGTCCTTCGCTGGTGTGTACTACACGTCTACGACATCGACAAGCTTCCGCAGCGACTTCATCGACGCCAAGTGACGACGCCGCCAAGGACTCGACATTCCCCCACCATCATTTCCGTTGTGAGCCCTTCTTCCTTTCGCGCAACTTAACCTATTGGACTAGCTCGGTGATATTGCGAGGCATTGCACGTGTTGAGTGTTTGTCTTCACGTATTGGCGAGTGTGTATCGTTAGAGAGCTTGGCACTAGCAAAAGTGAAGAATCATCGTCAAAAAGCAAAAATCAAAAAAAAAAAGAGAGAAAAGAAAAGAATCAAGTGGTGCCAAGTCTCATCTCTTGTAGGTTGCGACAAAGCTAAGACCGCCAAAGTGAGTGTGAGTGTTAACTCTTGTGCAAATCCGTTGCCCACAAAAAGCAATTGAGCTAGCGTCCTTCTTGTGTTGGGTGACATTTGAGCACGTAGTCTTCGTTAGGTTGCCTATCTTCGAGTGCTCGCCCTCTTGGTTGCCCAACCCCATCATTCGCTTTTGTGTGTGTTTCTTGCTACTTTGTGGTTGGAGTTTCTTTGGTAATTTGATCATTGTGGATTTTCTCTACCTTTGACAATATACTTGTCGGCGGGTTTGCTTGTTTCGTTTGCCACTTCATACCTTCCTATCCTCATAAGTGTGTGTGTTGGGTGTTAAAACCGGATACTCTCCTCTCAAGCCACATTATTCTTCGGATATAGTTTGTCTTGGTTTTTCTTTACCACATATCTCACTTGATCTTGAGAAAATGTTTAGGGGAAGTACAAACGGAAGCTCAAGCTCGGAAGAAGAAATCCATGGTGGAGTTCGCGGTGATCATGGCTATGTCAGACAATCGGAGCTTGTTGGCATGCGACACTTTCTTTGTGATAACCTAAGACGCTTCGAGGGCCGTCTTCAAAATCAAGACGTCGCCTTCAACGACCGCATGAGTGCTAATGAAGCAACTATGTAGCGGTTGACCGAAGCTATCAACAACCTTGCGCGACAACGAGCTTCTTCACACTCAAGCCGTACAAGAAGCACCTCAAGGTCAACACAAGCACGTCATGGACGTCATGAACCTCGACAAGAACGTCAACATGATCCAAGGCACGACGCCCATGAACGACCTCCTCCTCACGTTGAACAACCACATGATCTTCACGCGAACAATGCCAATGCGCATCAAGAACAACCTCACCAAAATGATGATCGTCGTGAACGCATACCATCACCACCACCGCAACAAGGTGATCGTCATGACCCATTGGCAAATGTTAATGGCGTTCCGGGTGCGAATGACTTTGGTGAACAAGGACGTCACCCTCGTCATCCTCCAAGGCCACGTCATCAAAACCATGACAATGCGAACAATGTCGAGCAACCCGTTCCTCAACAAGAGCTACCTCGTCAACATGCGCTTCGTCAAGAGCTTCCTCATGATCGTCACCAACACCAACGTTCCGAGTCAAGTGATAACGAGTCAAGCCAACACAATGGTGATGGACTCAACCGAAGGAGACGTGGACGTGCATTCCCACGTGGTGGCCACCGTGACGACTATGATGACTTGACCAACGTCCGCGTTGACATACCCAAGTTCTACGGCACGAGTGACCCGGAAGCTTACTTCTCATGGGTACTCAAGGTTGACAAGATCTTCCGTGTACAACGCTACTCCGACATCAAGAAGATTGCCTTAGCCTCGATGGAGTTTGAAGAGTATGCCCTCTTGTGGTGGGAACAACTACAAGATGCTCGCGTCGCTAACCACCAACAACCAATTGACACTTGGGTTGACATGAAAGAAACCATGTACAAGCGCTTCGTGCCAAGCCATTACACTAGAGACTTATACAAGAAGTTGCAAGAGTTGAAGCAAGGTTTGAAGTCCGTTGACGAGTACTACAAGGAAATGGAAATCTCCATGCTGAGAGCCAATGTCAACGAGTACGAAGAGCAATCC
Source organism: Poa pratensis (assembly GCA_947311845.1). NCBI lineage: Eukaryota > Viridiplantae > Streptophyta > Magnoliopsida > Poales > Poaceae > Poa > Poa pratensis. The sequence continues at coordinate 80,967 of CAMZMU010000026.1, forward strand.
ATGGCTCGTTTCATGAATGGCCTCAACTATCCAATCAAGAAGATCGTGGAGTTCCAACCATATGCCTCTTTGGTTGAGCTAGTACATCAAGCTTCCAAGGCCGAACGCCACGTGCTTGAAGAGCTCAAATACCTCAAGACAAAGGCATTCTACGCCAACAAGCCTTCTTCATCGACTCCTACACCTTCACAAGCTCTTCCGCAAGCGAACACTCGATGCCCTCCAAGAGTCTCTACATCGACACCTCAAGTGCCTCAACCTTTCAAGAAAATACCTCCCGCTACCAAGGCGCCTCAAGGATCTTCGTCCGGCACAAGACTCTTGCAATGTTACAAGTGCGGCGGACAAGGGCACAAATCTTTTGAGTGCACCAACAAGAAGGTCATGATCATCAATGACATGGGAGACTATGAATCTATGAGTGCTATTTACCCTTTGTGTTGTGTTTTCCCTCTTTTGTGTTCTTCGTTCTTCGCGTGTTCTTCGTGTTCATCTTTCCCTCCGCACAAATCCGTGAAAATCGGGACCAACCCATCATATGGTATCAGAGCTCTAGGTTGACACGGATTTGATTTGTGTTTCCACCAAAATCCACCAAATTTTTCTTCGTTTTTGAGAAATTCGAAAATTTCCACCAAAAATAGCATTGCCTAGATTCGAGCCGATCTGTCGATTAGTTGCGTTTTTGGTAGTTTTTGTCCATGGATCTATTGCTTTAGGACCCCCTCCACCCTTGTGAAGTTTTGGAGCCTAATTCCGCCCAATTTCGAGTCAAAATCGCGCAGATCCGCGCGCAGCGGTACCTCCAGCGGTACCGGGCGGTACTACCGCTGGGGGCAGCGGTACTACCGCCAGGGCAGATTTTTCAGAAATCTTTTCTTTTCCTCGGTTCGTTTTTGGCATTTCCTCTTTGGTTTGAGTCCTTTCTTGGTGTGCCCTACGTCTACGACATCGACAAGCTTTCGCAGCAACGCATCATCAACGCCAAGCGACGACGCCACCAAGGACTCGACATTCCCCCACCACCATAATCCGTTGTGAGCCTTCTTCCTTTCGTGTACCTTGACCTATCGGACTAGCTCGGTGATATTGCGAGGCATTGCACGTGTTGAGTGTTTGTCTTCAAGTATTGGCGAGTGTGTATCGTTAGAGAGCTTGGCACTAGCAAAAGAGAAGGAATCATCGTCAAAAAGCAAAAATCAAAAAAAAAGAGAAAAGATAAGAATCAAGTGGTGCCAAGTTTCATCTCTTGTAGATTGCGACAAAGCTAAGACTGCCAAAGTGAGTGTGAGTGTTAACTCTTGTGCAAATCCGTTGCCCACAAAAAGCAATTGAGCTAGCGTCCTTCTTGTGTTGGGTGACATTTGAGCACGTAGTCTTCGTTAGGTTTCTATCTTCGAGTGCTCGCCCTTTGGTCGCCAAACCCCATCATTCGCTTTTGTGTGTGTTTCTACATCATTTGTGGTTGGAGTTTCTTTGGTAATTTGATCATTGTGGATTTTCTCTACCTTTGACAATATACTTGTCATCGGGTTTGCTTGTTTCGTTTGCCACTTCATACCTTCCTATCCTCATAAGTGTGTGTGTTGGGTGTTAGAACCGGATACTCTCCTCTCAAGCACATTATACTTGGGATATAGTTTGTCTTGGTTTTCCTTACCGCACATCTCACTTGTTTCTTGAGAAAATGTTTAGGGAAGTACAAACGGAAGCTCAAGCTCGGATGAGGAAATCCATGGTGGAGTTCGCGGTGATCATGGCTATGTCACACAATCCGAGTTCGTCGGTCTTCGACACCTTGTTCGTGATGGCCTAGGCCGCTACGAGCGCCTCTCCAAACTCATGATGCCAACTTCAACGCAATCAATGCGAACATGGAGCGGATGACCGAAGCTATCAACAACCTTGCGCGACAACGAGCTCCTTCACGCTCAAGCCGTACAAGAAGCACCTCAAGGTCGACACAAGCACATCATGGACGTCATGAACCTCGACAAGAACGTCACCATGATTCAAGGAGCGACGCCCATGAACGACCTCCTCCTATCGTTGAACAACCACATGATCTTCACGCGAACAATGCCAATGCGCATCAAGAACAACCTCACCAAAATGATGATCGTCGCGCACGCATACCATCACCACCACCGCCACAACGTGATCGCCATGACCCATTGGCAAATGACAATGGCGTGCCGGGTGCGCATGACTTTGGTGAACAAGGACGTCATGTAACATCCCAAAATTATCAACAAGTATTATTAGTTCCAAAAATGAGAGCCAACAAAATCTTTTGTTAAAATTATATGTGTTGATCTCATACTCTTGCTTGTGTTGTTTATTTCTTCTTGTTGGTGTGTTGCTTGCTCTAAAGACAAACATGAAGAAAAGGAGAGAAATAAAGTAGAAGCAAATCAAGAAAAATAAATGTGGCAAGTGCCACACAATTCTCCAAGTGAGGATCTCAATTTGTTTCCAACAAAACTCAGTGGAATGGTAGTGCAAACCCTCCCATTTCATCCTTACTACTTATCTCTCTCAAATAATATTTTCAAACTAGTTTTTAAAATTCAAAAGTAAACAAAGTAAAAATAAATTAAAATGCCATAATTGAAACACTATAAAAGAAAATGTTTCAAAACATTTTATTTTGCAAAGCCAATTTTTGTGGAGCTTCTGCACCTTATGAGAAGGCCCCACAAATTTTGCCAATTTTTTCTAAATTGAATTAGTGCCTCAATAAAATCAAGAAGTACTACTGCATATAACAGAAGGACCAAAAAGTAAATAGAAGAAAGAAGAAGGAAAAGAAGCAACGCACAGGAGCCGGGGGGTTTTTGCAAAACGTCGTCGTCTCCTACCTCCCCTAGCTCACTGTCGCCGTGCGTGTCGCCATGGCCGCAGCTCGCTCGACGCCGTTCCCAGGCCCCCCAGGGCCCCCTTGCTCGCGTTCTCCCTCGCCCCGTGCCTCTGCACCCTCTGCTGGCAGAGGAGAGCCTCTCCCCTCGCCATTACGCCGCTGTCCCCCATTTCTCCGTCGTGGATGAACGGACGGCGCCGGCCAAAATTGGCCCAGCCCGCGGCACCTCGACACGCGATCCGCTACGTCGCGAACCCTAGCCACGCCCGGACCCCCCAGACACCGCGCGCCGGCCTCTCCCGCCCTCTGGACGCCGCTGGACCGCGACCACCGTGCGCCGCCGTCGCGCCTATTTAAACTCGAGCCGCACCTCGCATTTCCCCACGCCCCACTGCCTCTCCCTTGCTCCACCACACTCACCTCCACTCGCCCGTGCACCACCACGAGGGCGGAGCCGCTGCTGCGAGCTCGCTGCTGCTCGTGCCCGTGCTCGACAGCCCGAGGTAGGCGACGACACGGCTGTGCCGTGCTGCTGCTTCCCTCTCACTGCTCTGGCCCGTACTCTCTTCCCCTTTGGACACCGCGCTCACCCACCTCTTTTTCCCTCTGGATCGTGCACAGAATCGCCGACAGACGCTCGCGGAGTTCGGGAAGTTGCCGTGGAAGCAGAGCACCTCGCCGTCGACGAACCAGCCCTCCCCAGCAAGTACCACTCAGCCAGGACGTTCGCCCGAGCCTCCGCCGTCGATCTGCACCCTCTCCGCCGTCCCTAGCCCTCTCAGGTGAGCGAACCGTGCTGCTCGCCGTCGCCGGAGCCACGGCGCCGCCCGTTCTGGGTCGTCGCCGATGGACTCGTCCCTGAGCCGTTGGATCTCGATCCAACGGACGCGTACCGCTTCGATTAAAAGAAAGAGAGAGAGAGACTGACGGCCGGGCCCCGCTCGTCAGGGTGACGGGCGGGCCTCGCTCGTCAGGGTTTTATTAATTCACCCGCGCACGTTGAGTCACTGACTGGTGGAGCCCACCTGTCAGGGATTTCAACTTTATCCAGAACAGTTAGGTTTTCGAATTTCTAGTTTCTATAGAATTCAGTACTGGACCCAAATTGTAAATTCAATATCTCGAGATTTAGGTATCCAAATAAATCAAACTCAATTGTTCTGAAAAGCTTATGAAAATGTTTAACCAACCCAATTGGTCTCATGTCATTTAATTAAATAGTTAAAAAGTGTTATTAAAAATACTACAGAAGGTTTAAATTCTAAACTTGTTTGTTTCTGATACTCTGTTAGTCTAAATAATTCCAAACCAATTTTGTTAGCTTAGTACTGCCTTGTATTAGCTTCCCTAATTTTTGTAGAAATAATTAAGCAATATTAATTGTTGACTTTAAGATAAACCCTTCTGGACTAAAACAAATAAATATGTTTAATGGTTGACCCAAATAAGTTAGGACCAATTTTGTTGGATCACATTTAATCATGGTTAGTTACCCCTAAAAGGATTTATTTTTAGGAGTAACATAACTTATTTGGTAGCCAAAACTTTATTGTTAAGCTACTGGATTCAAACCTTTGTGTAGGGAGTTTGGTAACTCCAATTGATCCAAATCAAATGGGGTTGTCTTCTACACATCAGTAGCTTTCTATAGAAATTTAGTTTGTATTTTTGTGACCAACAGAAATCAAGTTGTGGAATTAAACATGTTTAACAAGTTTCTGCCATAATTTGGACATAAACAAATAATGTTTAATTCAATTATTTTGAAATCAAATTGTATTGTTTGATGTATCCAGTGGCTATTTAGAGCATTTAGGATTGTGATATTGTGATGTGGTGATGTTGTTTGAATAGTTTAGTGATTGCTTGTATTTGTTTGTTTATCGATTAGACGAGAACGTTGCTGGATTTATCGAGGAGGGGGAATTTGTTGAACCTGAAGATCAAGATCCAGTCCGCTTTGCCGAGCAAGGCAAGCTACTCTCTGAGCTTGCACCTAAATATATATGCATCTACTTTTATCAAAAGATTTACTCCTAAAGCAATGGTTTACAAAACCTTTTCAAAAAGTGTATGGAAATTATTTTTGCCACCCTATGTAGTAGTTATATGAAACTTAGGATGGAAAACAATGTTGTTTATTCAAAACTCCTTTGGAAATACTTGTGTGGTTATGGAATGCCGAGATGTCGGTATTGAAGTGGAGAAATGGAAGATGTTGATGTTTATGAAAAATGCACAGTGTCCTAGTACTATGACAACCAATCTTAATCTGTGCGACCACATTTACCCCCATATGGGAACGGGGCTTAGTCATATAATTTGCTCTTATTAGTATGGGATACCTCATCGACGGAGATGACTCCGTTATGCATGAGGGGATGGTTTGTGAACTCCCCAGACCTGGGTCCTCGCTCAAACTCTATGGAAAGATAAGGAGGAGGATTGAAGACTTCATAAATGTGGTCGCCGGGAAAAACATATGAGTCCTCACACTTAGGGTTGCCGACGAGGACCGGACTGAGTGTTGGTGGGAATTATCATATGGGTAGGATCCTATACTAGCATGAGTAAAGGAGAGGCTAGGGTCGGTGGCTCAACTTCGCATACACCTTGTATGGCGGGACGTGGCTGACACGATGAGTTACCGGATGGGTGTGGGATAAAAAGCGTGCTACCTCTGCAGAGGGTCAAAACTATTCGAATAGCCGAGTCCTCGGATATGGACAATTGGGAGGCTATCCTAATATCATGTGCAAGTTTTGGAAAAGCTTTTAAGTCTTAAAAGAAGATGAATTGGTGATGGTGTGACACAACTATACCAAATGGAGTGGTATGAGTTGTTGGAATAAATGGACCATGGTGAGCCTTGGTCAGGAAAAGAAAGGGTTTTGGAGAAACAAATGAGATGGTGATTTCTTTTAAAAATAGTTATCAAACTCTTCTTACCTTTTTCAATAAAGATATAGAGATGTTTTAAAACAATTAAAGTTGTAAGTTAAAATAAAGCTAGTGCATACTCATGTTGGGGTAGTTTGCGAGTACATTCAAATGTACTCATATTGGTTTCGTCCCTGGCTATTGTCCTAGCCAGACTACGAGGAGGAACACTACGCCGAGCAGGAGTATGGCGACTTCTACGCGAACTAAGGATCTCCACAAGTCAGCTGCCTGTCGGGTCGTCATCGTTAGAGAGATGATTTCTTCTACGCTGTAGCTTCCGCTGATATTTTGGTTGGCCCATGAAGGCACCTATGTAAGAACTTGGTCTAAATGACCATTTATGTAAGACTTTTTATTCGGTACTGTAATGGATGCAAACTTTGGTATCCAATTCGGATTATGTGCAACGACAGACTGATCACGGGATCGTTGTGTTAAGCATAATCGGGTATTTCGGACAGCTAGTCCGGGGTCCCCACACGTCACCCTCGTCATCCTCCAAGGCCACGTCATCAAAACCATGACAATGCGAACAATGTCGAGCAACCCGTTCCTCAACAAGAGCTACCTCCTCAACATGCGCCTCGTCAAGAGTTTCCTCATGATCGTCACCAACACCAACGTTCCGAGTCAAGTGATAACGAGTCAAGCCAACACAATGGTGATGGACTCAACCGAAGGAGACGTGGACGTGCATTCCCACGTGGTGGCCACGTGACGACTATGATGACTTGACCAACGTCCGCTTTGACATACCCAAGTTCTACGGCACAAGTGATCCGGAAGCTTACTTCTCATGGGTACTCAAGGTTGACAAGATCTTCCGTGTGCAACGCTTCTCCGACAAAAGAAGGTTGCCTTAGCCTCGATGGAGTTTGAAGAGTATGCTCTTGTGGTGGGAACAACTACAAGATGCTCGTGTCGCTAACCACCAACAACCAATTGACACTTGGGTTGAAATGAAAGAAACATGTACAAGCGCTTCGTGCCAAGCCATTACACTAGAGACTTATACAAGAAGTTGCAAGAGTTGAAGCAAGGTTTGAAGTCGGTTGACGAGTACTACAAGGAAATGGAAATCTCCATGATGAGAGCCAATGTCAACGAGTACGAAGAGCAATCCATGGCTCGTTTCATGAATGGCCTCAACTATCCCATCAAGAAGATCGTGGAGTTCCAACCATATGCCTCTTTGGTTGAGCTAGTACATCAAGCTTCCAAGGCCGAGCGCCACGTGCTTGAAGAGCTCAAATACCTCAAGACAAAGGCATTCTACGCCAACAAGCCTTCTTCGTCAACTCCTACACCTTCACAAGCTCTTCCTCAAGCGAACACTCGAGGTCCTCCAAGAGTCTCTACATCGACACTCAAGCGCCTCAACCTTTCAAGAAAGTACCTCCCTCTCCAAGGCGCCTCAAGGATCTTCGTCCGGCACAAGACTTTGCAATGCTACAAGTGCGGCGGACAAGGGCACAAATCTTTTGAGTGCACCAACAAGAAGGTCATGATCATCAATGACATGGGAGAGTATGAATCTATGAGTGAAGATGAGTACAATGCTTTGAACAAGGTCGCCACAATGCAAAGTGCTCAAGAAGAAGAAAGTGAGATCTATTGTGATGGCGACAACAACCCTTCCTTGGTTGTGGCAAGAGCTCTAACCACCAATGTTCAAGTGGAAGAAGACCAAAGATGCAACTTGTTCCAAACAAGAGCGGGAATCAATGGAAAGTCCATCAAGGTCATCATAGATGGTGGAAGTTGCCACAACCTAGCGAGCAAAGAACTTTGTGATAAGCTCAACTTGAAGTTCAAGAAGCACCCACATCCTTACCATGTGCAATGGTTGAGTGATACCGGAGCCGTCAAGATTCAACACATGGTGCAAGTGTCCTTCAAGATTGGAGCCTATGAAGATACGGTTGATTGTGATGTTGTGCCTATGAACGTTTGTCACTTACTCCTTGGGCGTCCATGGCAATTTGACAAGGGTGCTATGCATGATGGAAGGACAAACTACTATAGCTTCAAGAACAACGACAAGACCTTCGTCCTTCGTCCCATGACACCAAGTCAAGTCATCGCCGACAACGCCAAGACTATTGCAAGGGCACAACAAGATCGTTCGTCTAGTGAGATGAGTGGTGAGCGAGAGATCCACCATAAAGTGAGTGAGAGCCACAAGCCAAATGAGTGTGACACTTCAAAGAGAGTTCCCACAAAACTTACACTATTTGCCACAAAGAGAGAGATGAGGGAGTTGAGAGAAAACCCATCCACCCTACACTATGTGCTCATATGCAAGGGTGAAGTTTCTATGACTAACACTTCACAAACCTTCCTCCTTCTTTGTTGTCTCTTTTGAAGGACTTTGAAGATGTCTTCCCTCAAGATGTGCCACCGGGACTACCTCCTCTACGCGGAATCGAGCACCGCATCGACCTTGTTCCCGGCGCACCGCTACCAAACCGCGCTCCTTACCGCACCAACCCCGAAGAAACAAAGGAGATCGAGCGGCAAATACAAGAACTTCTTGCCATGGGACACATCCGCGAGAGCTTGAGTCCGTGTGCCGTGCCCGTCATCTTGGTACCCAAGCACGACAACACTCTTCGCCTTTGCATGGATTGTCGCCCCATCAACGCCATCACCGTTCGGTATCGCCATCCTATCCCTCGACTTGATGATATGCTCGATGAGCTTTGTGGTTCCGCTATATTCTCCAAAATTGATCTTAAAAGTGGATATCACCAAATACGCATGTGTGAAGGTGATGAATGGAAGACCGCATTTAAAACTAAGCTTGGTCTTTATGAGTGGCTCGTCATGCCATTTGGTCTTTCCAATGCACCTTCTACTTTATGCGTCTCATGAATCATGTTTTGCGTCCTTTTATTGGCAAATTTGTTGTGGTATACTTTGACGACATCCTTATCTATAGCAAGTCTTTGGAAGAGCACACTTCTCATGTTGCTCAAGTTTTGTTGGTTCTTCGCAATGAAAAGCTTTATGCAAACTTTCTAAGTGCACTTTTGCCACCAACAAACTTGTTTTCTTGGGTTTTGTTGTTTCTTCGGATGGAGTTGAAGTTGATGATGCAAGATACAAGCAATTCGGACTTGGCCTTTTCCGACATCACTTGAGGAGTTGAGACGTTTTCTTGGTTTTGCCGGATTTTACCGCCGTTTCATCAAGGATTTTTCCACAATTGCTTGCCCCCTCCATGAACTTACAAAGAAGAATGTACCTTTCATTTGGGGCAATGCACATGATTTTGCTTTCAATGAGCTCAAACGGTTATTAACCGAAGCACCACTCCTTGCCCTTCCGGATTTCTCTAAGACATTTGAGATTGAATGCGATGCAAGTGGATTGGGCATTGGTGGAGTGCTTATGCAAAATGGTAGACCCATCGCATACCATAGTGAGAAACTAGATGGAGCTCGCTTGAATTACCCCATTTATGACAAAGAGTTATTTGCTTTGGTTCGTGTTTTGGATGTGTGGCAACATTACCTTCGTCCTAAGGAATTTGTCATTCATTCCGACCATGAATCCTTGAAATATTTGAAAAGTCAAACAAATTTGAACAAAAGACATGCTAAGTGGGTTGAGTTCATTGAGTCTTTCACTTTTGTAATCAAATACAAGAAAGGTAAAGACAATGTGGTCGCGGATGCTCTATCCCGCAAGGCCAACCTACTTACACGTCTTGACATTAGTGTCTTGGGTTTGGATGAGATTAAAGTTGTATGCTACCGATGCTTTCTTTGGAGACATTTTCGCTCAATGTTCGGAGCACAAAGGAATTGGTGATTTCTATTTGCACAAAGGTTTCTTGTTTAAGGCTAACAAACTATGTATACCCGAGTCTTCGCTTCGTTTGGTCCTTTTGAAGGAATCTCATGGAGGATCACTCATGGGTCACTTTGGACGTGACAAGACCTTTGCATGCTCTCCACAAACTACTATTGGCCAAGGATGTACCGGGATGTGAACCGCTTGGTGCGACGATGTTCAACATGTCTCAAAGCTAAGTCTACTCTAAACTCTCATGGTTTATACACACCTTTGCCTATTCCACATCACCCATGGTCCGATATAGCTATGGATTTTGTCTTAGGACTCCCACGCACTAAAACAAACAAGGATTCCATCTTTGTCGTCATTGATCGCTTCTCTAAAATGGCACACTTTATACCTTGCAACAAGAGCGACGATGCTTCACACATTGCTACTTTGTTTTTCAGGGAAATCGTCCGTCTTCATGGCGTGCCCAAGACCATTGTGTCGGATCGTGACACCAAGTTCGTGAGCTATTTTTGGAAGACTTTGATGGCCAAGATGGGAATCAAGCAACTATTCTCCACCGCATACCACCCTCAAACCGATGGCCAAACCGAAGTGGTGAACCGAAGCCTTCCACACTCCTTCGTGTGTTGATCAAGCCTAACTTGAAGAATTGGGAAGAGTGCATCCCACACGCCGAGTTCGCCTACAATCGAGCACTACATCGCGCAACAAAGAGAACACCCTTTGAGGTCGTCTATGGCTACAACCCCTACACCGCGCTCGACATGCTACCACTTCCACTCCGTGAGCAAGTCAACATGGACTTCGACAAGCGTGCCGCTTACATGAAGAAACTACACGAAGACACAAGGGCCACGCTTGAGAAGCACAACGAAGACCATGCTACGAAGATGAACAAGAACAAGCGCCCCATGATCTTTGAAGAAGGAGACCTTGTTTGGCTACATCTACGCAAAGACCGCTTCCCCGATGAGAGAAAGTCTAAGCTCGCGCCAAGAGGAGATGGCCCTTTCAAGGTTATCAAGCGCATCAACGACAATGCATACAAGATCGACATATCCAAGTCCAAGTACGGCGTTCATGACACCTTCAACGTTGCCGACATCTCACCTTACTTTGGAAACCCAAGTGATGATGAGGACGAAGAGTCGAGGACGACTCTTTTCCAAGGGGGGGGGAGATGATGTAGTGCAACCTAGGCACACAACACCAACACCATCAAATGGCCCATTGACAAGAGCAAGAGTCAAAGCTCTCCATGATAAGGTGAATTCACTCCTATCTATGTGTGATCTCGACACTCCTTTGAATGGTTGCTACTTCATTCCGATACCTTGTGTGTGCTCAGCTATGGTGGACCTGAAGCCCCTATGAAGATGGCCAAGAGGCGATGCATGAAGATGGACAAGGAGCGAATCAAGGCGATGAAGAGGAAGAAGAGAAGATGGAGAAGAACCTCCCAGGCGGCGGTACTACCGCTGGGATAAGCGGTACTACCGCCACTGGCCCAGTCAGCACGATCACGTCCCACGCCGGCGGTACCGCCAGCGTACCGGCGACGTGGATGGCGGAAATCCCACGCCAGCGGTACTCCTCGCCACCGCCCCGCGCTACCGCCGAAACAGGGCTTCGGGGGCTTCATCCGGTACCGGCCGCGGCACCTGCAGCGGTACCAACTGGTACCGGCGAGGTGGAAAGCAGAGACGCCTGACCCGCACCAGCGGTAGCACCGGCTAAGCCAGCGGTACTACCGCCAGTGCGGGAACTTCCCCACCAAATCTGCTGTGCAACCTTATCCATTCGTTTCGTTTTGGATCTAGACTATAAATAGGACTCCTTGGACTAGATCGAGGGTTAGACGATGATTTGGGAACTAAAGTAGAGCCTTGCTCCTTCTTCTCAAAGTGTCTCTTTCCTCCTATGGAGATGAATCAAGACCTCCACATGTGGAGATGAACCAAGGCCTCCTCTTGAGGAGAAGATCCCTGCGTGGATACCAAGGCTCCGCTTGTAGTCGCGATTACTTGCCGATCCTGGAGCTTTTCTCGCTTCAGCTTCATCGCCAGGTGCCTGGCGGTAGTACCGCTGCTCTGCTTCTTCATCTTCCTCTTGACCCTCTCTTGGCCATCTTCGACACTTTGTTGGAGATCTTCATGGTAGTTGTTCCTGAGTATGCACAACGAATCCGAATGAAGTAGCAACCAATTCAAAGGAGTGTCGAGACCACACATGGATAGGAGCGAATTCACCTTATCATGGAGGGCTTTGACCCTTGCTCTTGTCATTGGGCCACTTGGTGTTGTGTGCCTAGGTTGCACTACATCAGATGTTGTCAAAGTATACCACAACAAATTTGCCAATAAAAGGACGCAAAACATGATTCATGAGACGCATAAAAGTAGAAGGTGCATTGGAAAGACCAAATGTCATGACAAGCCATTCATAAAGACCAAGCTTTGTTTTAAATGCGGTCTTCCATTCATCACCTTCACACATTCTTATTTGGTGGTATCCACTTTTAAGATCAATTTTGGAGAATATAGCGGAACCACAAAGCTCATCAAGCATGTCATCAAGTCGAGGGATAGGATGGCGATACCGAACGGTTATGGCGTTGATGGGACGACAATCCATGCAAAGGCGAAGAGTGTTGTTGTGCTTGGGTACCAAGATGACGGGCACGGCGCACGGACTCAATCTCTCGCGGATATGTCCCATGGCAAGAATTTCTTGTATTTGCCGCTCGATCTCCTTTGTCTCCTCGGGGTTGGTGCGGTAAGGAGTGCGGTTTGGTAGCGGTGCGCCGGGAACAAGGTCGATGCGGTGCTCGATTCCGCGTAGAGGAGGTAGTCCCGGTGGCACTTCTTGAGGAAAACATCTTCAAAGTCCTTCAAAAGAGACAACAAAGAAGGAGAAAGGTTTGTGAAAGTGTTAGTCATAGAAACTTCACCCTTGCATATGAGCACATAGTGGAGGGTGGATGGGTTCTCTCTCAACTCTCTCATCTCTCTCTTTGTGGCAAATAGTGTAAGTTTTGTGGAACTCTCTTTGAAGTATCACTCTCATTTGGCTTGTGGCTCATACCATATGATGCGGGTAGGTCCCGATTTTCACGGATTTGGACGGAGGGAAGGATGAACACGAAGAACACGCGAAGAACGAAGAACACAAAGAGGGGAAATCAAACACACAAGGGTAAATGATGCGGGTAGGTCCCGATTTTAACGGATTTGTGCGGAGGGAAAGATGAACACGAAGAACACGCGAAGAACGAAGAACACAAAAGAGGGGAAATCACACACACAAGGGTAAATAGCAAGCAGCAACCCGGCAACACTCGATTGGTAACAAATCCCCGAGGGCAGCCCCCAATCCTCCTCTCCCAAGCACACCTTACTCTTAGGATTGTTTGTCCAAATGGTCAATCCAACCAACCCGATAGAATCACCGTAAGATGAAAGATCGGCAAGTAATCGCAACTACAAGCGGAAGCCTTGGTATCCACGCAGGGATCTTCTCCTCAAGAGGAGGCCTTGGTTCATCTCCACATGTGGAGGTCTTGATTCATCTCCATAGGAGGAAAGAGACACTTTGAGAAGAAGGAGCAAGGCTCTACTTTAGTTCCCAAATCATAGTCTAATCCTAGATCTAGTCCAAGGAGTCCTATTTATAGTCTAGATCCAAAACGAGGCGAAAGGATAAGGTTACACGGGCCTGCTGCCCGAACTGCTCCCGCACTGGCGGTAGTACCGCTGGGTTAGCCGGTGGTACCGCCAGTGCGGGAGGGCTTCACGCATCCCACGTCCCCGGTACCGACCAGTACCGCCGCTGTACCGCTGGCGGTACCGGGTAAGGGGTCCGACAGGGGGTTTTGGCGGTAGCGCGAGGCGGTGGCGAGGAGTACCGCTGGCGTGGGATTCTCGCCATCCCACGTCGCCGGTACCGGTCGGTACCGCTGCCGGTGCCGCTGCGGTACCGCCGGCGTGGGGCGTGGTCGTGCTGACTGGGCCAGGGCGGTAGTACCGCTTGACCCAGCGGTAGTACCGCCACCTGGGGTTTCTTCTCCCTCCTTTTCTTCTTCTTCTTCATCGTATTGGCTCGACTCTTGTCCATCTTCTTGCGTCGCCTCTTGGCCATCTTCATAGGGGTCTTCAGGTCCACCATAGCTGAGCACACACAAGGTATCGGAATGAAGTAGCAAACCATTCAAAGGAGTGTCGATATCACACATAGATAGGAGTGAATTCACCTTGTCATGGATAGCTTTGACTCTAGCTCTTGTCATTGGGCCACTTGTTGTAGGAGCCGTAGGTTGGGCTACATCATCTCCCCCCCTTGGAAAAGAGTCGTCCTCGACTCTTGGTCATCCTCATCGCTTGATGTTCCAAGTATGGCGATAGGTCGGCGACGTTGAAGGTGTCATGGACCAAGTGTTTGGAGTTGGAGATGTCGATCTTGTAGGCATTGTCGTTGATGCGCTTGATAACCTTGAAAGGTCCATCTCCACGAGGGTGAAGCTTGGACTTCCTTGCATCCGGAAAGCGATCTTTGCGAAGGTGTAGCCACACAAGGTCTCCTTCTTCAAATATCATGGCGCGCTTGTGTTTGTTCATCTTCGTAGCATGGTCTTTGTTGTGCTTCTCGAGAGTAGTTCTTGTTTCCTCATGGAGCTTCTTCATGTAAGCGGCTCGCTTGTCGAAGTCCATGTTAACTTGCTCACGGAGTGGAAGTGGTAGCATGTCGAGCGCGGTGTAGGGGTTGGAGCCATAGACGACCTCGAAGGGTGTTCTCTTTGTTGCGCGGTGTAGTGCTCGATTGTAGGCGAACTCGGCGTGTGGGATGCACTCTTCCCAATTCTTCAAGTTAGGCTTGATCAACACACGAAGGAGTGTAGATAGGCTTCGGTTCACCACTTCGGTTTGGCCATCGGTTTGAGGGTGGTATGCGGTGGAGAATAGTTGCTTGATTCCCATCTTGGCCATCAAAGTCTTCCAAAAATAGCTCACGAACTTGGTGTCACGATCCGACACAATGGTCTTGGCACTCCATGAAGACGGACGATTTCCCTGAAAAACAAAGTAGCAATGTGTGAAGCATCGTCGCTCTTGTTGCAAGGTATAAAGTGTGCCATTTTAGAGAAGCGATCAATGACGACAAAGATGGAATCCTTGTTTGTTTTAGTGCGTGGGAGTCCTAAGACAAAATCCATAGCTATATCGGACCATGGGTGATGTGGAATAGGCAATGGTGTGTATAACCATGAGAGTTTAGAGTAGACTTAGCTTTGAGACATGTAGAACATCGTCGAACTAGGCGTTCCACATCACGCTTCATTCTAGGCCAATAGTAGTTGGTGGCGAGCATGGCGTAGGTCTTGTCGCGTCCAAAGTGACCCATGAGTGTTCCTCCATGAGATTCCTTCAAAAGGACCAAACGAAGCGAAGACTCGGGTATACATAGTTTGTTAGCCTTAAACAAGAAACCTTTGTGCAAATAGAAATCACCAATTCCTTTGTGCTCCGAACATTGAGCGAAAATGTCTCCAAAGAAAGCATCGGTAGCATACAACTCTTTAATCTCATCCAAACCCAAGACACTAATGTCAAGACGTGTAAGTAGGTTGGCCTTGCGGGATAGAGCATCCGCGACCACATTGTCTTTACCTTTCTTGTATTTGATTACAAAAGTGAAAGACTCAATGAACTCAACCCACTTAGCATGTCTTTTGTTCAAATTTGTTTGACTTTTCAAATATTTCAAGGATTCATGGTCGGAATGAATGACAAATTCCTTAGGACGAAGGTAATGTTGCCACACATCCAAAACACGAACCAAAGCAAATAACTCTTTGTCATAAATGGGGTAATTCAAGCGAGCTCCATCTAGTTTCTCACTATGGTATGCGATGGGTCTACCATTTTGCATAAGCACTCCACCAATGCCCAATCCACTTGCATCGCATTCAATCTCAAATGTCTTAGAGAAATCCGGAAGGGCAAGGAGTGGTGCTTCGGTTAATAACCGTTTGAGCTCATTGAAAGCAAAATCATGTGCATTGCCCCAAATGAAAGGTACATTCTTCTTTGTAAGTTCATGGAGGGGGCAAGCAATTGTGGAAAAATCCTTGATGAAACGGCGGTAAAATCCGGCAAAACCAAGAAAACGTCTCAACTCCTCAAGTGATGTCGGAAAAGGCCAAGTCCGAATTGCTTGTATCTTGCATCATCAACTTCAACTCCATCCGAAGAAACAACAAAACCCAAGAAAACAAGTTTGTTGGTGGCAAAAGTGCACTTAGAAAGATTTGCATAAAGCTTTTCATTGCGAAGAACCAACAAAACTTGAGCAACATGAGAAGTGTGCTCTTCCAAAGACTTGCTATAATAAGGATGTCGTCAAAGTATACCACAACAAATTTCCAATGAAAGGACGCAAAACATGATTCATGAGACGCATAAAAGTAGAAGGTGCATTGGAAAGACCAAATGGCATGACGAGCCACTCATAAAGACCAAGCTTAGTTTTAAATGCGGTCTTCCATTCATCACCTTCACACATGCGTATTTGGTGATATCCACTTTTAAGATCAATTTTGGAGAATATAGCGGAACCACAAAGCTCATCGAGCATATCATCAAGGAGGGATAGGATGGCGATACCGAACGGTGATGGCGTTGATGGGGCGACAATCCATGCAAAGGCGAAGAGTGTTGTCGTGCTTGGGTACCAAGATGACGGGCACGGCACACGGACTCAAGCTCTCGCGGATATGTCCCATGGCAAGAAGTTCTTGTATTTGCCGCTCGATCTCCTTTGTTCTTCGGGGTTGGTGCGGTAAGGAGCGCGGTTTGGTAGCGGTGCGCCGGGAACAAGGTCGATGCGGTGCTCGATTCCGCGTAGAGGAGGTAGTCCCGGTGGCACTCTTGAGGGAAACATCTTCAAAGTCCTTCAAAAGAGACAACAAAGAAGGAGGAAGGTTTGTGAAAGTGTTAGTCATAGAAACTTCACCCTTGCATATGAGCACATAGTGTAGGGTGGATGGGTTTTCTCTCAACTCCCTCATCTCTCTCTTTGTGGCAAATAGTGTAAGTTTTGTGGGAACTCTCTTTGAAGTGTCACACTCATTTGGCTTGTGGCTCTCACTCACTTTATGGTGGGTCTCTCGCTCACCACTCATCTCACTAGACGAACGATCTTGTTGTGCCCTTGCAATAGTCTTGGCGTTGTCGGCGATGACTTGACTTGGTGTCATGGGACGAAGGACGAAGGTCTTGTCGTTGTTCTTGAAGCTATAGTAGTTTGTTCGTCCATCATGCATAGCACCCTTGTCAAATTGCCATGGACGCCCAAGGAGTAAGTGACAAACGTTCATAGGCACAACATCACAATCAACCGTATCTTCATAGGCTCCAATCTTGAAGGACACTTGCACCATGTGTTGAATCTTGACGGCTCCGGTATCACTCAACCATTGCACATGGTAAGGATGTGGGTGCTTCTTGAACTTCAAGTTGAGCTTATCACAAAGTTCTTTGCTCGCTAGGTTGTGGCAACTTCCACCATCTATGATGACCTTGATGGACTTTCCATTGATTCCCGCTCTTGTTGAAACAAGTTGCATCTTTGGTCTTCTTCTACTTGAACATTGGTGGTTAAGCTCTTGCCACAACCAAGGAAGGGTTGTTGTCGCCATCACAATAGATCTCACTTTCTTCTTCTTGAGCACTTTGCATTGTGGCGACCTTGTTCAAAGCATTGTACTCATCTTCACTCATAGATTCATACTCTCCCATGTCATTGATGATCATGACCTTCTTGTTGGTGCACTCAAAAGATTTGTGCCCTTGTCCGCCGCACTTGTAACATTGCAAAGTCTTGTGCCGGACGAAGATCCTTGAGGCGCCTTGGAAGGGGAGGTACTTTCTTGAAAGGTTGAGGCGCTTGAGGTGTCGATGTAGAGACTCTTGGAGGACCTCGAGTGTTCGCTTGAGGAAGAGCTTGTGAAGGTGTAGGAGTTGACGAAGAAGGCTTGTTGGCGTAGAATGCCTTTGTCTTGAGGTATTTGAGCTCTTCAAGCACGTGGCGCTCGGCCTTGGAAGCTTGATGTACTAGCTCAACCAAAGAGGCATATGGTTGGAACTCCACGATCTTCTTGATGGGATAGTTGAGGCCATTCATGAAACGAGCCATGGATTGCTCTTCGTACTCGTTGACATTGGCTCTCATCATGGAGATTTCCATTTCCTTGTAGTACTCGTCAACCGACTTCAAACCTTGCTTCAACTCTTGCAACTTCTTGTATAAGTCTCTAGTGTAATGGCTTGGCACGAAGCGCTTGTACATGTTTCTTTCATTTCAACCCAAGTGTCAATTGGTTGTTGGTGGTTAGCGACGCGAGCATCTTGTAGTTGTTCCCACCACAAGAGAGCATACTCTTCAAACTCCATCGAGGCTAAGGCAACCTTCTTGTGTCGGAGAAGCGTTGCACACGGAAGATCTTGTCAACCTTGAGTACCCATGAGAAGTAAGCTTCCGGATCACTTGTGCCGTAGAACTTGGGTATGTCAAAGCGGACGTTGGTCAAGTCATCATAGTCGTCACGGTGGCCACCACGTGGGAATGCACGTCCACGTCTCCTTCGGTTGAGTCCATCACCATTGTGTTGGCTTGACTCGTTATCACTTGACTCGGAACGTTGGTGTTGGTGACGATCATGAGGAAGCTCTTGACGAGGCGCATGTTGAGGAGGTAGCTCTTGTTGAGGAACGGGTTGCTCGACATTGTTCGCATTGTCATGGTTTTGATGACGTGGCCTTGGAGGATGACGAGGGTGACGTCCTTGTTCACCAAAGTCATTCGCACCCGGAACGCCATTGTCATTAGCCAATGGGTCATGACGATCACGTCGTGGCGGTGGTGGTGATGGTATGCGTGCGCGACGATCATCATTTTGGTGAGGTTGTTCTTGATGCGCATTGGCATTGTTCGCGTGAAGATCATGTGGTTGTTCAACGATAGGAGGAGGTCGTTCATGGGCGTCGCTCCTTGAATCATGTTGACGTTCTTGTCGAGGTTCATGACGTCCATGATGTGCTTGTGTCGACCTTGAGGTGCTTCTTGTACGGCTTGAGCGTGAAGGAGCTCGTTGTCGCGCAAGGTTGTTGATAGCTTCGGTCATCCGCTCCATGTTCGCATTGATTTCGTTGAAGTTGGCATCATGAGTTTGGAGACGGCGCTCGTAGCGGCCTAAGCCATCACGAACAAGGTGTCGAAGACCGACGAACTCGGATTGGTGACATAGCCATGATCACCGCGAACTCCACCATGGATTTCCTCATCCGAGCTTGAGCTTCCGTTTGTACTTCCCCTAAACATTTTCTCAAGAACAAGTGAGATATGTGGTAAGGAAAAACCAAGACAAACTATATCCCAAGTATAATGTGGCTTGAGAGGAGAGTATCCGGTTCTAACACCCAACACACACACTTATGAGGATAGGAAGGTATGAAGTGGCAAACGAAACAAGCAAACCCGCGACAAGTATATTGTCAAAGGTAGAGAAAATCCACAATGATCAAATTACCAAAGAAACTCCAACCACAAATTCAAGAAACACACACAAAAGCGAATATGGGGTTGGGCGACCAAAGGGCGAGCACTCGAAGATAGACAACCTAACGAAGACTACGTGCTCAAATGTCACCCAACACAAGAAGGACGCTAGCTCAATTGCTTTTTGTGGGCAACGGATTTGCACAAGAGTTAACACTCACACTCACTTTGGCGGTCTTAGCTTTGTCGCAACCTACAAGAGATGAACTTGGCACCACTTGATTCTTTTCTTTTCTCTTTTTTTTTTTTGATTTTTGCTTTTTGACGATGATTCCTTCTCTTTTGCTAGTGCCAAGCTCTCTAACGATACACACTCGCCAATACTTGAAGACAAACACTCAACACGTGCAATGCCTCGCAATATCACCGAGCTAGTCCAATAGGTTAAGTTGCGCGAAAGGAAGAAGGGCTCACAACGGAAATGATGGTGGGGGAATGTCGAGTCCTTGGTGGCGTCGTCGCTTGGCGTTGATGAAGTCGCTGCGGAAGCTTGTCGATGTCGTAGACGTGTGGACACACCAGCGAAGGACTCAAACAACAAAGGAAATGCCAAAACGAACCGAGGAAAAGAAAAA
Source organism: Poa pratensis (assembly GCA_947311845.1). Classification (NCBI taxonomy): domain Eukaryota; kingdom Viridiplantae; phylum Streptophyta; class Magnoliopsida; order Poales; family Poaceae; genus Poa; species Poa pratensis. Next base: position 100,770 of record CAMZMU010000026.1, read on the forward strand.
TTTCTGAAAAATTTGGCCCTGGCGGTAGTACCGCTTAAGCGGCGGTAGTACCGCTGTCTTTTCTGCTCGAATTTTGTGCGATTTTGGGCTCCAAAACTTCCTCGAATCCGTGGGAAATGGCAAAATTGAGGCTAGGGAACGCAAACAAAGGTGGAGGGGGTCCTAAAGCAACAGATCCATGGACAAAAACTACCAAAAACGCAACGAATCGACAGATCGGCTCGAATCAAGGCAAGGCTATTTTTGGTGGAAATTTTCGAATTTCTCAAAAACGAAGAAAAATTTGGTGGATTTTGGTGGAAACACAAAACAAATCCGTGTCAACCTAGAGCTCTGATACCATATGATGCGGGTAGGTCCCGATTTTCACGGATTTGTGCGGAGGGAAGGATGAACACGAAGAACACGCGAAGAACGAAGAACACAAAGAGGGGAAATCAAACACACAAGGGTAAATGATGCGGGTAGGTCCCGATTTTCACGGATTTGTGCGGAGGGAAAGATGAACACGAAGAACACGCGAAGAACGAAGAACACAAAAGAGGGGAAATCACACACACATGGGTAAATAGCAAGTAGCAACCCGGCAAGACTCGATTGGTAACAAATCCCCGAGGGCAGCCCCCAATCCTCCTCTCCCAAGCACACCTTACTCTTAGGATTGTTTGTCCAATTGGTCAATCCAACCAACCCGATAGAATCACCGTAAGATGAAAGATCGGCAAGTAATCGCAACTACAAGCGGAAGCCTTGGTATCCACGCAGGGATCTTCTCCTCAAGAGGAGGCCTTGGTTCATCTCCACATGTGGAGGTCTTGATTCATCTCCATAGGAGGAAAGAGACACTTTGAGAAGAAGGAGCAAGGCTCTACTTTAGTTCCCAAATCATAGTCTAACCCTAGATCTAGTCCAAGGAGTCCTATTTATAGTCTAGATCCAAAACGAGGCGAAAGGATAAGGTTACACGGGCCTGCTGCCCGAACTGCTCCCGCACTGGCGGTAGTACCGCTGGGTTAGCCGGTGGTACCGCCAGTGCGGGAGGGCTTCACGCATCCCACGTCCCCGGTACCGACCAGTACCGCCGCTGGTACCGCTGGCGGTACCGGGTAAGGGGTCCGACAGGGGGTTTTGGCGGTAGCGCGGGGCGGTGGCGAGGAGTACCGCTGGCGTGGGATTCTCACCATCCCACGTCGCCGGTACAGGTCGGTACCGCTGCCGGTGCCGTTGGCGGTACCGCCGGCGTGGGGCGTGGTCGTGGTGACTGGGCCAGGGGCGGTAGTACGCTTGACCTAGCGGTAGTACCGCCACCTAGGGTTTCTTCTCCCTCCTTTTCTTCTTCTTCTTCATCGTATTGGCTCGACTCTTGTCCATCTTCTTGCGTCGCCTCTTGGCCATCTTCATAGGGGTCTTCAGGTCCACCATAGCTGAGCACACACAAGGTATCGGAATGAAGTAGCAAACCATTCAAAGGAGTGTCGATATCACACATAGATAGGAGTGAATTCACCTTGTCATGGATAGCTTTGACTCTAGCTCTTGTCATTGGTCCACTTGTTGTAGGAGCCGTAGGTTGGGCTACATCACTCACTTTATGGTGGGTGTCTTGCTCACCACTCATCTCACTAGACGAACGATCTTGTTGTGCCCTTGCAATAGTCTTGGCGTTGTCGGCGATGACTTGACTAGGTGTCATGGGACGAAGGACGAAGGTCTTGTCGTTGTTCTTGAAGCCATACTAATTTGTCCTTCCATCATGCATAGCACCCTTATCAAATTGCCAAGGACGTCCAAGAAGTAAGTGACAAACGGTCATAGGCACAACATCACAATCCACGGAATCTTCATAGGCTCCAATCTTGAAGGACACTTGCACCATGTGTTGAATCTTGACGGCTCCGGTATCACTCAACCATTGCACATGGTAAGGATGTGGGTGCTTTTTGAACTTCAAGTTGAGGTTATCACAAAGTTCCTTGCTCGCTAAGTTGTGACAACTTCCACCATCTATGATGGCCTTGATGGACTTTCCATTGATTCCCGCTCTTGTTTGGAACAAGTTGCATCTTTGGTCTTCTTCCACTTGAACATTGGTGGTTAGAGCTCTTGCCACAACCAAGGAGGGGTTGTTGTCGCCATCACAATATATCTCACTTTCTTCTTCTTGAGCACTTTGCATTGTGGCGACCTTGTTCAATGCATTGTACTCATCTTCACTCATAGATTCATACTCTCCCATGTCATTGATGATCATGGCCTTCTTGTTGGTGCACTCAAAAGATTTGTGCCCTTGTCCGCCACACTTGTAACATTGCAAGAGTCTTGTGCCGGACGAAGATCCTTGAGGCGCCTTGGTAGAGGGAGGTACTTTCTTGAAAGGTTGAGGCGCTTGAGGTGTCGATGTAGAGACTCTTGGAGGACCTCTAGTGTTCGCTTAAGGAAGAGCTTGTGAAGGTGTAGGAGTTGACGAAGAAGGCTTGTTGGCGAAGAATGCCTTTGTCTTGAGGTATTTGAGATCTTCAAGCACGTGGCGCTCGGCCTTGGAAGCTTGATGTACTAGCTCTACCAAAGAGGCATATGGTCGGAATTCCACGATCTTCTTGATTGGATAGTTGAGGCCATTCATGAAGCGAGCCATGGATTGCTCTTCATACTCGTTGACATTGGCTCTCATCATGGAGATTTCCATCTCTTTATAGTACTCATCAACCGACTTCAACCCTTGCTTCAACTCTTGCAACTTCTTGTATAAGTCTCTAGTGTAATGGCTTGGCACGAAGCGCTTGTACATTGTTTCTTTCATTTCAACCCAAGTGTCAATTGGTTGTTGGTGGTTAGCGACGCGTGCATCTTGTAGTTGTTCCCACCACAAGAGGGCATACTCTTCAAACTCCATCGAAGCTAAGGCAACCTTCTTTTTGACGGAGAAGCGTTGCACGCGGAAGATCTTGTCAACCTTGAGTACCCATGAGAAGTAGGCTTCCGAATCACTTATGCCATAGAACTTAGGTATGTCAAAGCGGACGTTGTTTAAGTCATCATAGTTGTCACCATGAGCACCACGTGGGAATGCACGTCCACGTCTCCGTCGATTGAGTCCATCACCATTGTGTTGGCTTGACTCGTTATCACTTGACTCGGAACGTTGGTGTTGGTGACGATCATGTGGGAGTTCTTGACGAGGTCGAGGGACATGTTGAGGAGGTAGCTCTTGTTCGATGTTGTTCACATTGTCATGATTTTGATGGCGTGGTCTTGGAGGATGACGGGGATGACGTCCTTGTTCATGAAAATCATTTGCACCCGGGACGCCATTGTCATTAGCCAATGGGTCATGATGATCACGTTGTTGCGGTGGTGGTGATGGTATGCGTTCGCGACGTTCAAAATTTTGGTGAGGTTGCTCTTGATGCGCATTGGCATTGTTCGCGTGAAGATCACGTGGTTGTTCAACGTGAGGAGGAGGTCGTTCAAGGGCGTCGCGCCTTGGATCATGTTGACGTTCTTGTCGAGGTTCTTCTTGGCGATGAGCATGAAGTCCATGACGTGCTTCTGTCGACCTTGAGGTGGATCTTGTACGACTTGATCGTGAAGAAGAAGAAGCGCGTTGTCGCACAAGGTTGTTGAGAGCTTCGGTCATACGCTCCATATTTGTTTCTTGAGCATGCATGCGGTCATTGAAGTTGTTCTCTTGAGCTTGAAGACGGCGCTCGTAGTGTCCTAGGTTATCACGAAGAAAGTGTCGAAGACCAACAAACTCCGTTTGTGTGACATAGCCATGATCACCGCGAACTCCACCATGGATTTCCTCATCCGAGCTCGAGCTTCCGTTTGTACTTCCCCTAAACATTGTCCCAAGTATAATGTGGCTTGAGAGGAGAGAATCCGGTTCTAACACCCAACACACACTTATGAGGATAGGAAGGTATGAAGTGGCAAACGAAACCAGCAAACCCGGCGGCAAGTATATTGTCAAAGGTAGAGAAAATCCACAATGATCAAATTGCCAAAGAAACTCCAACCACAAATGAAGAAGAAACACACACAAAAAGCGAATAATGGGTTTGGGCGACCAAAGGGTGAGCACTCGAAGATAGACAACCTGATGTAGCCCGGATCACGACCATCACCATGTCAAGACCTCCAACACGTCACAAGTCACCATGGACATCAAAGGTGAGCTCGTTCCCCTACTTGAGCCCCATTCCTCACCCTTTGGATAGTATGCTACGTCATGTTGCGTCCCTTGATGATGCTAGGGTGACCACGACGAGCACGTGTACACGGGAGGATGGCCAAGGCGCAAGAGGAATGGAGCCCGTCAAGGCGGTGGCTTGGAAGAGAAGACAAGAAGATGGAGCAGGAATCCCCAGGCGGTGGTACTACCGCTGGGATAAGCGGTACTACCGCCCCTGGCCCAGCCAGCGGTACCTCCAGCGGTATCGCCAGCGGTACCGGCCGGTACCGCGAGCGTGGGAAGGATGCGCACCCACGTCAGCGGTATCAACCACTACCGCCCCGCGCTACCGCTGATTCGGCGCTTCGGACGTCTTATCCGGTACCGGCAGCGGTACCACCTGGTACCGGGGAGGTGGGAGCAGCAGCGCCTGGCCGCGCCAGCGGTAGCACCGGCTAAGCCAGCGGTACTACCGCCAGTGCGGGAGCAGATTCCTCCGTTCGGCCATGAAACCTTATCCTTTCGTCCTCCTTGTTGCTTGGACTATTTAAGGCACCCCTTTGACTAGATCTAGGGTTAGACTATGATTTGAGAACTAAAGTAGAGCCTTGCTCCTTCTTCTCAAAGTGTCTCTTTCCTCCTATGGAGATGAATCAAGGCCTCCACATGTGGAGATGAACCAAGGCCTCCTCTTGAGGAGAAGATCCCTACGTGGATACCAAGGCTCCGCTTGTAGTTGCGATTACTTGCTAATCTTCCCTCTTTGAGTGGCTAGATTGGATTGGTTGGATTGACCAATTGGACAAACAATCCTAAGAGTAAGGTGTGCTTGGGAGAGGAGGATTGGGGGCTGCCCTCGGGGATTTGTTACCAATCGAGTCTTGCCGGGTTGCTACTTGCTATTTACCCTTGTGTGTTTGATTTCCCCTCTTTTGTGTTCTTCGTTCTTCGCGTGTTCTTCGTGTTCATCCTTCCCTCCGCACAAATCCGTGAAAATCGGGACCTACCCGCATCATATGGTATCAGAGCTCTAGGTTGACACGGATTTGATTTGTGTTTCCACCAAAATCCACCAAATTTTTCTTCGTTTTTGAGAAATTCGAAAATTTCCACCAAAAATAGCCTTGCCTTGATTCGAGCCGATCTGTCGATTCGTTGCGTTTTTGGTAGTTTTTGTCCATGGATCTGTTGCTTTAGGACCCCCTCCACCTTTGTTTGCGTTCCTTAGCCTCAATTTTGCCATTTTCACACGGATTCGAGGAAATTTTGGACCCCAAATTCCCCAAAATCGAGTCAAACTCGAGCAGATTCGACTGCAGCGGTACTACCGCCAGGTTAAGCGGTACTACCGCCAGGGCCAATTTTTGCAGAATTTTTTTTCTTTTCCTCGGTTCGTTTTTAGCATTTCCTCTTTGGTTTGAGTCCTTTCTTGGTGTGCTTTACGTCTACAACACTGATAAGCTTCCGCAGCAACGCATCATCAACGCCAAGCGACGACGCCACCAAGGACTCGACATTCCCCCCACCATCATTTCCGTTGTGAGCCCTTCTTCCTTTTGCGCAACTTAACCTATTGGACTAGCTCGGTGATATTGCGAGGCATTGCACGTGTTGAGTGTTTGTCTTCAAAGTATTGGCGAGTGTTTATCGTTAGAGAGCTTGGAACTAGCAAAAGAGAAGGAATCATCGTCAAAAAGCAAAAAAAAAAAATAGAAAAGAAAAAGAATCTAGTGGTGCCAAGTTTCATCTCTTGTAGGTTGCGGCAAAACGAAAACGCCAAAGTGAGTGTGAGTGTTAACTCTTGTGCAAATCCGTTGCCCACTCAAAGCAATTGAGCTAGCGTCCTTCTTGTGTTGGGTGACATTTGAGCACGTAGTCTTCGTTAGGTCGTCCACCTTCGAGTGCTTGCCCTTTGGTCGCCAACCCCATCATTCGCTTTTGTGTGTGTTTCTTCATCATTTGTGGTTGGAGTTTCTTTGGTAATTTGATCATTGTGGATTTTCTCTACCTTTGACAATATACTTGTCGGCGGGTTTGATTGTTTCGTTTGCCACTTCATACCTTCCTATCCTCATAAGTGTGTGTGTTGGGTGTTAGAACCAGATACTCTCCTCTCAAGCCACATTATACTTGGGATATAGTTTGTCTTGGTTTTTCTTTACCACATATCTCACTTGATCTTGAGAAAATGTTTAGGGGAAGTACAAACGGAAGCTCAAGCTCGGAAGAGGACATACATGGTGGAGTTCGCGGTGATCATGACTATTTCACACAAACGGAGTTTGTTGGTCTTCGACACCTTCTTCGTGATGGCCTAGGACGATACGAGCACCGTCTTCAAGCTCGAGAGAACAACTTCAACGAACGCATGCATGCGCAAGAAGCATCTATGGAGCGGCTGACCGAAGCTCTCAACACCCTTGTGCAACAACGAGCCTCTTCTTCATCACGCTCAAGTCGTACAAGACGCACTTCAAGGTCGTCACAAGCAAGGCAAGAGCGTCATGAACCTCGACAAGAACGTCAAGTTGATCCAAGGCGCGACGCCCATGAACGACCTCCTCCAAACATGGAACACCCACATGATCTTCACGTGAACAATGCCAACGCGCATCAAGAGCTTCAACGCCCAAATGGGGAACCTCATGAACGATTACCTTCACCATCACCGCAACGACGCGATCATCATGACCCATTGTCTAATGGCAATGGCGTCCCGGGTGCGAATGACTTTGGAGAACAAGGACATCGTCTCCGTCATCACCCAAGACCACGCCATCACAATCATGACCATGCAAACGATAACGAACAATCTTCTCCTCAACACGAGCATCTTCATCGTCATGAGCGCCAAAATCGTCATGAACATCACGAGCATCATCGCTCAAATGGTGGACGCCATGAACGTACTCCTTCACCATCACCTCAACCTAGAGATCGTCGAGCCTCTTTGGCACCCATATGGCACGAGGAAGAACGCTTATGCGACAATTGCCAAGGACATGACCCGATCCACGAGAATGTCCCAATCTCTCGTGTCCACTATGCAATGGCAATGGCCACTTGATGTGGGAGTGCACAAATGGAGATAAGGACGACGAGAGCATGGTCGAGCATGGATTTTCCCTTCGACCACGGAGGCGAGCATGAGCAATGCTATCACTTCGGTGGATGCATTGAACGAGGATGCCCAAACTATGGCATGCACTTTTGGAGGAGATGAGGTCGAGAAGGTTGAGCATGGGAGTTTCCCGTCAACCTTGGTGGCGTATGGAGATGAGGAAACCGAGCCTACCCTCATGTGCTTGAGTGATGAAATGGTACCAAACCCATGTGAGCATGAGAGCCACTTAGCCCACTCGAGTGAGAGCGAGAGTGAGTTGAGTGACCCCACCATATGTGAGTTTGAGTGCTTTCACTTTGAGGGAATGAGTGATACACCACATGAGTTGAGAGAGGTAGTTGATAGGTCTTGTGAGGCCATTTCGATTTCTAACAACTTAACCTCTACCTCTAGTGTGTTCTCTCATTGCGTGCTAGGTTCCATGGATGACGAGACGCCCCCTCTTGACTTGATGGTGCCTCACATGGAGATGATGTACATGGAACATGATGATGATGCCACCACATGTCTACATAATGATGAACACGTCGGTCACATGGACTCGACTATTCCTTCAACACCTACCTCAAATGAGCGGGACTACAAAGGTATGGGTGTTGATGTGACCATGATCTCACTAGTGGACATGATGACCTATGATTGCTCGCATGCTATGGATGATTTACTTGCCCCATCATATGAGTCTTTCTTATTCCCATGTGATACGTTGTTTGAAACCAATGTTGATCATGTGGAATTACCTATTTGTGATGACTTTGCCATACCCATGTTTTGCAATCGATGTTTGCGCTACTTTCCCATTGTTGCATCCAAAATATTGAACAATTGTTCTTTTAAATGCTTGGTTTGCAATAATGTTGATATATTGGCTTATGAGATTGCCCCCATAGCTTTCTCACCTTGTGGAGACTTTTCATTATCTTTTATGGACCTTGTTCCATCCTTCAATTTGCATAGTAACCATCCACATATGTCATATTTTCCATTTGATTTTGGTGTGGTTGGTGTTGTGCAAATGAAGAGACGCGTCATGATGGATGACGTATTCATATACCGTGCACATCATTTCTTCACATGGTGTCTTGTGTGTGCCGGTAAGCGCATAATAATGTCAACCGCCATTGAGCATGAGTTGACAATGCGAGCTCTTGAGAGCACACACTTGAGTCGTGGATCGAACCCGGCTCTAATAGCTTTCCCATGGTTTGCATCAAACAAGTTGACCAATTTATCTTGCATTTGGTTTGTTTGCAAACATGTTTGTGATGTTGGTTATGGCAAGACAAATTTTCCCATCTTTCATATGAATGATTTATGCGTTGCCACAAATATGATGAACAATTGTTCTTTTACTTGGCTTGTGTGCAACCATAATGACATTTTGAGCATGTCTTGTCATGAGTTTATTGGTTTCTACAAAATTGGTGTTGCAACAACTATTTCGAATACTTGCTCTTTCCTATGGGTTGTTTGCATCCATGTTGGTACTTTGGACATTTCTCATCGTGTGTTTTTACCAACTCCTCCGTTTATTGTATCAAGGATATGGACCAGTTTCTCTTTCCAATGCCTTGTGTGCAATGTTGATCATATGGGCCAAATTCTTCTTGGAATGCTTGTTTTCCCACATCTTGAGGATATTCCGAGAAATTGCTTGCACATTGACCGTGCCTATGCTTTGACTTTCATATATTTGTGTTGTGCTAATGGTGTAATGAACATGAGTGGACATGTCATTGATGATATGATCCTATATCTTGCACACACATTGCTTGCTTGGTCTTTGATGTGTAGGTCATTCCCTTGGATGAGCTTCCATGAGTTATGTTAACCACGCATTCCTATGACGGAAGATCTTGCAAGAAGAGTACATCAACATCTTGCTAAGGTGCCTTCCTTCTACTTAAGCGTTCATGCGATGCTCTTCAAGAATGGGCTACTCTTTGAGTGTTGTTTTGTCTTCCTTGTGAGTTTTATAGGTTACTTGGAAGGCGACAAGACTTGGAAGAAGTGCCACATTATTTGCACCGACTACATGGTGAACTACACGACAACGTCTACACATCTACCTCCTTGCCATGATGATGAGCAAGAGTCGAGGACGACTCTTTTTAAAGGGGGGGGGAGATGATGTAGCCCGGATCACGACCATCACCATGTCAAGACCTCCAACACGTCACAAGTCACCATGGACATCAAAGGTGAGCTCGTTCCCCTACTTGAGCCCCATTCCTCACCCTTTGGATAGTATGCTACGTCATGTTGCGTCCCCTGATGATGCTAGGGTGACCACGACGAGCACGTGTACACGGGAGGATGGCCAAGGCGTAAGAGGAACGGAGCCCGTCAAGGCGGTGGCTTGGAAGAGAAGAAGACAAGAAGATGGAGCAGGAATCCCCAGGCGGCGGTACTACCGCTGGGATAAGCGGTACTACCGCCCCTGGCCCAGTCAGCTGGAACCAACCCCACGCCAGCGGTACCTCCAGCGGTATCGCCAGCGGTACCGGCCGGTACCGCGAGCGTGGGAAGGATGCGCACCCACGTCAGCGGCATATCCACTACCGCCCCGCGCTACCGCTGATTCGGCGCTTCGGACGTCTTATCCGGTACCGCCAGCGGTACCGGCAGCGGTACCACCTGGTACCGGGGAGGTGGGAGCAGCAGCGCCTGGCCGCGCCAGCGGTAGCACCGGCTAAGCCAGCGGTACTACCGCCAGTGCGGGAGCAGATTCGTCCGTTCGGCCATGAAACCTTATCCTTTCGTCCTCCTTGTTGCTTGGACTATTTAAGGCACCCTTTGACTAGATCTAGGGTTAGACTATGATTTGAGAACTAAAGTAGAGCCTTGCTCCTTCTTCTCAAAGTGTCTCTTTCCTCCTATGGAGATGAATCAAGGCCTCCACATGTGGAGATGAACCAAGGCCTCCTCTTGAGGAGAAGATCCCTACGTGGATACCAAGGCTCCGCTTGTAGTTGCGATTACTTGCTAATCTTCCCTCTTTGAGTGGCTAGATTGGATTGGTTGGATTGACCAATTGGACAAACAATCCTAAGAGTAAGGTGTGCTTGGGAGAGGAGGATTGGGGGCTGCCCTCGGGGATTTGTTACCAATCGAGTCTTGCCGGGTTGCTACTTGCTATTTACCCTTGTGTGTTTGATTTCCCCTCTTTTGTGTTCTTCGTTCTTCGCGTGTTCTTCGTGTTCATCCTTCCCTCCGCACAAATCCGTGAAAATCGGGACCTACCCGCATCATATGGTATCAGAGCTCTAGGTTGACACGGATTTGATTTGTGTTTCCACCAAAATCCACCAAATTTTTCTTCGTTTTTGAGAAATTTGAAAATTTCCACCAAAAATAGCCTTGCCTTGATTCGAGCCGATCTGTCGATTCGTTGCGTTTTTGGTAGTTTTTGTCCATGGATCTGTTGCTTTAGGACCCCCTCCACCTTTGTTTGCGTTCCTTAGCCTCAATTTTGCCATTTTCACACGGATTCGAGGAAATTTTGGACCCCAAATTCCCCAAAATCGAGTCAAACTCGAGCAGATTCGACTGCAGCGGTACTACCGCCAGGTTAAGCGGTACTACCGCCAGGGCCAATTTTTGCAGAATTTTTTTTTCTTTTCCTCGGTTCGTTTTTAGCATTTCCTCTTTGGTTTGAGTCCTTTCTTGGTGTGCTTTACGTCTACAACACTGATAAGCTTCCGCAGCAACGCATCATCAACGCCAAGCGACGACGCCACCAAGGACTCGACATTCCCCCCACCATCATTTCCGTTGTGAGCCCTTCTTCCTTTTGCGCAACTTAACCTATTGGACTAGCTCGGTGATATTGCGAGGCATTGCACGTGTTGAGTGTTTGTCTTCAAAGTATTGGCGAGTGTTTATCGTTAGAGAGCTTGGAACTAGCAAAAGAGAAGGAATCATCGTCAAAAAGCAAAAAAAAAAATAGAAAAGAAAAAGAATCTAGTGGTGCCAAGTTTCATCTCTTGTAGGTTGCGGCAAAACGAAAACCGCCAAAGTGAGTGTGAGTGTTAACTCTTGTGCAAATCCGTTGCCCACTCAAAGCAATTGAGCTAGCGTCCTTCTTGTGTTGGGTGACATTTGAGCACGTAGTCTTCGTTAGGTCGTCCACCTTCGAGTGCTTGCCCTTTGGTCGTCCAACCCCATCATTCGCTTTTGTGTGTGTTTCTTCATCATTTGTGGTTGGAGTTTCTTTGGTAATTTGATCATTGTGGATTTTCTCTACCTTTGACAATATACTTGTCGGCGGGTTTGATTGTTTCGTTTGCCACTTCATACCTTCCTATCCTCATAAGTGTGTGTGTTGGGTGTTAGAACCAGATACTCTCCTCTCAAGCCACATTATACTTGGGATATAGTTTGTCTTGGTTTTTCTTTACCACATATCTCACTTGATCTTGAGAAAATGTTTAGGGGAAGTACAAACGGAAGCTCAAGCTCGGAAGAGGACATACATGGTGGAGTTCGCGGTGATCATGACTATTTCACACAAACGGAGTTTGTTGGTCTTCGACACCTTCTTCGTGATGGCCTAGGACGATACGAGCACCGTCTTCAAGCTCGAGAGAACAACTTCAACGAACGCATGCATGCGCAAGAAGCATCTATGGAGCGGCTGACCGAAGCTCTCAACACCCTTGTGCAACAACGAGCCTCTTCTTCATCACGCTCAAGTCGTACAAGACGCACTTCAAGGTCGTCACAAGCAAGGCAAGAGCGTCATGAACCTCGACAAGAACGTCAAGTTGATCCAACGCCATGAACGACCTCCTCCAAACATGGAACACCCACATGATCTTCACGTGAACAATGCCAACGCGCATCAAGAGCTTCAACGCCCAAATGGGGAACCTCATGAACGATTACCTTCACCATCACCGCAACGACGCGATCATCATGACCCATTGTCTAATGGCAATGGCGTCCCGGGTGCGAATGACTTTGGAGAACAAGGACATCGTCTCCGTCATCACCCAAGACCACGCCATCACAATCATGACCATGCAAACGATAACGAACAATCTTCTCCTCAACACGAGCATCTTCATCGTCATGAGCGCCAAAATCGTCATGAACATCACGAGCATCATCGCTCAAATGGTGGACGCCATGAACGTACTCCTTCACCATCACCTCAACCTAGAGATCGTCGAGCCTCTTTGGCACCCATATGGCACGAGGAAGAACGCTTATGCGACAATTGCCAAGGACATGACCACGATCCACGAGAATGTCCCAATCTCTCGTGTCCACTATGCAATGGCAATGGCCACTTGATGTGGGAGTGCACAAATGGAGATAAGGACGACGAGAGCATGGTCGAGCATGGGATTTTCCCTTCGACCACGGAGGCGAGCATGAGCAATGCTATCACTTCGGTGGATGCATTGAACGAGGATGCCCAAACTATGGCATGCACTTTTGGAGGAGATGAGGTCGAGAAGGTTGAGCATGGGAGTTTCCCGTCAACCTTGGTGGCGTATGGAGATGAGGAAACCGAGCCTACCCTCATGTGCTTGAGTGATGAAATGGTACCAAACCCATGTGAGCATGAGAGCCACTTAGCCCACTCGAGTGAGAGCGAGAGTGAGTTGAGTGACCCCACCATATGTGAGTTTGAGTGCTTTCACTTTGAGGGAATGAGTGATACACCACATGAGTTGAGAGAGGTAGTTGATAGGTCTTGTGAGGCCATTTCGATTTCTAACAACTTAACCTCTACCTCTAGTGTGTTCTCTCATTGCGTGCTAGGTTCCATGGATGACGAGACGCCCCCTCTTGACTTGATGGTGCCTCACATGGAGATGATGTACATGGAACATGATGATGATGCCACCACATGTCTACATAATGATGAACACGTCGGTCACATGGACTCGACTATTCCTTCAACACCTACCTCAAATGAGCGGGACTACAAAGGTATGGGTGTTGATGTGACCATGATCTCACTAGTGGACATGATGACCTATGATTGCTCGCATGCTATGGATGATTTACTTGCCCCATCATATGAGTCTTTCTTATTCCCATGTGATACGTTGTTTGAAACCAATGTTGATCATGTGGAATTACCTATTTGTGATGACTTTGCCATACCCATGTTTTGCAATCGATGTTTGCGCTACTTTCCCATTGTTGCATCCAAAATATTGAACAATTGTTCTTTTAAATGCTTGGTTTGCAATAATGTTGATATATTGGCTTATGAGATTGCCCCCATAGCTTTCTCACCTTGTGGAGACTTTTCATTATCTTTTATGGACCTTGTTCCATCCTTCAATTTGCATAGTAACCATCCACATATGTCATATTTTCCATTTGATTTTGGTGTGGTTGGTGTTGTGCAAATGAAGAGACGCGTCATGATGGATGACGTATTCATATACCGTGCACATCATTTCTTCACATGGTGTCTTGTGTGTGCCGGTAAGCGCATAATAATGTCAACCGCCATTGAGCATGAGTTGACAATGCGAGCTCTTGAGAGCACACACTTGAGTCGTGGATCGAACCCGGCTCTAATAGCTTTCCCATGGTTTGCATCAAACAAGTTGACCAATTTATCTTGCATTTGGTTTGTTTGCAAACATGTTTGTGATGTTGGTTATGGCAAGACAAATTTTCCCATCTTTCATATGAATGATTTATGCGTTGCCACAAATATGATGAACAATTGTTCTTTTACTTGGCTTGTGTGCAACCATAATGACATTTTGAGCATGTCTTGTCATGAGTTTATTGGTTTCTACAAAATTGGTGTTGCAACAACTATTTCGAATACTTGCTCTTTCCTATGGGTTGTTTGCATCCATGTTGGTACTTTGGACATTTCTCATCGTGTGTTTTTACCAACTCCTCCGTTTATTGTATCAAGGATATGGACCAGTTTCTCTTTCCAATGCCTTGTGTGCAATGTTGATCATATGGGCCAAATTCTTCTTGGAATGCTTGTTTTCCCACATCTTGAGGATATTCCGAGAAATTGCTTGCACATTGACCGTGCCTATGCTTTGACTTTCATATATTTGTGTTGTGCTAATGGTGTAATGAACATGAGTGGACATGTCATTGATGATATGATCCTATATCTTGCACACACATTGCTTGCTTGGTCTTTGATGTGTAGGTCATTCCCTTGGATGAGCTTCCATGAGTTATGTTAACCACGCATTCCTATGACGGAAGATCTTGCAAGAAGAGTACATCAACATCTTGCTAAGGTGCCTTCCTTCTACTTAAGCGTTCATGCGATGCTCTTCAAGAATGGGCTACTCTTTGAGTGTTGTTTTGTCTTCCTTGTGAGTTTTATAGGTTACTTGGAAGGCGACAAGACTTGGAAGAAGTGCCACATTATTTGCACCGACTACATGGTGAACTACACGACAACGTCTACACATCTACCTCCTTGCCATGATGATGAGCAAGAGTCGAGGACGACTCTTTTTAAAGGGGGGGGGAGATGATGTAGCCCGGATCACGACCATCACCATGTCAAGACCTCCAACACGTCACAAGTCACCATGGACATCAAAGGTGAGCTCGTTCCCCTACTTGAGCCCCATTCCTCACCCTTTGGATAGTATGCTACGTCATGTTGCGTCCCCTGATGATGCTAGGGTGACCACGACGAGCACGTGTACACGGGAGGATGGCCAAGGCGTAAGAGGAACGGAGCCCGTCAAGGCGGTGGCTTGGAAGAGAAGAAGACAAGAAGATGGAGCAGGAATCCCCAGGCGGCGGTACTACCGCTGGGATAAGCGGTACTACCGCCCCTGGCCCAGTCAGCTGGAACCAACCCCACGCCAGCGGTACCTCCAGCGGTATCGCCAGCGGTACCGGCCGGTACCGCGAGCGTGGGAAGGATGCGCACCCACGTCAGCGGCATATCCACTACCGCCCCGCGCTACCGCTGATTCGGCGCTTCGGACGTCTTATCCGGTACCGCCAGCGGTACCGGCAGCGGTACCACCTGGTACCGGGGAGGTGGGAGCAGCAGCGCCTGGCCGCGCCAGCGGTAGCACCGGCTAAGCCAGCGGTACTACCGCCAGTGCGGGAGCAGATTCGTCCGTTCGGCCATGAAACCTTATCCTTTCGTCCTCCTTGTTGCTTGGACTATTTAAGGCACCCCTTTGACTAGATCTAGGGTTAGACTATGATTTGAGAACTAAAGTAGAGCCTTGCTCCTTCTTCTCAAAGTGTCTCTTTCCTCCTATGGAGATGAATCAAGGCCTCCACATGTGGAGATGAACCAAGGCCTCCTCTTGAGGAGAAGATCCCTACGTGGATACCAAGGCTCCGCTTGTAGTTGCGATTACTTGCTAATCTTCCCTCTTTGAGTGGCTAGATTGGATTGGTTGGATTGACCAATTGGACAAACAATCCTAAGAGTAAGGTGTGCTTGGGAGAGGAGGATTGGGGGCTGCCCTCGGGGATTTGTTACCAATCGAGTCTTGCCGGGTTGCTACTTGCTATTTACCCTTGTGTGTTTGATTTCCCCTCTTTTGTGTTCTTCGTTCTTCGCGTGTTCTTCGTGTTCATCCTTCCCTCCGCACAAATCCGTGAAAATCGGGACCTACCCGCATCATATGGTATCAGAGCTCTAGGTTGACACGGATTTGATTTGTGTTTCCACCAAAATCCACCAAATTTTTCTTCGTTTTTGAGAAATTCGAAAATTTCCACCAAAAATAGCCTTGCCTTGATTCGAGCCGATCTGTCGATTCGTTGCGTTTTTGTAGTTTTTGTCCATGGATCTGTTGCTTTAGGACCCCTCCACCTTTGTTTGCGTTCCTTAGCCTCAATTTTGCCATTTCCACACGGATTCGAGGAAATTTTGGACCCCAAATTCCCCAAAATCGAGTCAAACTCGAGCAGATTCGACTGCAGCGGTACTACCGCCAGGTTAAGCGGTACTACCGCCAGGGCCAATTTTTGCAGAATTTTTTTTTCTTTTCCTCGGTTCGTTTTTAGCATTTCCTCTTTGGTTTGAGTCCTTTCTTGGTGTGCTTTACGTCTACAACACTGATAAGCTTCCGCAGCAACGCATCATCAACGCCAAGCGACGACGCCACCAAGGACTCGACATTCCCCCCACCATCATTTCCGTTGTGAGCCCTTCTTCCTTTTGCGCAACTTAACCTATTGGACTAGCTCGGTGATATTGCGAGGCATTGCACGTGTTGAGTGTTTGTCTTCAAAGTATTGGCGAGTGTTTATCGTTAGAGAGCTTGGAACTAGCAAAAGAGAAGGAATCATCGTCAAAAAGCAAAAAAAAAAATAGAAAAGAAAAAGAATCAAGTGGTGCCAAGTTTCATCTTTGTAGGTTGCGGCAAAACGAAAACCGCCAAAGTGAGTGTGAGTGTTAACTCTTGTGCAAATCCGTTGCCCACTCAAAGCAATTGAGCTAGCGTCCTTCTTGTGTTGGGTGACATTTGAGCACGTAGTCTTCGTTAGGTCGTCCACCTTCGAGTGCTTGCCCTTTGGTCGCCAACCCCATCATTCGCTTTTGTGTGTGTTTCTTCATCATTTGTGGTTGGAGTTTCTTTGGTAATTTGATCATTGTGGATTTTCTCTACCTTTGACAATATACTTGTCGGCGGGTTTGATTGTTTCGTTTGCCACTTCATACCTTCCTATCCTCATAAGTGTGTGTGTTGGGTGTTAGAACCAGATACTCTCCTCTCAAGCCACATTATACTTGGGATATAGTTTGTCTTGGTTTTTCTTTACCACATATCTCACTTGATCTTGAGAAAATGTTTAGGGGAAGTACAAACGGAAGCTCAAGCTCGGAAGAGGACATACATGGTGGAGTTCGCGGTGATCATGACTATTTCACACAAACGGAGTTTGTTGGTCTTCGACACCTTCTTCGTGATGGCCTAGGACGATACGAGCACCGTCTTCAAGCTCGAGAGAACAACTTCAACGAACGCATGCATGCGCAAGAAGCATCTATGGAGCGGCTGACCGAAGCTCTCAACACCCTTGTGCAACAACGAGCCTCTTCTTCATCACGCTCAAGTCGTACAAGACGCACTTCAAGGTCGTCACAAGCAAGGCAAGAGCGTCATGAACCTCGACAAGAACGTCAAGTTGATCCAAGGCGCGACGCCCATGAACGACCTCCTCCAAACATGGAACACCCACATGATCTTCACGTGAACAATGCCAACGCGCATCAAGAGCTTCAACGCCCAAATGGGGAACCTCATGAACGATTACCTTCACCATCACCGCAACGACGCGATCATCATGACCCATTGTCTAATGGCAATGGCGTCCCGGGTGCGAATGACTTTGGAGAACAAGGACATCGTCTCCGTCATCACCCAAGACCACGCCATCACAATCATGACCATGCAAACGATAACGAACAATCTTCTCCTCAACACGAGCATCTTCATCGTCATGAGCGCCAAAATCGTCATGAACATCACGAGCATCATCGCTCAAATGGTGGACGCCATGAACGTACTCCTTCACCATCACCTCAACCTAGAGATCGTCGAGCCTCTTTGGCACCCATATGGCACGAGGAAGAACGCTTATGCGACAATTGCCAAGGACATGACCACGATCCACGAGAATGTCCCAATCTCTCGTGTCCACTATGCAATGGCAATGGCCACTTGATGTGGGAGTGCACAAATGGAGATAAGGACGACGAGAGCATGGTCGAGCATGGGATTTTCCCTTCGACCACGGAGGCGAGCATGAGCAATGCTATCACTTCGGTGGATGCATTGAACGAGGATGCCCAAACTATGGCATGCACTTTTGGAGGAGATGAGGTCGAGAAGGTTGAGCATGGGAGTTTCCCGTCAACCTTGGTGGCGTATGGAGATGAGGAAACCGAGCCTACCCTCATGTGCTTGAGTGATGAAATGGTACCAAACCCATGTGAGCATGAGAGCCACTTAGCCCACTCGAGTGAGAGCGAGAGTGAGTTGAGTGACCCCACCATATGTGAGTTTGAGTGCTTTCACTTTGAGGGAATGAGTGATACACCACATGAGTTGAGAGAGGTAGTTGATAGGTCTTGTGAGGCCATTTCGATTTCTAACAACTTAACCTCTACCTCTAGTGTGTTCTCTCATTGCGTGCTAGGTTCCATGGATGACGAGACGCCCCCTCTTGACTTGATGGTGCCTCACATGGAGATGATGTACATGGAACATGATGATGATGCCACCACATGTCTACATAATGATGAACACGTCGGTCACATGGACTCGACTATTCCTTCAACACCTACCTCAAATGAGCGGGACTACAAAGGTATGGGTGTTGATGTGACCATGATCTCACTAGTGGACATGATGACCTATGATTGCTCGCATGCTATGGATGATTTACTTGCCCCATCATATGAGTCTTTCTTATTCCATGTGATACGTTGTTTGAAACCAATGTTGATCATGTGGAATTACCTATTTGTGATGACTTTGCCATACCCATGTTTTGCAATCGATGTTTGCGCTACTTTCCCATTGTTGCATCCAAAATATTGAACAATTGTTCTTTTAAATGCTTGGTTTGCAATAATGTTGATATATTGGCTTATGAGATTGCCCCCATAGCTTTCTCACCTTGTGGAGACTTTTCATTATCTTTTATGGACCTTGTTCCATCCTTCAATTTGCATAGTAACCATCCACATATGTCATATTTTCCATTTGATTTTGGTGTGGTTGGTGTTGTGCAAATGAAGAGACGCGTCATGATGGATGACGTATTCATATACCGTGCACATCATTTCTTCACATGGTGTCTTGTGTGTGCCGGTAAGCGCATAATAATGTCAACCGCCATTGAGCATGAGTTGACAATGCGAGCTCTTGAGAGCACACACTTGAGTCGTGGATCGAACCCGGCTCTAATAGCTTTCCCATGGTTTGCATCAAACAAGTTGACCAATTTATCTTGCATTTGGTTTGTTTGCAAACATGTTTGTGATGTTGGTTTCTCCTATGGCAAGACAAATTTTCCCATCTTTCATATGAATGATTTATGCGTTGCCACAAATATGATGAACAATTGTTCTTTTACTTGGCTTGTGTGCAACCATAATGACATTTTGAGCATGTCTTGTCATGAGTTTATTGGTTTCTACAAAATTGGTGTTGCAACAACTATTTCGAATACTTGCTCTTTCCTATGGGTTGTTTGCATCCATGTTGGTACTTTGGACATTTCTCATCGTGTGTTTTTACCAACTCCTCCGTTTATTGTATCAAGGATATGGACCAGTTTCTCTTTCCAATGCCTTGTGTGCAATGTTGATCATATGGGCCAAATTCTTCTTGGAATGCTTGTTTTCCCACATCTTGAGGATATTCCGAGAAATTGCTTGCACATTGACCGTGCCTATGCTTTGACTTTCATATATTTGTGTTGTGCTAATGGTGTAATGAACATGAGTGGACATGTCATTGATGATATGATCCTATATCTTGCACACACATTGCTTGCTTGGTCTTTGATGTGTAGGTCATTCCCTTGGATGAGCTTCCATGAGTTATGTTAACCACGCATTCCTATGACGGAAGATCTTGCAAGAAGAGTACATCAACATCTTGCTAAGGTGCCTTCCTTCTACTTAAGCGTTCATGCGATGCTCTTCAAGAATGGGCTACTCTTTGAGTGTTGTTTTGTCTTCCTTGTGAGTTTTATAGGTTACTTGGAAGGCGACAAGACTTGGAAGAAGTGCCACATTATTTGCACCGACTACATGGTGAACTACACGACAACGTCTACACATCTACCTCCTTGCCATGATGATGAGCAAGAGTCGAGGACGACTCTTTTTAAAGGGGGGGGGAGATGATGTAGCCCGGATCACGACCATCACCATGTCAAGACCTCCAACACGTCACAAGTCACCATGGACATCAAAGGTGAGCTCGTTCCCCTACTTGAGCCCCATTCCTCACCCTTTGGATAGTATGCTACGTCATGTTGCGTCCCCTGATGATGCTAGGGTGACCACGACGAGCACGTGTACACGGGAGGATGGCCAAGGCGTAAGAGGAACGGAGCCCGTCAAGGCGGTGGCTTGGAAGAGAAGAAGACAAGAAGATGGAGCAGGAATCCCCAGGCGGCGGTACTACCGCTGGGATAAGCGGTACTACCGCCCCTGGCCCAGTCAGCTGGAACCAACCCCACGCCAGCGGTACCTCCAGCGGTATCGCCAGCGGTACCGGCCGGTACCGCGAGCGTGGGAAGGATGCGCACCCACGTCAGCGGCATCAACCACTACCGCCCCGCGCTACCGCTGATTCGGCGCTTCGGACGTCTTATCCGGTACCGCCAGCGGTACCGGCAGCGGTACCACCTGGTACCGGGGAGGTGGGAGCAGCAGCGCCTGGCCGCGCCAGCGGTAGCACTACCGGCTAAGCCAGCGGTACTACCGCCAGTGCGGGAGCAGATTCGTCCATTCGGCCATGAAACCTTATCCTTTCGTCCTCCTTGTTGCTTGGACTATTTAAGGCACCCCTTTGACTAGATCTACGGTTAGACTATGATTTGAGAACTAAAGTAGAGCCTTGCTCCTTCTTCTCAAAGTGTCTCTTTCCTCCTATGGAGATGAATCAAGGCCTCCACATGTGAAGATGAACCAAGGCCTCCTCTTGAGGAGAAGATCCCTACGTGGATACCAAGGCTCCGCTTGTAGTTGCGATTACTTGCTAATCTTCCCTCTTTGAGTGGCTAGATTGGATTGGTTGGATTGACCAATTGGACAAACAATCCTAAGAGTAAGGTGTGCTTGGGAGAGGAGGATTGGGGGCTGCCCTCGGGGATTTGTTACCAATCGAGTCTTGCCGGGTTGCTACTTGCTATTTACCCTTGTGTGTTTGATATCCCCTCTTTTGTGTTCTTCGTTCTTCGCGTGTTCTTCGTGTTCATCCTTCCCTCCGCACAAATCCGTGAAAATCGGGACCTACCCGCATCATATGGTATCAGAGCTCTAGGTTGACACGGATTTGATTTGTGTTTCCACCAAAATCCACCAAATTTTTCTTCGTTTTTGAGAAATTCGAAAATTTCCACCAAAAATAGCCTTGCCTTGATTCGAGCCGATTTGTCGATTCGTTGCGTTTTTGGTAGTTTTTGTCCATGGATCTGTTACTTTAGGACCCCCTCCACCTTTGTTTGCATTCCATAGCCTCAATTTTGCCATTTTCCCACCGATACTCCTAGCCTTCTGGGTACACGTGCACCACTCCTAACCATCTAGGAGTATCCATACCATCTTTACGTCATCTGAGCCACGTGCACCCCAACCAGCCATCTAGGAGTATCGGTACCACTTTTAGGTCATCCTTACCCACGTGCGCCACTCCTAGCTTTCTGGGCACACGTCCACCATTCCTAGCCATGTAGAAATATCCGTATCCTCTTTACGTCATCTGACCCACGTGCACCCCTCCCAGGCATCTAGGAGTATCAGTACCCATTTTAGGTCATCCTTTCTGACGTGCGCCACTCCTAGCCTTCTGGGTACACGTGCACCACTTCTAGCCATCTAGGAGTATCCGTCCCTCTTAACGTCTTCTAACCCACGTGCACCCCTCCCAGCTATCTAGAAGTATCAGTACCACTTTTAGGTCATACCTAACCACGTGCGACAATCCTAGCCATCTGGACCCCGTTGATCCCTCCAAGCCATCTTGGAGTATACGTACCCTCTTTACGTCATCTGACCCACGTGCACCCCTCCAAGCCATATAGGAGTATCAGTACCACTTTTAGGTCATCCTTACCGACGTGCGCCACTCCTAGCCTTCTGGGCACACGTGCACCACTACTAGCCATCTAGGAGTATCCATACCCTCTATACGTCATCTGACCCACGTGCACCCCTCCCAGGCATCTAGGAGTATCAGTACCACTTTTAGGTCATCCTTACCGACATGCGCCACTCCTAGCCTTCTGGACACACGTGCACCACTACTAGCCATCTAGGAATATCCATACCCTCTTTATGTCATCTGACCCACGTGCACCCCTCCCAGCCATCTAGGAGTATCAGTACCACTTTTATGTCATCCTTACCGACATGCGCCACTCCTAGCCTTCTGGGCACACGTGCACCACTCCTAGCCATCGAGGAGTATCCATACCCTCTTTATGTCATCTGAGCCACGTACACCCCAACCAGCCATCTAGGAGTATCGGTACCACTTTTAGGTCATCCTTACCCACGTGCGCTACTCCTAGCTTTCTGGGCACACGTACACCACTCCTAGCCATGTAGAAGTATCCGTATCCTCTTTACGTCATCTGACCCACGTGCACCCCTCCCAGCCATCTAGGAGTATCAGTACCACTTTTAGGTCATCCTTTCTGACGTGCGCCACTCCTACCCTTCTGGGTACACGTGCACCACTCCTAGCCATCTAGGAGTATCCGTCCCTCTTAACGTCTTCTAACCCACGTGCACCCCTCCCAGCTATCTAGAAGTATCAGTACCACTTTTAGGTCATACCTAACCACGTGCGACAATCCTAGCCATCTGGACCCCCGTTGATCCCTCCGAGCCATCTTGGAGTATACGTACCCTCTTTACGTCATCTGACCCACGTGCACCCCTCCCAGCCATATAGGAGTATCAGTACCACTTTTAGGTCATCCTTACCGACGTGCGTCACTCCTAGCCTTCTGGGCACACGTGCACCACTACTAGCCATCTAGGAGTATCCATACCCTCTATACGTCATCTGACCCACGTGCACCCCTCCCAGGCATCTAGGAGTATCAGTACCACTTTTAGGTCATCCTTACCGACATGCGCCACTCCTAGCCTTCTGGACACACGTGCACCACTACTAGCCATCTAGGAATATCCATACCCTCTTTATGTCATCTGACCCACGTGCACCCCTCCCAGCCATCTAGGAGTATCAGTACCACTTTTATGTCATCCTTACCGACATGCGCCACTCCTAGCCTTCTGGGCACACGTGCACCACTCCTAGCCATCGAGGAGTATCCATACCCTCTTTATGTCATCTGAGCCACGTACACCCCAACCAGCCATCTAGGAGTATCGGTACCACTTTTAGGTCATCCTTACCCACGTGCGCTACTCCTAGCTTTCTGGGCACACGTACACCACTCCTAGCCATGTAGAAGTATCCGTATCCTCTTTACGTCATCTGACCCACGTGCACCCCTCCCAGCCATCTAGGAGTATCAGTACCACTTTTAGGTCATCCTTTCTGATGTGCGCCACTCCTACCCTTCTGGGTACACGTGCACCACTCCTAGCCATCTAGGAGTATCCGTCCCTCTTAACGTCTTCTAACCCACGTGCACCCCTCCCAGCTATCTAGAAGTATCAGTAGCACTTTTAGGTCATACCTAACCACGTGCGACAATCCTAGCCATCTGGACCCCCGTTGATCCCTCCAAGCCATCTTGGAGTATACGTACCCTCTTTACGTCATCTGACCCACGTGCACCCCTCCCAGCCATCTAGGAGTATCAGTACCACTTTTAGGTCATCCTTACCGACATGCGCCACTCCTAGCCTTCTGGGCATACGGGCACCACTCCTAGCCATCTAGGAGTATCCATACCCTCTTTATGTCATCTGAACCACGTGCACCCCAACCAGCCATCTAGGAGCTTTTAGGTCATCCTTACTGACGTGCGCCACTCCTAGCCTTCTGGGTACACGTGCACCACTCCTAGTCATCTAGGAGTATCCGTCCCTCTTAACGTCTTCTGACCCACGTGCACCCCTCCCAGCTATCTATAAGTGTAAGTACCACTTTTAGGTCATACCTAACCACGTGCGACAATCCTAGCCATCTGGACCACCGTTGACCCCTCCTAGCCATCTTGGAGTATATGTTCCCTCTTTACGTCGTCTGACCCACGTGCACCCCACCCGGCCATATAGGAGTATCAGTACCACTTTTAGGTTATCCTTACCGACATGCGCCACTCCTAGCCATCTAGGAGTATCCATACCCTCTTTACGTTTTCTGACCCACGTGCACCCCTCCCAGCCATCTAGGAGTATCAGTACCACTTTTAGGTCATCCTTACCGACGTGCGCCACTCCTAGCCTTCTGGGCACACGTGCACCACTCCTAGCCATCTAGGAGTATCGTACCCTCCTAACGTCTTCTGACACACGTGCACCCCTCCCAGCCATATAGAAGTATCAGTACCACTTTTAGGTCATACCTAACCACGTGCGACAGTCCTAGCCAACTGGACCCCCGTTGACTCCTCATAGCCATCTTGGAGTATCCGTACCCTCTTTACGTCATCTGACCCACGTGCACCCCTCCCAGCCATCTAGGAGTATCAGTACCACTTTTAGGTAATCCTTACCGACGTGCGCCACTCCTAGCCTTCTGGGAACACGTGCACCACTCCTAGCCATCTAGGATTATCAGTAGCACTTTTATGTCATCCTTAGTGACGTGCGCCACTCCTAGCCTTCTGGGTACACGTGCACCACTCCTAGCCATCTAGGAATATCCATACCCTCTTTACGTCACCTGAGCCACATGCACCACTCCTAGCCATCTAGGAGTATCGGTACCACTTTTAGGTCATCCTTACCCACGTGCGCCACTCCTAGCCTTCTGGGCACACGTGCACCACTACTAGCCATCTAGGAGTATCCATACCCTCTATACGTCATCTGACCCACGTGCACCCCTCCCAGCCATCTAGGAGTATCAGTACCACTTTTAGGTCATCCTTACCGACATGCGCCACTCCTAGCCTTCTGGACACACGTGCACCACTACTCGCCATCTAGGAATATCCATACCCTCTTTACGTCATCTGACCCACGTGCACCCCTCCCAGCCATCTAGGAGTATCAGTACCACTTTTAGGTCATCCTTACCGACATGCGCCACTCCTAGCCTTCTGGGCACACGGGCACCACTCCTAGCCATCTAGGAGTATCCATACCCTCTTTATGTCATCTGAACCACGTGCACCCGAACCAGCCATCTAGGAGCTTTTAGGTCATCCTTACTGACCTGCGCCACTCCTAGCCTTCTGGGTACACGTGCACCACTCCTAGTCATCTAGGAGTATCCGTCCCTCTTAACGTCTTCCGACCCACGTGCACCCCTCCCAGCTATCTAGAAGTGTCAGTACCACTTTTAGGTCATACCTAACCACGTGCGACAATCCTAGCCATCTGGACCACCGTTGACCCCTACTAGCCATCTTGGAGTATATGTTCCCTCTTTACGTCGTCTGACCCACGTGCACCCCACCCGGCCATATAGGAGTATCAGTACCACTTTTAGGTTATCCTTACCGACATGCGCCACTCCTAGCCATCTAGGAGTATCCATACCCTCTTTACGTTTTCTGACCCACGTGCACCCCTCCCAGCCATCTAGGAGTATCAGTACCACTTTTAGGTCATCCTTACCGACGTGCGCCACTCCTAGCCTTCTGGGCACACGTGCACCACTCCTAGCCATCTAGGAGTATCGTACCCTCCTAACGTCTTCTGACACACGTGCACCCCTCCCAGCCATATAGAAGTATCAGTACCACTTTTAGGTCATACCTAACCACGTGCGACAGTCCTAGCCAACTGGACCCCCGTTGACCCCTCATAGCCATCTTGGAGTATCCGTACCCTATACGTCATCTGACCCACGTGCACCCCTCCCAGCCATCTAGGAGTATCAGTACCACTTTTAGGTAATCCTTACCGACGTGCGCCACTCCTAGCCTTCTGGGAACACGTGCACCACTCCTAGCCATCTAGGATTATCAGTAGCACTTTTATGTCATCCTTAGTGACGTGCGCCACTCCTAGCCTTCTGTGTACACGTGCACCACTCCTAGCCATCTAGGAATATCCATACCCTCTTTACGTCATCTGAGCACATGCACCACTCCTAGCCATCTAGGAGTATCGGTACCACTTTTAGGTCATCCTTACCCACGTGCGCCACTCCTAGCCTTCTGGGCACACGTGCACCACTACTACCATGTAGGAGTATCCATACCCTCTATACGTCATCTGACCCACGTGCACCCCTCCCAGCCATCTAGGAGTATCAGTACCACTTTTAGGTCATCCTTACCGACATGCGCCACTCCTGGCCTTCTGGACACACGTGCACCACTACTCGCCATCTAGGAATATCCATACCCTCTTTACGTCATCTGACCCACGTGCACCCCTCCCAGCCATCTAGGAGTATCAGTACCACTTTTAGGTCATCCTTACCGACATGCGCCACTCCTAGCCTTCTGGGCACACGGGCTCCACTCCTAGCCATCTAGGAGTGTCCATACCCTCTTTATGTCATCTGAGCCACGTGCACCCCAACCAGCCATCTAGGAGTATCGGTACCACTTTTAGGTCATCCTTACCCACGTGTGCCACTCCAAGCCTTCTGGGCACACGTGCACCACTCCTAGCCATGTAGGAGTATTCGTACCCTCTTTACGTCATCTGACCCACGTGCACCCCTCCCAGCCATCTAGGAGTATCAGTACCACTTTTAGGTCATCCTTACTGACGTGCGCCACTCCTAGCCTTCTGGGTACACGTGCACCACTCCTAGTCATCTAGGAGTATCCGTCCCTCTTAACGTCTTCTGACCCACATGCACCCCTCCCAGCTATCTAGAAGTGTCAGTACCACTTTTAGGTCATACCTAACCACGGCGACAATCCTAGCCATCTGGACCCCGTTGACCCCTCATAGCTATCTTGTAGTATCCGTACCCTCTTTACGTCATCTGACCCACGTGCACCCCTCCCAGCCATCTAGGAGTATCAGTACCACTTTTAGGTAATCCTTGCCGACGTGCGCCACTCCTAGCCATCTGGGAACACGTGCACCACTCCTAGCCATCTAGGATTATCAGTAGCAATTTTATGTCATCCTTTGTGACGTGCGCCACTCCTAGCCTTCTGGGTACACGTGCACCACTCCTAGCCATCTAGGAGTATCCATACCATCTTTGCGTCATCTGAGCCACATGCACCCCAACCAGCCATCTAGGAGTATCGGTACCACTTTTAGGTCATCCTTACCCACGTGCACCACTCCTAGCCTTCTGGGCACACGTGCACCACTCCTAGCCATGTAGGAGTATCCGTACCCTCTTTACGTCATCTGACCCACGTGCACCCCTCCCAGCCATCTAGGAGTATCAGTACCACTTTTAGGTCATCCTTACCGACGTGCGCCACTCCTAGCCTTCTGGGCACACGTGCACCATTCCTAGCCATCTAGGAGTATCCATACCCTCTTTACGTGATCTGACCCACGTGCACCCCTCCCAGCCATCTAGGAGTATCAGTACCACTTTTAGGTCATCCTTACTGACGCGCCACTCCTAACCTTCTGGGTACACGTGCACCACTCCTAGCCATCTAGGAGTATCCGTCCCTCTTAACGTCTTCTGACCCACGTGCACCCCTCCCAGCCATCTAGGAGTATCAGTACCACTTTTAGGTCATCCTTTCTGACGTGCGCCACTCCTTGCCTTCTGGGTACACGTGCACCACTCCTAGCCATCTAGGAGTATCCGTCCCTCTTAACGTCTTCTAACCCACGTGCACCCCTCCCAGCTATCTAGAAGTATCAGTAGCACTTTTAGGTCATACCTAACCACGTGCGACAATCCTAGCCATCTGGACCACCGTTGACCCCTCCTAGCCATCTTGGAGTATATGTTCCCTCTTTACGTCGTCTGACCCACGTGCACCCCACCCGGCCATATAGGAGTATCAGTACCACTTTTAGGTTATCCTTACCGACATGCGCCACTCCTAGCCATCTAGGAGTATCCATACCCTCTTTACGTTTTCTGACCCACGTGCACCCCTCCCAGCCATCTAGGAGTATCAGTACCACTTTTAGGTCATCCTTACCGACGTGCGCCACTCCTAGCCTTCTGGGCACACGTGCACCACTCCTAGCCATCTAGGAGTATCGTACCCTCCTAACGTCTTCTGACACACGTGCACCCCTCCCAGCCATATAGAAGTATCAGTACCACTTTTAGGTCATACCTAACCACGTACGACAGTCCTTGCCAACTGGACCCCCGTTGACCCCTCATAGCCATCTTGGAGTATCCGTACCCTCTTTACGTCATCTGACCCACGTGCACCCCTCCCAGCCATCTAGGAGTATCAGTACCACTTTTAGGTAATCCCTACCGACGTGCGCCACTCCTAACCTTCTGGGAACACGTGCACCACTCCTAGCCATCTAGGATTATCAGTAGCACTTTTATGTCATCCTTAGTGACGTGCGCCACTCCTAGCCTTCTGTACACGTGCACCTCTCCTAGCCATCTAGGAATATCCATACCCTCTTTACGTCATCTGAGCCACATGCACCACTCCTAGCCATCTAGGAGTATCGGTACCACTTTTAGGTCATCCTTACACACGTGTGCCACTCCTAGCCTTCTGGGCAAACGTGCACCACTACTAGCCATCTAGGAGTATCCATACCCTCTATACGTCATCTGACCACGTGCACCCTCCCAGCCATCTAGGAGTATCAGTACCACTTTTAGATCATCCTTACCGACATGCGCCACTCCTAGCCTTCTGGACACACGTGCACCACTACTCGCCATCTAGGAATATCCATACCCTCTTTACGTCATCTGACCCACGTGCACCCCTCCCAGCCATCTAGGAGTATCAGTACCACTTTAGGTCATCCTTACCGACATGCGCCACTCCTAGCCTTCTGGGCACACGGGCACCACTCCTAGCCATCTAGGAGTATCCATACCCTCTTTATGTCATCTGAGCCACGTGCACCCCAACCAGCCATCTAGGAGTATCGGTACCACTTTTAGGTCATCCTTACCCACGTGTGCCACTCCAAGCCTTCTGGGCACACGTGCACCACTCCTAGCCATGTAGGAGTATTCGTACCCTTTTACGTCATCTGACCCACGTGCACCCCTCCCAGCCATCTAGGAGTATCAGTACCACTTTTAGGTCATCCTTACTGACGTGCGCCACTCCTAGCCTTCTGGGTACACGTGCACCACTCCTAGTCATCTAGGAGTATCCGTCCCTCTTAACGTCTTCTGACCCACGTGTACCCCTCCCAGCTATCTAGAAGTGTCAGTACCACTTTTAGGTCATACCAAACCACGTGCGACAATCCTAGCCATCTGGACCCCCGTTGACCCCTCATAGCCATCTTTTAGTATCCATACCCTCTTTACGTCATCTGACCCACGTGCACCCTCCCAGCCATCTAGGAGTATCAGTACCACTTTTAGGTAATCCTTACGACGTGCGCCACTCCTAGCCATCTGGGAACACGTGCAACACTCCTAGCCATCTAGGATTATCAGTAGCACTTTTATGTCATCCTTTGTGACGTGCGCCACTCCTAGCCGTATGGGTACACGTGCACCACTCCTAGCCATCTAGAGTATCCATACCATCTTTACGTCATCAGAGCCACATGCACCCCAACCAGCCATCTAGGAGTATCGGTACCACTTTTAGGTCATCCTTACCCACGTGCGCCACTCCTAGCCTTCTGGGCACACGTGCACCACTCCTAGCCATGTAGGAGTATCCGTACCCTCTTTACGTCATCTGACCCACGTGCACCCCTCCCAGCCATCTAGGAGTATCAGTACCACTTTTAGCTCATCCTTACCGACGTGCGCCACTCCTAGCCTTCTGGGCACACGTGCACCATTCCTAGCCATCTAGGAGTATCCATACCCTTTTTACGTCATCTGACCCACGTGCACCCCTCCCAGCCATCTAGAGTATCAGTACCACTTTTAAGTCATCCTTACTGACGTGCGCCACTCCTAACCTTCTGGGTACACGTGCACCACTCCTAGCCATCTAGGAGTATCCGTCCCTCTTAACGTCTTCTGACCCACGTGCACCCCTCCCAGCCATCTAGGAGTATCAGTACCACTTTTAGGTCATCCTTTCTGACGTGCGCCACTCCTTGCCTTCTGGGTACACGTGCACCACTCCTAGCCATCTAGGAGTATCCGTCCCTCTTAACGTCTTCTAACCCACGTGCACCCCTCCCAGCTATCTAGAAGTATCAGTAGCACTTTTAGGTCATACCTAACCACGTGCGACAATCCTAGCCATCTGGACCCCCGGTGATCCCTTCAAGCCATCTTGGAGTATACGTACCCTCTTTACGTCATCTGACCCACGTGCACCCCTCCCAGCCATCTAGGAGTATCAGTACCCCTTTTAGGTCATCCTTACCGACGTGCGCCACTCCTAGCCTTCTGGGCACACGTGCACCACTACTAGCCATCTAGGAGTATCCATACCCTCTATACGTCATCTGACCCACGTGCACCCCTCCCAGCCATCTAGGAGTATCTGTACCACTTTTAGGTCATCCTTACCGACATGCGCCACTCCTAGCCTTCTGGGCACACGGGCACCACTCCTAGCCATCTAGGAGTATCCATACCCTCTTTATGTCATCTGGGCCACGTGCACCCAACCAGCCATCTAGGAGTATCGGTACCACTTTTAGGTCATCTTTACCCACGTGCACCACTCCAAGCCTTCGGGCACACGTGCACCACTCCTAGCCATGTAGGAGTATTCGTACCCTCTTTACGTCATCTGACCCACGTGCACCCCTCCCAGCCATCTAGGAGTATCAGTACCACTTTTAGGTCATCCTTACTGACGTGCGCCACTCCTAGCCTACTGGGTACACGTGCACCACTCCTAGTCATCTAGGAGTATCCGTCCCTCTTAACGTCTTCTGACCCACGTGCACCCCTCCCAGCTATCTAGAAGTGTCAGTACCACTTTTTAGGTCATACCTAACCACGTGCGACCATCCTAGCCATCTGGACCCCCGTTGACCCCTCATAGCCATCTTGGAGTATCCGTACCCTCTTTGCGTCATCTGACCCACGTGCACCCCTCCCAGCCATCTAGGAGTATCAGTACCACTTTTAGGTAATCCTTACCGACGTGCCCACTCCTAGCCTTCTGGGAACACGTGCACCACTCCTAGCCATCTAGGATTATCAGTAGCACTTTTATGTCATCCTTAGTGACGTGCGCCACTCCTAGCCTTCTGGGTACACGTGCACCACTCCTAGCCATCTAGGAGTATCCATACCATCTTTACGTCATCTGAGCCACATGCACCCCAACCAGCCATCTCGGAGTATCGGTACCACTTTTAGGTCATCCTTACCCACGTGCGCCACTCCTAGCCTTCTGGGCACGCGTGCACCACTCCTAGCCATGTAGGAGTATCCGTACCCTCTTTACGTCATCTGACCCACGTGCACCCCTCCCAGCCATCTAGAGTATCAGTACTACTTTTAGGTCATCCTTACTGACGTGCGCCACTCCTAACCTTCTAGGTACACGTGCACCACTCCTAGCCATCTAGGAGTATCCGTCCCTCTTAACGTCTTCTGACCCACGTGCACCCCTCCCAGCCATCAGGAGTATCAGTACCACTTTTAGGTCATCCTTTCTGACGTGCGCCACTCCTAGCCTTCTTGGTACACGTGCACCACTCCTAGCCATCTAGGAGTATCCGTCCCTCTTAACGTCTTCTAACCCACGTGCACCCCTCCCAGCTATCTAGAAGTATCAGTAGCACTTTTAGGTCATACCTAACCACGTGCGACAATCCTAGCCATCTGGACCCCCGTTGATCCCTCCAAGCCATCTTGGTGTATACGTACCCTCTTTACGTCATCTGACCCACGTGCACCCCTCCCAGCCATCTAGGAGTATCAGTTCCACTTTTAGGTCATCCTTACCGACGTGCGCCACTCCTAGCCTTCTGGGCACACGTGCACCACTACTAGCCATCTAGGAGTATCCATACCCTCTATACGTCATCTGACCCACGTGCACCCCTCCCAGCCATCTAGGAGTATCAGTACCACTTTTAGGTCATCCTTACCGACATGCGCCACTCCTAGCCTTCTGGACACACGTGCACCACTACTCGCCATCTAGGAGTATCCGTCCCTCTTAACGTCTTCTGACCCACGTGCACCCCTCCCAGCTATCTAGAAGGGTCAGTACCACTTTTAGGTCATACCTAACCACGTGCGACAATCCTAGCCATCTGGACCGCCGTTGACCCTCCTAGCCATCTTGAGTATATGTTCCCTCTTTACGTCGTCTGACCCACGTGCACCCCACCCGGCCATATAGGAGTATCATACCACTTTTAGGTTATCCTTACCGACATGCGCCACTCCTAGCCATCTAGGAGTATCCATACCCTCTTTACGTCTTCTGACCCACGTGCACCCCTCCCAGCCATCTAGGAGTATCAGTACCACTTTTAGGTCATCCTTACCGACGTGCGCCACTCCTAGCCTCTGGCCCACGTGCACCACTCCTAACCATCTAGGAGTATCGTGCCCTCCTAACGTCTTCTGACACACGTGCACCCTCCCAGCCATATAGAACTATCAATACCACTTTTAGGTCATACCTAACCGCGTGCGACAATCCTAGCCATCTGGACCCCCGTTGACCCCTCATAGCCATCTTGGAGTATCCGTACCCTCTTTACGTCATCTGACCCACGTGCACCCCTCCCAGCCATCTAGGAGTATCAGTACCACTTTTAGGTAATCCTTACCGACGTGCGCCACTCCTAGCCTTCTGGGAACACGTGGCCACTCCTAGCCATCTAGGATTATCAGCAGCACTTTTATGTCATCCTTAGTGACGTGCGCCAATCCTAGCCTTCTGGGTACACGTGCACCACTCCTAGCCATCTAGGAGTATCCATACCATCTTTACGTCATTTGAGCCACATGCACCCCAACCAGCCATCTAGGAGTATCGGTACCACTTTTAGGTCATCCTTACCCACGTACACCACTCCTAGCCTTCTGGGCACACGTGCACCACTCCTAGCCATGTAGGAGTATCCGTACCTCTTTACGTCATCTGACCCACGTGCACCCCTCCAGCCATCTAGGAGTATCAGTACCACTTTTAGGTCATCCTTACTGACGTGCGCCACTCCTAACCTTCTGGGTACACGTGCACCACTCCTAGCCATCTAGGAGTATCCGTCCCTCTTAACGTCTTCTGACCCACGTGCACCCTCCCAGCTAACTAGAAGTATCAGTACCACTTTTAGGTCATACCTAACCACGTGCGACAATCCTAGCCATCTGGACCCCCGTTGACCCCTCCTAGCCATCTTGGAGTAACGTACCCTCTTTACATCATCTGACCCACGTGCACCCCTCCCAGCCATCTAGGAGTATCAGTACCACTTTTAGGTCATCCTTACCGACATGCGCCACTCCTAGCCTTCTGGACACACGTGCACCACTAGTAGCCATCTAGGAGTATCCATACCCTCTTTATGTCATCTGACGCACGTGCACCCCTCCAGCCATCTAGGAGTATCAGTACCACTTTTAGGTCATCCTTACCGACGTGCGCCACTCCTAGCCTTCTGGGCACACGTGCACCACTCCTAGCATCTAGGAGTATCCATACCCTCTTTACGTCATCTGAGCCACGTGCACCCCAACCAGCCATCTAGGAGTATCGGTACCACTTTAGGTCATCCTTACCCACGTGCGCCACTCCTAGCCTTCTGGGCACACGTGCACCACTCCTAGCCATGTAGGAGTATTTGTACCCTCTTTACGTCATCTGACCCACGTGCACTGATGAGGACATCCCTAGTCCTTTACCATTTTCTTCCATTGAAGATGTTGCTGTTCAAGACAAGCCTGATGAAGTGAGGATTGGACCGATGACAAGAGCTCGTGCCAAGTTACTTGGACAATAGGTGAACTCACTCTTAATTGAATACAATGTTTGTGATAATGAAATTTTATACTACCTAAGTCTATGCACTTGTGATGTAGTGCAACCTAGGCACACAACACCAACACCATCAAATGGCCCATTGACAAGAGCAAGAGTCAAAGCTCTCCATGATAAGGTGAATTCACTCCTATCTATGTGTGATCTCGACACTCCTTTGAATGGGTTGCTACTTCATTCCGATACCTTGTGTGTGCTCAGCTATGGTGGACCTGAAGACCCCTATGAAGATGGCCAAGAGGCGATGCATGAAGATGGACAAGGAGCGAGTCAAGGCGATGAAGAGGAAGAAGAGAAGATGGAGAAGAACCTCCCAGGCGGCGGTACTACCGCTGGGATAAGCGGTACTACCGCCCCTGGCCCAGTCAGCACGATCACGTCCCACGCCGGCGGCACCGCCAGCGGTACCGACCGGTACCGGCGACGTGGGATGGCGCAAATCCCACGCCAGCGGTGCTCCTCGCCACCGCCCCGCGCTACCGCCGAAACAGGGCTTCGGGGGCTTCATCCGGTACCGGCCGCGGCACCTGCAGCGGTACCAACTGGTACCGGCGAGGTGGAAAGCAGAGACGCCTGACCCGCACCAGCGGTAGCACCGGCTAAGCCAGCGGTACTGCCGCCAGTGCGGGAACTTCCCCACCAAATCTGCTGTGCAACCTTATCCATTCGTTTCGTTTTGGATCTAGACTATAAATAGGACTCCTTGGACTAGATCTAGGGTTAGACTATGATTTGGGAACTAAAGTAGAGCCTTGCTCCTTCTTCTCAAAGTGTCTCTTTCCTCCTATGGAGATGAATCAAGACCTCCACATGTGGAGATGAACCAAGGCCTCCTCTTGAGGAGAAGATCCCTGCGTGGATACCAAGGCTCCGCTTGTAGTTGCGATTACTTGCCGATCTTCATCTTAGGTGATTCTATGGGTTGGTTGGATTGACCAATTGGACAAACAATCCTAAGAGTAAGGTGTGCTTGGGAGAGGAGGATTGGGGGCTGCCCTCGGGGATTTGTTACCAGTCGATTCTTGCCGGGTTGCTACTTGCTATTTACCCTTGTGTGTTTGATTTCCCCTTTTGTGTTCATCGTTCTTCGTGTGTTCTTCGTGTTCATCCTTCCCTCCGCACAAATCCGTGAAAATCGGGACCTACCCGCATCATATGGTATCAGAGCTCTAGGTTGACACGGATTTGATTTGTGTTTCCACCAAAATCCACCAAATTTTTCTTCGTTTTTGAGAAATTCGAAAATTTCCACCAAAAATAGCCTTGCCTTGATTCGAGCCGATCTGTCGATTCGTTGCGTTTTTGGTAGTTTTTGTCCATGGATCTGTTGCTTTAGGACCCCTCCACCTTTGTTTGCGTTCCCTAGCCTCAATTTTGCCTTTTCCCCACGGATTCGAGGAAGTTTTGGAGCCCAAAATCGCACAAAATTCGAGCAGAAAAGACAGCGGTACTACCGCCGCTTAAGCGGTACTACCGCCAGGGCCAAATTTTTCAGAAATTTTTCTTTTCCTCGGTTCGTTTTGGCAATTCTCCTTTGTTGTTTGGGTCCTTCGCTGGTGTGTTCCACACGTCTACGACATCGACAAGCTTCCGCAGCGACTTCATCAACGCCAAGTGACGACGCCGCCAAGGACTCGACATTCCCCCACCATCATTTCCGTTGTGAGCCCTTCTTCCTTTCGCGCAACTTAACCTATTGGACTAGCTCGGTGATATTGCGAGGCATTGCACGTGTTGAGTGTTTGTCTTCAAGTATTGGCGAGTGTGTATCGTTAGAGAGCTTGGCACTAGCAAAAGAGAAGGAATCATCGTCAAAAAGCAAAAATCAAAAAAAAAGAGAGAAAAGAAAAGAATCAAGTGGTGCCAAGTTCATCTCTTGTAGGTTGCGACAAAGCTAAGACCGCCAAAGTGAGTGTGAGTGTTAACTCTTGTGCAAATCCGTTGCCCACAAAAAGCAATTGAGCTAGCGTCCTTCTTGTGTTGGGTGACATTTGAGCACGTAGTCTTCGTTAGGTTGTCTATCTTCGAGTG
The DNA here is from genome assembly GCA_947311845.1 of Poa pratensis. NCBI lineage: Eukaryota > Viridiplantae > Streptophyta > Magnoliopsida > Poales > Poaceae > Poa > Poa pratensis. The sequence goes on from CAMZMU010000026.1 coordinate 136,958, forward strand.
CTCGCCCTTTGGTGCCCAACCCCATCATTCGCTTTTGTGTGTGTTTCTTGATACTTTGTGGTTGGAGTTTCTTTGGTAATTTGATCATTGTGGATTTTCTCTACCTTTGACAATATACTTGTCGGCGGGTTTGCTTGTTTCGTTTGCCACTTCATACCTTCCTATCCTCATAAGTGTGTGTGTTGGGTGTTAGAACCGGATACTCTCCTCTCAAGCCACATTATACTTGGGATATAGTTTGTCTTGGTTTTCCTTACCACATCTCACTTGTTCTTGAGAAAATGTTTAGGGGAAGTACAAACGGAAGCTCAAGCTCGGATGAGGAAATCCATGGTGGAGTTCGCGGTGATCATGGCTATGTCACACAATCCGAGTTCGTCGGTCTTCGACACCTTGTTCGTGATGGCTTAGGCCGCTACGAGCGCCGTCTCCAAACTCATGATGCCAACTTCAACGCAATCAATGCGAACATGGAGCGGATGACCGAAGCTATCAACAACCTTGCGCGACAACGAGCTCCTTCACGCTCAAGCCGTACAAGAAGCACCTCAAGGTCGACACAAGCACATCATGGACGTCATGAACCTCGACAAGAACGTCAACATGATTCAAGGAGCGACGCCCATGAACGACCTCCTCCTATCGTTGAACAACCACATGATCTTCACGCGAACAATGCCAATGCGCATCAAGAACAACCTCACCAAAATGATGATCGTCGCGCACGCATACCATCACCACCACCGCCACAACGTGATCGTCATGACCCATTGGCTAATGACAATGGCGTTCCGGGTGCGAATGACTTTGGTGAACAAGGACGTCACCCTCGTCATCCTCCAAGGCCACGTCATCAAAACCATGACAATGCGAACAATGTCGAGCAACCCGTTCCTCAACAAGAGCTACCTCCTCAACATGCGCCTCGTCAAGAGCTTCCTCATGATCGTCACCAACACCAACGTTCCGAGTCAAGTGATAACGAGTCAAGCCAACACAATGGTGATGGACTCAACCGAAGGAGACGTGGACGTGCATTCCCACGTGGTGGCCACGTGACGACTATGATGACTTGACCAACGTCCGCTTTGACATACCCAAGTTCTACGGCACAAGTGATCCGGAAGCTTACTTCTCATGGGTACTCAAGGTTGACAAGATCTTCCGTGTGCAACGCTTCTCCGACAAAAGAAGGTTGCCTTAGCCTCGATGGAGTTTGAAGAGTATGCTCTCTTGTGGTGGGAACAACTACAAGATGCTCGCGTCGCTAACCACCAACAACCAATTGACACTTGGGTTGAAATGAAAGAAACCATGTACAAGCGCTTCGTGCCAAGCCATTACACTAGAGACTTATACAAGAAGTTGCAAGAGTTGAAGCAAGGTTTGAAGTCGGTTGACGAGTACTACAAGGAAATGGAAATCTCCATGATGAGAGCCAATGTCAACGAGTACGAAGAGCAATCCATGGCTCGTTTCATGAATGGCCTCAACTATCCCATCAAGAAGATCGTGGAGTTCCAACCATATGCCTCTTTGGTTGAGCTAGTACATCAAGCTTCCAAGGCCGAGCGCCACGTGCTTGAAGAGCTCAAATACCTCAAGACAAAGGCATTCTACGCCAACAAGCCTTCTTCGTCAACTCCTACACCTTCACAAGCTCTTCCTCAAGCGAACACTCGAGGTCCTCCAAGAGTCTCTACATCGACACCTCAAGCGCCTCAACCTTTCAAGAAAGTACCTCCCTCCCAAGGCGCCTCAAGGATCTTCGTCCGGCACAAGACTTTGCAATGTACAAGTGCGGCGGACAAGGGCACAAATCTTTTGAGTGCACCAACAAGAAGGTCATGATCATCAATGACATGGGAGAGTATGAATCTATGAGTGAAGATGAGTACAATGCTTTGAACAAGGTCGCCACAATGCAAAGTGCTCAAGAAGAAGAAAGTGAGATCTATTGTGATGGCGACAACAACCCTTCCTTGGTTGTGGCAAGAGCTTAACCACCAATGTTCAAGTGAAGAAGACCAAAGATGCAACTTGTTTCAACAAGAGCGGGAATCAATGGAAAGTCCATCAAGGTCATCATAGATGGTGGAAGTTGCCACAACCTAGCGAGCAAAGAACTTTGTGATAAGCTCAACTTGAAGTTCAAGAAGCACCCACATCCTTACCATGTGCAATGGTTGAGTGATACCGGAGCCGTCAAGATTCAACACATGGTGCAAGTGTCCTTCAAGATTGGAGCCTATGAAGATACGGTTGATTGTGATGTTGTGCCTATGAACGTTTGTCACTTACTCCTTGGGCGTCCATGGCAATTTGACAAGGGTGCTATGCATGATGGAAGACAAACTACTATAGCTTCAAGAACAACGACAAGACCTTCGTCCTTCGTCCCATGACACCAAGTCAAGTCATCGCCGACAACGCCAAGACTATTGCAAGGGCACAACAAGATCGTTCGTCTAGTGAGATGAGTGGTGAGCGAGAGACCCACCATAAAGTGAGTGAGAGCCACAAGCCAAATGAGTGTGACACTTCAAAGAGAGTTCCCACAAAACTTACACTATTTGCCACAAAGAGAGAGATGAGGGAGTTGAGAGAAAACCCATCCACCCTACACTATGTGCTCATATGCAAGGGTGAAGTTTCTATGACTAACACTTTCACAAACCTTCCTCCTTCTTTGTTGTCTCTTTTGAAGGACTTTGAAGATGTCTTCCCTCAAGATGTGCCACCGGGACTACCTCCTCTACGCGGAATCGAGCACCGCATCGACCTTGTTCCCGGCGCACCGCTACCAAACCGCGCTCCTTACCGCACCAACCCCGAAGAAACAAAGGAGATCGAGCGGCAAATACAAGAACTTCTTGCCATGGGACACATCCGCGAGAGCTTGAGTCCGTGTGCCGTGCCCGTCATCTTGGTACCCAAGCACGACAACACTCTTCGCCTTTGCATGGATTGTCGCCCCATCAACGCCATCACCGTTCGGTATCGCCATCCTATCCCTCGCCTTGATGATATGCTCGATGAGCTTTGTGGTTCCGCTATATTCTCCAAAATTGATCTTAAAAGTGGATATCACCAAATACGCATGTGTGAAGGTGATGAATGGAAGACCGCATTTAAAACTAAGCTTGGTCTTTATGAGTGGCTCGTCATGCCATTTGGTCTTTCCAATGCACCTTCTACTTTATGCGTCTCATGAATCATGTTTTGCGTCCTTTTATTGGCAAATTTGTTGTGGTATACTTTGACGACATCCTTATCTATAGCAAGTCTTTGGAAGAGCACACTTCTCATGTTGCTCAAGTTTTGTTGGTTCTTCGCAATGAAAAGCTTTATGCAAACTTTCTAAGTGCACTTTTGCCACCAACAAACTTGTTTTCTTGGGTTTTGTTGTTTCTTCGGATGGAGTTGAAGTTGATGAGCAAGATACAAGCAATTCGGACTTGGCCTTTTCCGACATCACTTGAGGAGTTGAGACGTTTTCTTGGTTTTGCCGGATTTTACCGCCGTTTCATCAAGGATTTTTCCACAATTGCTTGCCCCCTCCATGAACTTACAAAGAAGAATGTACCTTTCATTTGGGGCAATGCACATGATTTTGCTTTCAATGAGCTCAAACGGTTATTAACCGAAGCACCACTCCTTGCCCTTCCGGATTTCTCTAAGACATTTGAGATTGAATGCGATGCAAGTGGATTGGGCATTGGTGGAGTGCTTATGCAAAATGGTAGACCCATCGCATACCATAGTGAGAAACTAGATGGAGCTCGCTTGAATTACCCCATTTATGACAAAGAGTTATTTGCTTTGGTTCGTGTTTTGGATGTGTGGCAACATTACCTTCGTCCTAAGGAATTTGTCATTCATTCCGACCATGAATCCTTGAAATATTTGAAAAGTCAAACAAATTTGAACAAAAGACATGCTAAGTGGGTTGAGTTCATTGAGTCTTTCACTTTTGTAATCAAATACAAGAAAGGTAAAGACAATGTGGTCGCGGATGCTCTATCCCGCAAGGCCAACCTACTTACACGTCTTGACATTAGTGTCTTGGGTTTGGATGAGATTAAAGAGTTGTATGCTACCGATGCTTTCTTTGGAGACATTTTCGCTCAATGTTCGGAGCACAAAGGAATTGGTGATTTCTATTTGCACAAAGGTTTCTTGTTTAAGGCTAACAAACTATGTATACCCGAGTCTTCGCTTCGTTTGGTCCTTTTGAAGGAATCTCATGGAGGATCACTCATGGGTCATTTTGGACGTGACAAGACCTTTGCGATGCTCTCCACAACTACTATTGGCCAAGGATGTACCGGGATGTGAACCGCTTGGTGCGACGATGTTCAACATGTCTCAAAGCTAAGTCTACTCTAAACTCTCATGGTTTATACACACCTTTGCCTATTCCACATCACCCATGGTCCGATATAGCTATGGATTTTGTCTTAGGACTCCCACGCACTAAAACAAACAAGGATTCCATCTTTGTCGTCATTGATCGCTTCTCTAAAATGGCACACTTTATACCTTGCAACAAGAGCGACGATGCTTCACACATTGCTACTTTGTTTTTCAGGGAAATCGTCGTCTTCATGGCGTGCCCAAGACCATTGTGTCGGATCGTGACACCAAGTTCGTGAGCTATTTTTGGAAGACTTTGATGGCCAAGATGGGAATCAAGCAACTATTCTCCACCGCATACCACCCTCAAACCGATGGCCAAACCGAAGTGGTGAACCGAAGCCTTCCACACTCCTTCGTGTGTTGATCAAGCCTAACTTGAAGAATTGGGAAGAGTGCATCCCACACGCCGAGTTCGCCTACAATCGAGCACTACATCGCGCAACAAAGAGAACACCCTTTGAGGTCGTCTATGGCTACAACCCCTACACCGCGCTCGACATGCTACCACTTCCACTCCGTGAGCAAGTCAACATGGACTTCGACAAGCGTGCCGCTTACATGAAGAAACTACACGAAGACACAAGGGCCACGCTTGAGAAGCACAACGAAGACCATACTACGAAGATGAACAAGAACAAGCGCCCCATGATCTTTCAAGAAGGAGACCTTGTTTGGCTACATCTACGCAAGGACCGCTTCCCCGATGAGAGAAAGTCTAAGCTCGCGCCAAGAGGAGATGGCCCTTTCAAGGTTATAAGCGCATCAACGACAATGCATACAAGATCGACATATCCAAGTCCAAGTACGGCGTTCATGACACCTTCAACGTTGCCGACATCTCACCTTACTTTGGAAACCCAAGTGATGATGAGGACGAAGAGTCGAGGACGACTCTTTTCCAAGGGGGGGGGAGATGATGTAGTGCAACCTAGGCACACAACACCAACACCATCAAATGGCCCATTGACAAGAGCAAGAGTCAAAGCTCTCCATGATAAGGTGAATTCACTCCTATCTATGTGTGATCTCGACACTCCTTTGAATGGGTTGCTACTTCATTCCGATACCTTGTGTGTGCTCAGCTATGGTGGACCTGAAGACCCCTATGAAGATGGCCAAGAGGCGACGCATGAAGATGGACAAGGATCGAGTCAAGGCGATGAAGAGGAAGAAGAGAAGATGGAGAAGAACCTCCCAGGCGGCGGTACTACCGCTGGGATAAGCGGTACTACCGCCCCTGGCCCAGTCAGCACGATCACGTCCCACGCCGGCGGTACCGCCAGCTGTACCGACCGGTACCGGCGACGTGGGATGGCGCAAATCCCACGCCAGCGGTACTCCTCGCCACCGCCCCGCGCTACCGCCGAAAAAGGGCTTCGGGGGCTTCATCCGGTACCGGCCGCGGCACCTGCAGCGGTACCAACTGGTACCGGCGAGGTGGAAAGCAGAGACGCCTGACCCGCACCAGCGGTAGCACCGGCTAAGCCAGCGGTACTACCGCCAGTGCGGGAACTTCCCCCAAATCCGATGTGCAACCTTATCCATTCGTTTCGTTTTGGATCTAGACTATAAATAAGACTCCTTGGACTAGATCTAGGGTTAGACTATGATTTGGGAACTAAAGTAGAGCCTTGCTCCTTCTTCTCAAAGTGTCTCTTTCCTCCTATAGAGATGAATCAAGACCTCCACATGTGGAGATGAACCAAGGCCTCCTCTTGAGAAGAAGATCCCTGCGTGGATACCAAGGCTCCGCTTGTAGTCGCGATTACTTGCCGATCTTTCATCTTACGGTGATTCTATCGGGTTGGTTGGATTGACCAATTGGACAAACAATCCTAAGAGTAAGGTGTGCTTGGGAGAGGAGGATTGGGGGCTGCCCTCGGGGATTTGTTACCAGTCAATTCTTGCCGGGTTGCTACTTGCTATTTACCCTTGTGTGTTTGATTTCCCCTTTTGGTGTTCATCGTTCTTCGTGTGTTCTTCGTGTTCATCCTCCCCTCCGCACAAATCCGTGAAAATCGGGACCTACCCGCATCAACTTGTGTATGATAGGGTTGTTGATAACACGAACGTTGACGGAGGGTTAGAGGAGCAGCAAGGACTGGAGCACGACGTCCCCAATGGCGCGAGGGAGGAGCGGGAGGCATGCGCAAGAGGGGAAGACGAAGAAGGAGCCGCGATGATGCGGCTTGGTCCCGATTTTCACGGATTTGTGCGGAGGGAAGGATGAACACGAAGAACACGCGAAGAACGAAGAACACAAAAGAGGGAAATCAAACACACAAGGGTATATAGCAAGTAGCAAGCCGGCAAGACTCGATTGGTAACAAATCTCCGAGGGCAGCCCCCAATCCTCCTCTCCCAAGCACACCTTACTCTTAGAATTGTTTGTCCAATTGGTCAATCCAACCAACCCAATCTAGCCACTCAAAGAGGGAAGATTAGCAAGTAATCGCAACTACAAGCGGAGCCTTGGTATCCACGCAGGGATCTTCTCCTCAAGAGGAGCTCCACATGTGGAGGCCTTGAATCATCTCCAAAGGAGGAAAGAGACACTTTGAGAAGAAGGAGCAAGGCTCTACTTTAGTTCCCAAATCATAGTCTAACCCTAGATCTAGTCCAAGGGGTCCCTTAAATAGTCTAGATACAAAAAGGGACGAATGGATAAGGTCTCACAGCAGATCTGGCTAGCAGTCTCCCGCACTGGCGGTAGTACCGCTGGGATAGCCGGTGGTACCGCCGGTGCGGGAGGGCTTCACATCAACGGCTCCGGTATCACTCAACCATTGTACATGATAGGGATGTGGGTGCTTCTTGAACTTCAAGTTGAGCTTATCACAAAGTTCTTTGCTCGCTAGGTTGTGGCAACTTCCACCATCTATGATGACCTTGATGGACTTTCCATTGATTCCCGCTCTTGTTTGGAACAAATTGCATCTTTGGTCTTCTTCCACTTGAACATTGGTGGTTAGAGCTCTTGCCACAACCAAGGAAGGGTTGTTGTCGCCATCACAATAGATCTCACTTTCTTCTTCTTGCGTACTTTCCATTGTGGCGACCTTGTTCAAAGCATTGTACTCATCTTCACTCATAGATTCATACTCTCCCATGTCATTGATGATCATGACCTTCTTGTTGGTGCACTCAAAAGGTTTGTGCCCTTGTCCGCCGCACTTGTAACATTGCAAGAGTCTTGTGCCGGACGAAGATCCTTGAGGCGCCTTGGAGGAGGGAGGTACTTTCTTGAAAGGTTGAGGCGCTTGAGGTGTCGAAGTAGAGACTCTTGGAGGACCTCGAGTGTTCGCTTGAGGAAGAGCTTGTGAAGGTGTAGGAGTTGACGAAGAAGGCTTGTTGGCATAGAATGCCTTTGTCTTGAGGTATTTGAGCTCTTCAAGCACGTGGCGCTCGGCCTTGGAAGCTTGATGTACTAGCTCCACCAAAGAGGCATATGGTTGGAACTCCATGATCTTCTTGATGGGATAGTTGAGGCCATTCATGAAACGAGCCATGGATTGCTCTTCGTACTCGTTGACATTGGCTATCATCATGGAGATTTCCATTTCCTTGTAGTACTCATCAACCGACTTCAAACCTTGCTTCAGCTCTTGCAACTTCTTGTATAAGTCTCTAGTGTAATGGCTTGGCACGAAGCGCTTGTACATGGTTTCTTTCATCTCAACCCAAGTGTCAATTGGTTGTTGGTAGTTAGCGACGCGAGCATCTTGTAGTTGTTCCCACCACAAGAGAGCATACTCTTCAAACTCCATCGAAGCTAAGGCAACCTTCTTTTTGTCGGAGAAGCGTTGCACACGGAAGATCTTGTCAACCTTGAGTACCCATGAGAAGTAAGCTTCCGGATCACTTGTGCCGTAGAACTTGGGTATGTCAAATCGGACGTTGGTCAAGTCATCATAGTCGTCACGGTGGCCACCACGTGAGAATGCACGTCCACGTCTCCTTCGTTGAGTCCATCACCATTGTGTTGGCTTGACTCGTTATCACTTGACTCGGAACGTTGGTGTTGGTGACGATCATGAGGAAGCTCTTGACGAGGCGCATGTTGAGGAGGTAGCTCTTGTTGAGGAACGGGTTGCTCGACATTATTCGCATTGTCATGGTTTTGATGACGTGGCCTTGGAGGATGGCGGGGATGACGTCCTTGTTCACCAAAGTTATTCGCACCCGGAACGCCATTGTCATTAGCCAATGGGTCATGACGATCACGTCGTGGCGGTGGTGGTGATGGTATGCGTGCGCGACGATCATCATTTTGGAGAGGTTGCTCTTAATGCGCATTGGCATTGTTCGCGTGAAGATCATGTGGTTGTTCAACGATAGGAGGAGGTCGTTCATGGGCGTCGCTCCTTGAATCATGTTGACGTTCTTGTCGAGGTTCATGACGTCCATGATGTGCTTGTGTCGACCTTGAGGTGCTTCTTGTACGGCTTGAGCGTGAAGGAGCTCGTTGTCGCGCAAGGTTGTTGATAGCTTCGGTCATCCGCTCCATGTTCGCATTGATTTCGTGGAAGTTGGCATCATGAGTTTGGAGACGGCGCTCGTAGCGGCCTAAGCCATCACGAACAAGGTGTCGAAGACCGACGAACTCGGATTGGGTGACATAGCCATGATCACCGCGAACTCCACCATGGATTTCCTCATCCGAGCTTGAGCTTCCGTTTGTACTTCCCCTAAACATCTTGTCAAGAACAAGTGAGATATGTGGTAAGGAAAAACCAAGACAAACTATATCCCAAGTATAATGTGGCTTGAGAGGAGAGTATCCGGTTCTAACACCCAACACACACAGTTATGAGGATAGGAAGGTATGAAGTGGCAAACGAAACAAACAAACCCGCCGACAAGTATATTGTCAAAGGTAGAGAAAATCCACAATGATCAAATTACTCAAGAAACTCCAACCACAAAGTATCAAGAAACACACACAAAAGCGAATAATGGGGTTGGGCGACCAAAGGGCGAGCACTCGAAGATAGACAACCTAACGAAGACTACGTGCTCCAATGTCACCCAACACAAGAAGGACGCTAGCTCAATTGCTTTTTGTGGGCAACGGATTTGCACAAGAGTTAATACTAACACTCACTTTGGCGGTCTTAGCTTTGTCGCAACCTACAAGAGATGAAACTTGGCACCACTTGATTCTTTTCTTTTCTCTTTTTTTTTTTGATTTTTGCTTTTTGACGATGATTCCTTCTCTTTTGCTAGTGCCAAGCTCTCTAACGATACACGCTCGCCAATACTTTGAAGACAAACACTCAACACGTGCAATGCCTCGCAATATCACCGAGCTAGTCCGATAGGTGAAGGTACATGAAAGGAAGAAGGGCTCACAACGGATTTTGATGGTGGGGGAAATGTCGAGTCCTTGGTGGCGTCGTCGCTTGGCGTTGATGATGCGTGGCTGCGGAAGCTTGTAGATGTCGTAGACGTAGAGCACACCAAGAAAGGACTCAAACCAAAGAGGAAATGCCAAAACGAACCGAGAAAGAAAAAAAAATCTAAAAATTTGGCCCTGGCGGTAGTACCGCTTAAGCTGGCGGTAGTACCGCTGTCATCTTTCTGCTCGAATTTTGTGCGATTTTGGGCTCCAAAACTTCGTCGAATCCGTGGGAAATTGGCAAAATTAAGTCTAGGGAACGCAAACAAAGGTGGAGGGGGTCCTAAAGCAACAGATCCATGGACAAAAACTACCAAAAAACGCAACGAATCGACAGATCGGCTCGAATCAAGGTAAGGCTATTTTTGGTGGAAATTTTCGAATTTCTCAAAAACGAAGAAAAATTTGGTGGATTTTGGTGGAAACACAAAACAAATCCGTGTCAACCTAGAGCTCTGATACCATATGATGCGGGTAGGTCCCGATTTTCACGGATTTGTGCGGAGGGAAGGATGAACACGAAGAACACGCGAAGAACGAAGAACACAAAAGAGGGAAATCAAACACACAAGGGTAAATAGCAAGTAGCAACCCGGCAAGACTCGATTGGTAACAAATCCCCGAGGGCAGCCCCGAATCCTCCTCTCCCAAGCACACCTTACTCTTAGTATTGTTTGTCCAATTGGTCAATCCAACCAACCCAATCTAGCCACTCAAAGAGGGAAGATTAGCAAGTAATCGCAACTACAAGCGGAGCCTTGGTATCCACGCAGCGATCTTCTCCTCAAGAGGAGGCCTTGGTTCATCTCCACATGTGGAGGCCTTGAATCATCTCCAAAGGAGGAAAGAGACACTTTGAGAAGAAGGAGCAAGGCTCTACTTTAGTTCCCAAATCATAGTCTAACCCTAGATCTAGTCCAAGGGTCCCTTAAATAGTCTAGATACAAAAAGGGACGAATGGATAAGGTCTCACAGCAGATCTGGCGAGCAGTCTCCCGCACTGGCGGTAGTACCGCTGGGATAGCCGGTGATGAGGATATATTCATGGATCACGATTATTTTAAGTGCTTAAACTGGAAGAAATATTAAGTCTGACTGATGATTATTATCAGGTGAATTTATTCCTTGTTAAAGATAATACTTTGATATCTCAGAATTATATACTATCTAAATCATTGTATTATTGTTTGATTAGACTTGGCATCCGTCAGAATGGCGCCAGTGGGAGGAGAGGGAGGACGGCGACCAGAAGACACGCGACGACGGCGACCTCAAGACACAATAAATTGGACAAGCTAAATCAGCTACATAGAAGTGCTAATCACGTTGAGCATGGTGGGACCCATGCATGTTGTGCGATTCTTGCATGGAGTATTTTTCACGGACAACATCCAAGGTGGGACCCATCCATGTGGTGCGTACCATGCATGGGAGACTTGGACCTGATCGTTCAATACACGCATGCATGGCATCGTTGCATGTGCGGCTGCGGGCCTAGGCCAACGTTGGACCGTGGCACTTCTTCGACAAGAGTAATTCGAGGCCCACATGGAGACAAAGTCCAGATGCCAGGATACGATCTGATGCGAACGACGTTGTTCGGTTCGTTAATAAATAGCTAGCAGATCTATTGTAAAAGTTAGACCACGTTTAAAGAAAACCCAAGTTTTTAGTTGAACAGCGAAAGCTTTCCTCTGAAATTATACATCTCCAATTCGTATCGATCTGGAGAGTTGAACCTCAATTGAAGTGTGATCTGTTCTTTCCATTGGGAATTAGTAGATTGCAATTATACCGTTTCGTGGTCGACGGCTACGTGCGCAAGTGTGTGAAGTCGTGAATATCCAAAGGTTAGAGAGCTGCTGCATTGGCATCAGGGATCTAGCGAGGAGAGTTCATCGGTGACACCAAGTTATCCATCATCCAACGACGTGCTCAACGAGAAGATCGGGCCACCCCATATCATCTTGGTATCAGATTTCTCAGGTTTACTCGGTGAGCATCCACCAATTTATCCCTAGATTAGTTTATTTTCGTCCTATACAGAAAAAGCCCCACAAAAATATTTGCCATAACCTTAGATCTGCACCGTTTCATCTAGTTTAGCTGCTGATCGTGTCCTTTTTGCGTATCTTTTCTTCCGATCTGAGTCTTAGTTTGTGTCTAGATATCTCCGTCAGTTTTCGTGTCGTCGGACTCGTGGTCAGTTCTGTTTCCGTCAAATCCGAAGTCGCCGTTGCGATTGCTTCGCCGCACGCGCTCCTGGAGAAACTCTGCCGCGTGAGTTGTTTGCTTGGGCTAGATTAATTGCTGCACGTAGAGCACGACCAAGGAAAGAGAGGAATTTCCGATCGATTAAACAAACCTGCTGGTAGTTGTGCTGCCTTGCACGTGAAAAGAGCACAATTTCAGATCTCGTGTTTTGTGCACTTTGTTTTATCTCGTTGCAGCGTACACGGCAGAATCGGACCTGTTGAAAAAAAAAGGAAGAGATTGGATCGGTTTGGCCTACTGCTGCTCCGATTTTTATGCACTACCAGGTCATGTCGGTCAGTAGTACTGATATTGGAGTTGTCAGTTCGTGTCTAGGTTATTTCTTTTAGGTGTTTCCTTTTCCGAGTCTTCCGTTTGATAACTTAGGTACAAGCCTGTCTATCTTTTGCGTGTAGAACTGTCCTACGAGACTAGTAATATTTTGCTCAAGGGCTGCTCACATATAGGTTGGAAAGTGCTTTCTTTTGGCAGTCTATTTTATTTGCTCCCGTGACATAATTTGTATAGCCTAACTGAAAAAGAGAAAAAGAGTATAAAAAAAAAGAGAGGGAAAAAAAGAGTTCGGAAGCACTGTAGCTACAGTACCGCGAAAAATAAAAGGCCGGAAATTTTTGCGATCTCAGTTCTATTTGGAGCTACTGCCTTGCACTAAATATTTTTGAGCAATCTTGTGCCCTTATCATTGAGCTTTTTGCTAGCGTCTCTCCTGTGCATTGCAACACGAGCATTACTCCGACATATATAATTTTTTTGAGCTCATTTTCAGAGTTGCAATTGCCCCATTATCTCCACCGTGTGTGTTTCCGGGTATTTCCGTGTCATACGATCAGCACTAGGCTTTGATGAATTGGTGTTGTTAGGTCTCCCTACCTACAGCTTCACCATAAATAACCCTGCTTTGCCGTGTGACTGTTCTTATACCCTGATATTCACTTCATCACATCCGTGCATTTAGTCATCTCCACGACCGGGTACGCATTGCTATTCACTTTGGAACTTTCAGATTATTTCTTGTTGTTCTGAGTGAGCTGTGAGAGTAGCTGCCATCACGATTTTATGTACTAACAATGGTTGATCCTATCAGGGAAAAGCCATTACCGTCGTATTCTTTGTGCAGTGATAAATTCTGGGAAGAGGATTCTAGTGGGATACCTGTGTCAGCTCTGTTCCACTTTACCGCGGACATAGAAGGTAGCCATGCTGCTATTACACTTGATAAGTGTTCTCGGTATGATTTGGTTAGTATTGAGGTGGTTGAAAATTTGCAGTTAGTTCCAACGAAACTTAAGCAACCATTTATGTTAACTACTAATGATGATGCACTTCACATTACTCTTGCTGTTTCTGTTCCGTTAACCATTAATGGTCATACGGAGAGAATTTTTTGTTACGTCATTCCTCGAGCGTTTACTTGTTGTCATCTTATGTTGAGTGAAAAGTGGTGCAACAGATTTAAGGTTGATTTTGTTAGCCACTATCCTGATGTACAATTTTTTTGGACCACTAAGAAAGATTGGATAATACATGCTTCGCTTGAAAACTTTCAGAGGGTTAGGAATCAAAACCTATGCGCTCCTATAATTCCCATGACTAAATCAAGTGAACGTGTAGGCATAAAGGATGAGAGATTGAGAGTTGTGGAAAATGTGAGAGTAGAAATTAAGGAGACATGTGAGGTTATTTCTACTAATGTAATCATGTCTACCTCTAGTGTTGTGTCTTGTGATATGCAGGTTGCTTTTGAAGAAAGGGAGCCACCTATAGTACAACCTGCATCACAACTTACATCTGAGGAGCATGCCATTGTTCCTAGTGTTGTTCCTTGTACTATGCAGGTTGCTTTTGAAGAAAGGGAGCCCTCGCTAGTACAACCTGCATCACTACTTCAGGAAGATGAATCATTACCTACTACATCTGAGGAGATTGCCATTGCTACGGGTGCTGATTTGGAGCTGCAGCCAACAAGCGCGACATTTTGTGAGTCTAATAATTTGTTGGTTGATTCCTGTGATATAACGAGCATACATATTTCAGCACCACGTGGTGATTTACAAATTTCGAATTATGATCATGTGGTTCTGATTACACATAAGGAAATGCTTGCTAAAATTCCACTTGATACAATTCTTTATTATATCATGCTAGAGAAACCTATGAGTATGAGTTGTGCTATGCATAAGATTTCCGATATTTCATATTTAAATTCTAGCACCTATGCCAATTGTTTCACTTTTAATTTAATTGGTGAATATAGCATGAATGATAATTTTTTGGTGGATCATATATGCATTACTTGTGATAAAATTGCTGAAATGAAACTTGCTGTATTCAGCCATGTATGCTATGTGCGGAACTGTTTTTGTTTTGGGCCGTACAACATATTCGAGATATTATGAAAATAGGTTCTGATCTCGTTCACATTTCTATTGTTAACAGATTTGAATCTGTTTTCTCAAATATGTGTTGTTTGTCTCAAAACTTGTTGGTTAGGTGTACTGATCCGTGCTTCACTTATACTTGCAATTTTAGTTGCGTATTATATATTCAGATTAATCGTCGTGTCAAGCAAAATGGTTCAACAAGCTATCTATACATGTACTATGCGTATACGTTGTTCTTTTTGTTTCTTCCACTTTCAGCTTATACAAAGCCGCGGACGGCTTTTCTTGAAGAAAGGGAGGATGATGAGGATATATTCATGGATCACGATGATTTTAAGTGCTTAAACTGGAAGGAAATATTAAGTCGGACTGATGATTATTATCAGGTGAATTTATTCCTTGTTAAAGATAATACTTTGATATCTCAGAATTATATACTATCTAAATCATTGTATTATTGTTTGATTAGACTTGGCATCCGTCAGAATGGCGCCAGTGGAGGAGAGGGAGGACGGCGACCAGAAGACACGCGACGACGGCGACCTCAAGACACAATAAATTGGACAAGCTAAATCAGCTACATAGAAGTGCTAATCACGTTGAGCATGGTGGGACCCATGCATGTTGTGCGATTCTTGCATGGAGTATTTTTCACGTACAACATCCAAGGTGGGACCCATCCATGTGGTGCGTACCATGCATGGGAGACTTGGACCTGATCGTTCAATACACGCATGCATGGCATCGTTGCATGTGCGGCTGCGGGCCTAGGCGGCTGCGGGCCTAGGCCAACGTTGGACCGTGGCACTTCTTCGACAAGAGTAATTCGAGGCCCACATGGAGACAAAGTCCAGATGCCAGGATACGATCTGATGCGAACGACGTTGTTCGGTTCGTTAATAAATAGCTAGCAGATATATTGTAAAAGTTAGACCACGTTTAAAGAAAACCCTAGTTTTTAGTTGAACAGCGAAAGCTTTCCTCTGAAATTATACATCTCCAATTCGTATCGATCTGGAGAGTTGAACCTCAATTGAAGTGTGATCTGTTCTTTCCATTGGAAATTAGTAGATTGCAATTATACCGTTTCGTGGTCGACGGCTACGTGCGCAAGTGTGTGAAGTCGTGAATATCCAAAGGGTAGAGAGCTGCTGCATTGGCATCAGGGATCTAGCGAGGAGAGTTCATCGGTGACACCAAGTTATCCATCATCCAACGACGTGCTCAACGAGAAGATCGGGCCACCCCATATCAGCCAGTGGTACCGCCGGTGCGGGAGGGCTTCACTTCATCCCACGTCCCCGGTACCAGTTGGTACCGCCGCGGCGGTAGCGGGCGGTACCGGATGGAGGTCCCGAAGTGCCGTTTCGGCGGTAGCAGGGGCGGTAGCACCGCCGGCGTGATACCGCCCATCCCACGCCCCCGGTACCGGTCGGTACCGCTGCCGATACCGCTGGCGGTACCGCCGACGTGGGGTGTGGCCGTGCTTACTGGACCAGGGGCGGTAGTACCGCTTAACCCAGCGGTAGTACCGCCACCTGGGGTTTCTTCTCCCTCCTTTTCTTCTTCTTCTTCATCGTATTGGCTCGACTCTTGTCCATCTTCTTGCGTCGCCTCTTGGCCATCTTCATAGGGTCTTCAGGTCCACCATAGCTGAGCACACACAAGGTATCGGAATGAAGTAGCAACCCATTCAAAGGAGTGTCGAGATCACACATGGATAGGAGCGAATTCACCTTAGCATGTATAGCTTTGACTCTTGCTCGTGTCATTGGGCCACTTGGTGTAGACGCCGTAGGCGGGGCTACATCACGCGAGGAAGGAGACAGGCCAACCAGCCTTCAGCCCGGTTTGGACCGGTCTCACGACTGGCCATGCACCAGAGAAGACCGGCTTTCAGCCCGTTTTAGGCCGGCCTCGTGACCGGCCATGTACCCGAGCAAACCGGTTCCCAGCCCGGTTTTGGCCGGTCTCACGACCGGACGGGCCTGCGTGCCCAGATCTGGACCGAACCTGTTTTAGGTCGGTTTGTATCCGTTTTAGGTCGAACCAAACCCTGTTTTGAGCCGGATTAAGTCCTAGGTCGGCTGGCCTCCTTAAATAGCCAAGGCCGGCGCCCCAATTAGGTTAGACCACATTTTGATTAAACCCTAGATTGGATTGCTAAGCATTCATCTATCAGAATTCCCTTTTGTTTCGATCGGGATTTCACCCCCTCCACTTTGTTGCGATCTGGAGGTTATTGTTACCAAAGTTTGAGTCTGATCTGTTGTTCCACTGGGAATTAGTAGATTGCAGAAACCGCTTCGTGGTCGGCGGCTACGTTGCACCGGTGTGAGGCGTCGCGAATATCCATTGGGTTGAAGAGCTGTTGCATTGGCAACAGGGGAGCAGCCGGAGAGTTCGTTGGATTCTCGCAAGTTATCTTCCACCATCATCCATCTACCCGCAGCTCACTGAGAAGATCGGGCCACCCCTTATCATCTTGGTATCAGATTTCCAGCGTTTACTCGGTGAGCATCCACAAATCCATCCCCGTAGATTTACTTTTTTCGTTCTATCCAGAAAAAGCCAAAAAAAAATATTTAGGTTTAGTTTTCGCCTTAGTCCTAGATTGCATCGATTTACAAGTTTTAGTTGCTGGTCGTTTTTTCCTTTGCGTAGCTTGTTCTTATCCGAGTCGTAGAAGTCTAGGACTTGTTTTCCGAGTCGTTTTCGAGTTTCGGCTGTGGCACAGCTTCGTCAGTTTTTCTGCCGCGGTTTTCCGTTTTCAGTGTTTCGTCGAGTTTCGTCAGGTTTTCGCCAACGCGTGACACAGTTTTCGTCAGTTTTTCCTGCCGTGAGTCCGTATCGGGGACAGTTTCTGACAGTTTTCCGACTGTAACTTTGACTGGCCATAACTTTTGCATACGAACTCCGTTTTCGACGTTCGACCACCCAAAATCGTCGTGAGAAAAAAGCGCTTCCAGCCAAACTGACTTTGTCTGTTTACGGCTTTTCGAGCGCTCAAATTCCCAAAAGAGTAAGGGAAGGTCGACTTTTTGCCACTTCTTTCAAAAAACCTAGACACAGCCTTTCTACAGCCCGTGTTAGGAGCTTACCCACTAAGACTAGCTAACGTTTTATGCTCACAGGCTGCACATTATCGTGTGTCTTGGTGTCTTTCACATTGCTGCCATAGAAAATTGAAAATCAAAAAAAAAAAAGAGAAAAGAGGCCGAAGTGCAGAAAATTTAGTAATCATTTGTGACACTGCTAGTACTTGAGCAATCGTGTGCCTGTTAATTTGAGCTACTTGCTAGTGTCTTTCCAGTGCATTGTGACATCCTTGTTCATAGTTGCTTTGCCCCGTTTATCTCCACCGTGTGTGTTTCCAGTGTGTCATACGATCAGCACTAGGATTTGTAGATTGGTGTAGTTAAGTTTTCCCAAGCCCGGCTCCACCAAATACCCTGGTTTTGTTGTGTGACGCTTTGAGACCCATAATATTCGCTTCACCCCCGCCGTGCACATTTCAGTCCCTACGTGTGGTAAGCTTTACTATTCACTTTGGAACGGTAAGATCCACAATTTCTTTCGGTTTTTAAGTGAGTTGAGAGTTTCCACCTATATATTGCTATATATACTTGTGTGCACTAAACATGACTTCAGACGACGAGAGGGATAGCGTGGTGAGACAAAGGAAGGAAGGCACTGCAGCTGTTTCTTGGAGAGAGTATGAGGCTCTTCGTGATCACTTGTCTCGGCAGTTCAACAATCAGTGTGACAAGATACAGACAAATTTGGCGGCCACAGATGTCAAGCTTGAGAATGTTCTTCAAACAGCTAATGATTCTGCGGCTACACTCCAGACTATCCAAGCAAATCTTGACACTTTGACTTGTGCTATGCGTATGTTGACACAGCGCCACGACCAGCCAGCTGATGATGCTAGTGTTCATGGTGATCACGGTGAAGACGTTGATGCTGAGGAGGAGGAGGAGGAGCCAGCTTATGTACCTCCTGCTCGACATGGACCACAACCTCCTGCTAGAGGTAGAGGTGCCGCACCGCCTGGTAGGGGTTTTGCTCCTGTTGGTGCGCGCCGTAATTTGGGCCATAATGTTGGTCATGCAGCCAATGGAGATGATGATGTTCTCGGGAAACCAAAATTCAGCATTCCAAAATTTGAAGGTTCTATTGACGTGGAAGAGTACATCAATTGGGAGCTGAAGATGGAGAAATTATGGCGTTTGCATGACTACACTGAAGATAGAAAGGTCAAGCTTGCATCTTCTGAGTTTGATGGCTATGCTTTGCTATGGTGGGACGGACTTGTGACTGCTAGGCATGATGCTAATGATGTGCCTATTCTTTCTTGGCAAGAGATGAAGGCAGAGATGCGTCACCGTTTTATTCCTCGTAATTACATCCGTTCTTTGTATGATAAGTTGCAGAATTTGAAGCAAGGCAACCAGTCCGTTGATGAGTATTACAAGGAGATGGAGATGATTATGCAGCGTGCTAAAGTGCGAGAAGAACCTGAACAAACTATGCAGCGTTTTCTTTCAGGTTTGAGCTTTCATATCAAGCGAATTGTGCGTCATCATCAATATGGCGATGTGCAAGATTTGTTGCATCAAGCACGTGAAGCTGAACTACAGTTGGCCGAAGACGCCAAGTATGCACCTCGTTCATCCTTTGGGCGAGGAAGTTTTACACCACGGACTACACCTAGTGCGGTATCGCCTAGTCCTGCTTCTAGTTTCCGTGGTCCTGCTACACCCTCCAAATCAGTTTCGGTTGCCCCTCCAGCTAAACCGGCACCGCAGCCTCTAGTGGTACGGGTTCTTCTAGTTTACAGCCCGCACACGTGATATGAACTGCCATACGTGTGGAGGCAAGGGTCACTTCAAGCGTGATTGTCCAAACAAAAAGGTGATGTTGATCAATGAGGGCACGGGAGAATATGAGAGTGGTGATGATGTGATCCTGATTCGCCGGAGGAGACTGACGATGGCTTACATTATGCTGATGCTACACACTTGCCATCTATTGTTTGCACACCTAGAGCATTGAGTGTTACACCTAGTCCTGCGGAGCAGCGCTGCAATTTGTTTCAAACAAGAGCTGCTGTTGGTAATGGTAGGTCGTGCAAGGTGATCATTGATGGTGGCAGCTGCCACAATTTGGCTAGTAAAGAGCTTTGTCAAAAACTGAATCTGAAATATTTGCCGCACCCCATCCATATTATCCAGTGGTTGACTGATAGTGGAGAGATGAAGATCAATCACATAGTGCGCATTGAGTTTCAGATTGGACCATATAAGGACACCGTGGAGTGTGATGTAGTTCCTATGACGGTGTGCCACTTGTTGTTGGGACGTCCTTGGCAATGATCGTGATGTACGTCACAATGGGAGATCCAACACATATCAGCTCAATTGGCAAGGCAAGGAGATTCTTTTGAGACCTTTGACACCAAGATATTGTAAATGATTCACGTCAAAAGTTGAGGTTCACCGTGAGGCTGAGAGTGAGAGATTAGCTAGTCGAGAGACTCCACCTTCGGTGAGTGAGAGCCACCAGCCAAATTCGAGTGGTAAAAAGAAAAGTGAGGGAGAGAAAAATTAGTAATGTTAGCCACCAAATCTGATTTGAGAGAGTTTCGTGAGGATCCCACTCTAGTACCCATTGTGCTTATGTGCAAGGGGGAAATTCTTGTTTCTAACGACATGACCCTCTCTCTATTGGTGTTTCTGATGTTTTGCAGGATTTTGGTGACGTTTTTCGGAGGAAGTGCCCGCTGGTTTGCCACCATGCGGGGTATTGAGCATCAAATTGACTTGATTCCAGGAGCCACACTTCCAACCGAGCTCCCTATAGGACCAACCCCGAGGAGACGAAGGAGATACAGCGACAAGTACAAGAGCTTCTTGACAAAGGGTATGTTCGGTGAGCTGTTCCTGTTATTTTGGTCCCTAAGAAAGATGGTACATGGCGCATGTGCGTAGATTGTAGAGCGATTAATAACATCACTATTCGTTATCGACACCCTATTCCACGTTTGGATGACATGTTAGATGAACTTAGTGGTGCTGTTATCTTCTCTAAAATTGATTTGCGTAGTGGTTATCATCAAATTAGGATGAAAGAAGGAGATGAATGGAAAACTGCTTTCAAAACAAAATTCGGTTTATATGAGTGGTTAGTGATGCCCTTTGGTTTAACTAATGCACCTAGTACTTTCATGAGATTGATGAATCATGTTTTGAGGCATTTTATTGGTAAATTTGTGGTAGTATATTTTGATGATATTTTGATCTATAGCCACAATGAATCTGAACATGATCATATTCGACAAGTTTTGCAAGTGCTGCGTGATAATAAGCTGTATGGTAATCTTGCTAAATGCACGTTTTGCAAAGACAAGGTCATATTTCTGGGTTTTGTTGTTTCAAAAATGGAGTAGAGGTAGATGAATCAAAAATTATAGCTATTACAAATTGGCCTACTCCCATGACTGTTGGCAAGTACGAAGTTTTCTTGGTCTTGCTGGTTTTTATAGACGCTTTGTGAGACTTTAGTACTATTGCTGCACCTTTGAATGATCTTACTAAGAAAGGTGTTGTTTGTGTGGGCGCAGCCCAAGATGCTGCTTTTGATGAACTGAAACGCCGTTTGATTTCTGCACCGTTACTTATGCTTCCTAATTTCAATAAGCAATTTGATATTGAATGTGATGCTAGTGGCATTGGAATAGGAGGTGTGTTGATGCAAGAGGGTAAACCAATTGCATATTTTTCTGAAAAATTGAATGGTGCACAATTGAACTATCCTATGATAAAGAATTGTATGCTCTTGTTCGTGTTCTTGAGGTTTGGCAACATTATTTGTGGCCAAAGGAATTTATCATACATTCTGATCATGAAGCATTGAAATATTGAAGTGCCAATCTAACTTGAATAAGCGTCATGCTAAATGGGTTGAGTTCATTGAATCCTTCCCATACATTATTAAGTATAAGAAAGGCAAAGAGAACGTGGTTGCTGATGCACTCTCTAGGAAAAGCATGCTTTTGACACACTTAGATGTTCAAGTTCCTGGTTTAGAGAGTTTGCGTGATTTATATGCTAATGATACTGATTTTTCCATGCCTTTTGCTAAGTGTTCTGATGTGAAAGCTTGGGAAAAATACCATATGCATGATGGATACTTGTTTAGAGCTAATAAATTATGTGTGCCCGAGTCGTCCGTGCGTTTGCTGTTGTTGCAGGAATCACATGGTGGCGGTTTGATGGGACACTTTGGACGTGAGAAGACGTTGCTGATGTTGGCTGATCACTTTTATTGGCCACGCATGAGGCGTGATGTGGACAGGTTTGTGAAGCGTTGCATCACTTGCAACAAGGCAAAGTCCAAACTGAAGCCTCATGGTTTGTATACTCCTCTTCCTGCACCTACAACTCCATGGGAGGACATAAGCATGGATTTTGTGTTAGGATTGCCTAGAACCAGGAGAGGACATGATTCTATTTTTGTGGTAGTGGATCGTTTTTCTAAGATGTCACATTTTATTGCCTGCCACAAAAGCGACGATGCGTCGCATATTGCTGACCTGTTTTTCAGGGAGATCGTGCGCATACATGGAGTACCCAAGACGATCGTTTCTGACCGTGATGTGAAGTTCATGAGCTACTTCTGGAAGACACTTTGGGGCAAGCTGGGAACGAAGCTGCTGTTTAGTACCACTTGTCATCCCCAAACTGATGGTCAGACGGAGGTGGTGAACCGCACACTTTCGGCGTTGCTGCGGACAATGGTTAAGAAGAATCTGCGTGTGTGGGAGGAGTGTTTGCCGCATGTGGAGTTTGCATACAACAGGGCGGTACACTCAACCACGCAATTGTGTCCGTTTGAGGTGGTGTATGGTTTCAAACCCATTACTCCGCTTGATTTGCTGCCGCTTCCGTTACATGAGAGAGTCAACATGGAGGCATCGAAGCGTGCAGATTTTGTGAGGAAGATACATGAGAAGACTAAAGAAGCTATTGAGAAGAAAGGCAAGTACAATGCAGCTCGTGTAAACAAGAAGAGAAAGGAGGTGATCTTTCAACCCGGCGACATGGTTTGGGTGCACTTTCGCAAAGACAGATTTCCTGTTCAGCGCAAGTCCAAGTTGATGCCGCGTGGTGATGGTCCGTTCAAGGTTCTTGCCAAGATAAATGATAATGCATACAAGATAGATCTTCCTACTACTGAGTTTGGCGTGAGTAATACGTTCAACGTTGCTGATTTGACGCCATATGCTGAAGAGTACCTTGACGCGTCGGGGTCGACGCCTTTTCAAGGGGGGAGGATGATGAGGACATCCCTAGTCCTTTACCATTTTCTTCCATTGATGATGTTGCTGTTCAAGACAAGCCTGATGAAGTGAGGATTGGACCGATGACAAGAGCTCGTGCCAAGTTACTTGGACAACAGGTGAACTCACTCTTAATTGAATACAATGTTTGTGATAATGAGAATTTTATACTACCTAAGTCTATGCACTTGTGTATGATCAGGGTTATTGATAACACGAACGTTGACGGAGGGCTAGAGGAGCAGCAAGGACTGGAGCACGACGTCCCCAATGGCGCGAGGGAGGAGCGGGAGGCATGCGCAAGAGGGAAGACGAAGAAGGAGCGCGCGAGGAAGGAGACAGGCTGATATGGGCACGACGGGGGAGGTGCAGCCCAATTTCAGGACTCCACCAAGTTAGCTATATTCGTCGTGTGTTGCTATTTGTAATAATTAGTTTTAAATAATTATTAGAGTTGAGTATGGGCCTGTCCAACTCAACTAGGGCGTGGCCCACTAGTGGGCGGTACTGTAGCGCGTACTGTAGCTACAGTGCGGCCGCACCCCTTTCCCTCCATATAAGGGGCTGGGCGCATTAGGTTAGGGTTAGCTTGAGTTTAGATTAAAAACAGTCCATAGACTTTGAGCTCGTTGGTGAAGCATCCCTCCGGGGACGGCGATGCCGTGTTATCAACAAAGATTGCGGCGAGGGTGCTTGTGTTCATCAAGTGTTATCGTGCTGTGGTTAGAGGCGTGGTGATCTTCATCACGTTGCTTCCTGGATTCGTTCCTCTTCTCCAGTTTGCGTTCATCGTGTAATTGGGAGAATTATTACCTTGGTTGTCTCGCTGTGAAAGATCGGGCAAAACTCTAGATCGACGGGGTTCACCCCTTATCATGTGGTATCAGATTTCTGGGTTGCTCACAGTGAGTTTGTGTTGATCGATCTCATCTAGATCGGTTGACTGGAGGCGTTTGATTGGAGGCTCTTGCGCAGATTGATTTGCTTGGAGGAGATCGTGCATTGAGGCTGCAGATTGCTGTTGCGTTTGTGTAGATTGGTTTCCGGTTAGATCGATTTGTGTGGAGGCTGCTAGAGGATTCAAGGAAGGAGGAGAAGGTGCTGCAGATTCGCGATTTACTGTAGCTACAGTAGCGCGATCTGATTTACTATTCGGATCAGGCTGTTATTTCCTATTTTCCATTGGGGCATCACGTGGTGTTGTTCAGATTTCCTAGTACCGATTGGATTTGATACGTACGTGAGGAAAAAAATAAGGAATATACAGATTGGTTCAGCTTGTCCAAGGAGCTGATTGCTTAGCGTGGTGTCCAAGAAGAGATCTGATTGATCCGAAGAAGGAAAGTGCTGATCGGAAGTTGTATTCGTTGACTGAATCACGTGTTTTCCGGCCGAGCGATTTATTTGCTAGGTATAGCTGAGTCCTGATCGGATTGAGAGAAAAAATAATAATAATAATCCCGTGCTACAGTAATCCGTGCTACAGTAGTCCGTGAATTACATATTCAGAAAACTGCAGAGATGGATGTGTTTCCAGGAGATGTTTTGGGCGAGCGGTGTTTTCGTGGCAAGAAGTCCAGTGCTGTTTTCAATGACTATCTTGACATCATGAATGGAGTAGAACGTTCGGCATATGAGCTTAGTTGGTACCTACACAGTCTTGCAACAGTTGAGGAGTACCAAGATTGGGAAAGAAACATGAGATTGGGTTTCAATCGATGTCGCAAATACAATGCCAAGTTCAGTGGGTATTATGCATATATCCTTGCTCAACGGCGTGTGGACGACGAGTTGAACAATTGGTGGTGTGATGCGGTTGAAAGAGGTGAATTTTCTTGTACTTGGGAGGACTTCACAACTTTTCTTCGTGATGGTTTCATGATACCGTCTATGGGGGCCAGTGAGAAGCCGTCCAAGGTTGTGAATGCGATAGAGGATGTTGGCAAGAGCATAGCTCCTATACCAAAGGTTGCGATAGCTGTGACTACTCATGAGAAGTTGACAGTTGTTCCATTGCCGACATTCCCAAGGTGGCAGCCACGATTTCTGAAGTGTCAGCAGTTGATGTTGTCAAGGCTGATGTTGTTCCAGAAGTCGGGAGGGTGTTGTACCATTGAGTGGGCTGAATATGCAACTCAAGAGAGTACATGATGATACTTGCATGACAGTGGATAGAGGCCAGCGATGGAATTTATTTCAGGCGCAGTGCATGATCAAAGGCAAAGCATGCAAGATGATGATTGATAGTGGTAGTTACTGTAATGGCATTAGCAAGGCGGTTGTGGAGGCTTTGGGGTTATCCACATGGCTCCTTTCCAGAACCGAGGCATGTTGAGTGGGTGAATAGCTGTGGTATGATGAAGATTACTCACAAGGTGCGTGTGCCATTTTCAGTTGGTGAGTATGTTGATGAGGTGGAATGTGATGTGTTGCCCTTGGAGGTATGTGGGCTGTTACTTGGTCGTCCATGGCAGTATGATCATAATGCTTTACATGCTGGGAGAGCAAATACATATTCTTTTGTGCATGATGGTAAACAGCGGACTTTGAAGCCTATGAGAGATGATCAAATCAAGTCCGATGTGGTGCTGGTGGTTCGCAAGGAGAAGTTGCATAAAGCTAAGCCAAAGCCAAGCCTAGTTAAATTGCAGCAAGAGGAGCATGATGCAAGTAGCGTTGATACTGAAACTGATTCAGCCGTGCATGTAGATGACGAGCCAGTTGTTCTTGTTGGTGACAAGCCGGTTGAAGGCAAGCCTCTTATTGATGAGAGGAAGGATATTGAGCATGTGTTCCAGTTCGTGTTGACATGGGTGTTCAGACCGATGACGGTGGTGCTGATTGTGTTCCGGTGCATATGGTGCCGCGGGTAGTCAGCCACAGTTTTGTGAGAACACATCGGAAACGTTTTGTTGGAGCAGCGGTACGTGTGCACAAAGGCAAGGATGGACATGTTCGTCAATTGTGTGGCCCAGGCATTACTCATCTTTTGCAGGGTCGTGCAAAGCAGATTCATGTTCAGCGACACGAGGTTCCAGCAAGAGTTGAAAAGAAGAAGATGGTGGCGCCTCGGTCCAAGCTCATGTGGAGAAGAAAAGAGGTGCAGCTGTCCAAGACTGTATCAGGTCGAGCAGGCCAAGCGGGAGGATGTGGTGAGGAAGGCAAGCAAGACTTGAAGATGGAGAAGACGCGTGCTGATTTTGTTGACATCACGCCACCCTTTCGAGCAGACCCTCACGCGTTGGGGACAACGCTTCTTGAAGGGGGGGAGGATGATATGGGCACGACGGGGGAGGTGCAGCCCAATTTCAGGACTCCACCAAGTTAGCTATATTCGTCGTGTGTTGCTATTTGTAATAATTAGTTTTAAATAATTATTAGAGTTGAGTATGGGCCTGTCCAACTCAACTAGGGCGTGGCCCACTAGTGGGCGGTACTGTAGCGCGTACTGTAGCTACAGTGCGGCCGCACCCCTTTCCCTCCATATAAGGGGCTGGGCGCATTAGGTTAGGGTTAGCTTGAGTTTAGATTAAAAACAGTCCATAGACTTTGAGCTCGTTGGTGAAGCATCCCTCCGGGGACGGCGATGCCGTGTTATCAACAAAGATTGCGGCGAGGGTGCTTGTGTTCATCAAGTGTTATCGTGCTGTGGTTAGAGGCGTGGTGATCTTCATCACGTTGCTTCCTGGATTCGTTCCTCTTCTCCAGGTTTGCGTTCATCGTGTAATTGGAGAATTATTACCTTGGTTTGTACTCGCTGTGAAAGATCGGGACAACGATTCTAGGATCATCGGTTTGATCCTTATCACAGGCCAACCGGCCTTCAGCCCGGTTTGGACCGGTCTCACGACTGGCCATGCACCAGAGAAGACCGACTTTCAGCCCGGTTTAGGCCGGCCTTGTGACCGGCCATGTACCCGAGCAAACCGGTTCCCAGCCCGGTTTTGGCCGGTCTCACGACCGGACGGGCCTACGCGCCCAGATCTGGACCGAACCTGTTTTAGGTCGGTTTGTATCCATTTTAGGTCGAACCAAACCCTGTTTTGAGTCGGATTAAGTCCTAGGTCGGCTGGCCTCCTTAAATAGCCAAGGCCGGCGCCCCAATTAGGTTAGACCACGTTTTGATTAAACCCTAGATTGGATTGCTAAGCATTCATCTATCAGAATTCCCTTTTGTTTCAATCAGGATTTCACCCCCTCCACTTTGTTGCGATCTGGAGGTTATTGTTACCAAAGTTTGAGTGTGATCTGTTGTTCCACTGGGAATTAGTAGATTGCAGAAACCGCTTCGTGGTCGGCGGCTACGTTGCACCGGTGTGAGGCGTCGCGAATATCCATTGGGTTGAAGAGCTGTTGCATTGGCAACAGGGGAGCAGCCGGAGAGTTAGTCGGATTCTCGCAAGTTATCTTCCACCATCATCCATCTACCCGCAGCTCACTGAGATTATCGGGCCACCCCTTATCATGCACCCCTCCCAGCCATCTAGGAGTATCAGTACCACTTTTAGGTCATCCTTACTGACGTGCGCCACTCCTAGCCTTCTGGGTACACGTGCACCACTCCTAGCCATCTAGGAGTATCTGTTCCTCTTAACGTCTTCTGACCCACGTGCACCCCTCCCAGCTATCTAGAAGTGTCAGTACCACTTTTAGGTCATACCTAACCACGTGCGACAATCCTAGCTATCTGGACCACCGTTGACACCTCCTAGCCATCTTGGAGTATACGTTCCCTCTTTACGTCGTCTGACCCACGTGCACCCCACCTAGCCATATAGAGTATCCGTACCACTTTTAGGTTATCCTTACCGACATGCGCCACTCCTAGCCATCAAGGAGTATCCATACCCTCTTTACGTCTTCTGACCCACGTGCACCCCTCCCAGCCATCTAGGAGTATCAGTACCACTTTTAGGTCATCCTTACCGACGTGCGCCACTCCTAGTCTTCTGGGCACACGTGCACCACTCCTAGCCATCTAGGAGTATCGTACCCTCTTAACGTTTTCTGACACACGTGCACCCCTCCCAGCCATATAGAAGTATCAGTACCACTTTTAGGTCATACCTAACTACGTGCGATAATCCTAGCCATCTGGACCCCTGTTGACCCCATAGCCATCTTGGAGTATCCGTACCCTCTTTACGTCATCTGACCCACGTGCACCCCTCCAGCCATCTAGGAGTATCAGTACCACTTTTAGGTAATCCTTACCGACGTGCGCCACTCCTAGCCTTCTGGGAACACGTGCACCACTCCTAGCCATCTAGGATTATCAGTAGCACTTTTATGTCATCCTTAGTGACGTGCGCCACTCCTAGCCTTCTGGGTACACGTGCACCACTCCTAGCCATCTAGGAGTATCCATACCATCTTTACGTCATCTGAGACACATGCACCCCAACCAGCCATATAGGAGTATCGGTACCACTTTTAGGTCATCCTTACCCACGTGCGCCACTCCTAGCCTTCTGGGCACACGTGCACCACTCCTAGCCATGTAGGAGTATCCGTACCCTCTTTACGTCATCTGACCCACGTGCACCCCTCCCAACCATCTAGGAGTATCAGTACCACTTTTAGGTCATCCTTACTGACGTGCGCCACTCCTAACCTTCTGGGTACACGTGCACCACTCCTAGCCATCTAGGAGTATGCGGCCCTCTTAACGTCTTCTGACCCACGTGCACCCCTCCCAGCTATCTAGAAGTATCAGTACCACTTTTAGGTCATACCTAACCACGTGCGACAATCCTAGCCATCTGGACCAACGTTCACCCCTCCTAGCCATCTTGGAGTATACGTACCCTCTTTACATCATCTGACCCACGTGCACCCCTCCTAGCCATCTAGGAGTATCAGTACCACTTTTAGGTCATCCTTACCGACGTGCGCCACTCCTAGCCATCTGGGCACACGTGCACTACTAGCCATCTAGGAGTATCCATACCCTCATTACGTCATCTGACCCACGTGCACCCCTCTCAGCCATCTAGGAGTATCAGTACCACTTTAAGGTCATCCTTACCGACATGGGCCACTCCTAGCCTTCTGGACACACGTGCACCACTACTAGCCATCTAGGAGTATCCATACCCTCTTTACGTCATCTGACCCACGTGCATCCCTCCCAGCCATCTAGGAGTATCAGTACCACTTTTAGGTCATCCTTACCGACGTGCGCCACTCCTAGCCTTCTGGGCACATGTGCACCACTCCTAGCCATCTAGGAGTATCCATACCCTCTTTACGTCATCTGAGCCACGTGCACCCCAACCAGCCATCTAGGAGTATCGGTACCACTTTTAGGTCATCCTTACTCACGTGCGCCACTCCTAGCCTTCTGGGCACACGTGCACCACTCCTAGCCATGTAGGAGTATTCGTACCCTCTTTACGTCATCTGACCCACTTGCACCCCTCCCAGCCATCTAGAAGTAATCTGTACCACTTTTAGGTCATCCTTACTGATGTGCGCCACTCCTAGCCTTCTGGGTACACGTGCACCACTCCTAGCCATCTAGGAGTATCCGTCCCTCTTAACGTCTTCTGACCCACGTGCACCCCTCCCAGCTATCTAGAAGTATCAGTACCACTTTTAGGTCATACCTAACCACGTGCGACAATCCTAGCCATCTGGACCCCCGTTGACCCTGATTGCGTGGATCACACGTTCGCTGGGAGACCCCAAGAGGAAGGTATGATGCAGTATAGAAGCAGTTTTCCCTCAGTATGAAACCAAGGTTTAATCGAACCAGTAGGAGCAAGAAATCACTTCGGAAGGTTGTTGGTGGCGGAATATGGCACGGCGCAGCACCAGGGAATCCGGCGCCAACGTGGAATCTGCACACAACACAATCAAACTACTTTGCCCCAACGAAACAGTGAGGTTGTCAATCTCACCGGCTTGCTGAAAACAAAGGATTAAACGTATGGTGTGGAAAACAGTAGTAAATTGCAGAGAATGAAAAGGAACAGTGTTTGCAGTTGGTTGTATTATCAGTGTAAAAGAATGGACCGGGGTCCACAGTTCACTAGTGGTGTCTCTCCATAAAGATAACTAACATGCTGGGTGAACAAATTACAGCTGGGCAATTGACAAAATATTGAGCGCATGACAATGCATATATATGACATGATGATTACTATGATATTCATGTGGGCATTACGACAAAATACATAGACCGTTATCCAACAGTCTATGACTAATAATCCACCGCCAGGTTGTCATACCGAGTTCCCCGTTGGTATTAAGTTGCAAGCAACGGATAATTGCATTAAGTAATGTGCGTAAGTAAACAAATGCATTAGACCTAACGGCGTACCCTTAAGCTAAGCATCGGTTATTTTATCCCTAGTGGCAACAGCACATCCACAATCTTAGAAGTTATTGTCACTCTCCCAGATTACCGGAGGCATGAACCCACTATCTAGCATAAATACTCACTCTTGGAGTTACAAGCATCTACTTGGCCAAAGCATCTACTAGTAACGGAAAGCATGCAAGATCATAAATAACATATAAGATAGATTGATAATCAACTTGACATAGTATTCAATATTCATCGGATCCCAGCAAACACAACATGTAGCATTACAATAAGATGATCTTGATCATGATAGGCAGCTCACAAGATCTAAACATGATAGCATAAAGTGGAGAGACAACCATCTAGCTACTGCCATGGACCCGTAGTCCAAGGATGAACTACTCACGCATCACTCCGGAGGCAGGCATGGTGATGTAGAGCCCTCCGGTGATGATTCCCCTCTCCGGCAGGGTGCCGGGAAGAGCTTCTGAACCCTCCCGAGCTAGGGTTGACGGCGGCGGCGTCTCTGGAACTTTTCGTGGATAATGGCTCGGGTATTTAGGGTTTTCGCGTCGGGAGAATAAATAGGCGAAAGGGCGGCGGCTGCGGAGCCACGAGGGCCCCACACCACCCCACGGCGCGGGGGGGGCCCGCGCGGCCCCATGGTGTGGCTGCGTGGCCCCCTCCGTTCTCCTCTGGACTCCGTCTTCGTGTTGGAAAAATAGGAGGTTCTGTCCAAGTTTCGTCCAATTCCGAGAATATTTCCAGACTAGCTTTTCTGGAATACAAAAACAGCAGAAAACAGGAACTGGCACTGTGGCATCTTGTTAATAGGTTAGTCCCAGAAAATGCATAAAAATGCTATGAAGTGTATATAAAACATGTAACAATTGGTATAATATCAACATGGAACATCAGAAATTATAGATACGTTTGAGACGTATCAAGCATCCCCAAGCTTAGTTCTACTCGTCCTCGAGTAGGTAAAACGATAAAAACAAAATAATTTCTGAGGTGACATGCTACAATCATAATCTTGATCAAATAATATTGTAAAGCACATGTTATGAATGAAGTGATCCAGGTCAATGGTCTATAGTTTGCTAGCAAGTAGATAATGAGCAAACAACTGAATCATATAAGCAAAAACTTTTCATGAATAGTACTTTCGAGACAAGCATCAAGAGTTTTGCATAAGAGTTAACTCATAAAGCAATAGATTCTAAGTAAAAGGTATTTAACCAACACAAAGGAAGATTTAAGTTTCAGCAATTGCTTTCAACTTTCAACATATATATCTCATGGATATTTGTCAACACAAAGCATATAATAAGTGCAATATATAAGCATATAAAAATTGTTGCACCAAAGTTGACACTAGTGTTTGCTTCTAAGATAGAAAGAAGTAGGAAACTGACTCAACATAAAAGTAAAAGAAAGGCCCTTCGCAGAGGGAAGCAGGGATTAAATCATGTGCTAGAGCTTTTTAAGTTTTTGAAATCATATAGAGAGTAAAAATAAGTTTTGAGAGGTGTTTGTTAATTGTCAACGAATCAGAAAATGGAAAGTACAATATGACCCCTGCCAACCAGACTTTTAAGAGCGGCTCCCATGAAGGACGTTATTTCTACCAGCAAGGCAGATCATCCCTCTTTCTCTTTTGTTTACACATGCAGATATTTCACTGTTTGTCATTGCTTGACTGATAAATCAGGGCAAAAATGTGAAGAGAATTAAGCGGTTAAAGTTGTAATTAATTGGGACTGGGCACCCCATTTGCCAGCTCTTTTTGCAAAATTAATGGATAAGCGGATGTATATGCCGCTAGTCCGGTGGTAAAGTCTGTTTGACAGTTGACATAAAGACATCCACCCCGTCCTCATGAGCTTGGTAAACATTGACACAAAATAGGAGTAATAAAGTTTGAATAGTTTAAAGGTAGCACATGAAAAATTTACTTGGAATGGCAAGAAATACCACATATAGGTAGTTATGGTGGACACAGATGGCATGGATTTGGCTCAAGGTTTTGGATGCACGAGAAGCATTCCCTCTCAGTACAGAGTTTAGGCTAGCAAGGTTATTTGAAGCAAACACAGGATATCAACCGACACAGCAAGCTTATATGAAAACATATTGCAAGCATTATAAGACTCTACACTGTCTTCCTTGTTAACCAAACCCTTTTACTAGAAAATATCTAGACCTTAGAGATACCAATCATGCAAACCAAATTTCAACGAGCTTTACGGTAGTTCTTCATTAATAGGTTTTAACTACATGATACAAAAGCTTAAACATGAACTACTTGATAACTCAAAACAATTGACAAGTATCAAATTATCCAATACATGATCTACAAGAATATGTAAGCTTTTTCCATTATACCATCTACCACATGCAACATTTTCTGTTCCAACCAAACACCAATCAATTTATTTCAACATAAACTCTCCAAACAATTATAAGTGAAGCAAGAGAGTACTTTCTTTAAAAGAACTAACAGCTCTGAATAAGAGATGCATGAAAAACAGGAGCTAAAAGCATAGCAATAGCTAGATAAGAATACTCAACAAGTATAAGTGAAGAATAGGAGTATTCATATGAAAAAGCGGAGCGTGTCTCTCTCCCAATCAAGAATGCTGGGGTCCAATCAAGTTGACCATAAGAAAAATAAAATACTGAAAATAAAAGCACACAGACGCTCCAAGTAAAGCACATATGATGTGAAAGAATTAAAATATAGTTTCACTAGAGATGACCTGATAAGTTGCTGATGAAGAAGGGGATGCCTTGGGCATCCCCAAGCTTAGACGCTTGAGTCTTCTTGAAATATGCTGGGGTGATCCATGGGAGCATCCCCAAGCTTAAGCTCTTCACTCTTCTTGATCACATTATATCATCCTTCTCTCTTGACCCTTGAAAACTTCCGCCACACCAAACTCAAAGTAATTCTCATTAGAGGGTTAGTGCACAATCAAAAACTCACATGTTCTATAAGGACACAAACATGACCGTTACTTTTAACATTAGCTACTGCCACTGATGTTATGTGAAGCTCTTCACCCTAAAAAAGAATTCCACTCAACACTAGTAAAAGAGAGAATGCGAAAAATAAAAGACAGAATCTGTCTAAACAGAACAGTCCGCAAAGACGAATTTTTTCGAGGCACTTACGTTGCTCAGATCGAAAAACTTTAAACTAACGAAAGATGCGTACATATCTGAGGATCACGCACAAAAATTTCAGATTTAAATAATTTTTCTGTGATTTTACAGAATTAAAACGGTGAACAGCAGAAATCTGTTCCTGCGCAGAAATCCAAATCTAGCATCATCTTCCTATTAGAGGCAATACTTGGCACAACAATGCGATAAAATAAAGATACAAAGGAATTGTTACAGAAGTAAACAACTCCTTGACTCAAAAATTGCAGAAATAAAATAATGGGTTGTCTCCCATAAGCGCTTTTCTTTAACGCCTTTCAGCTAGGCGCAGAAAGTAAGAATCAAGTGTTTCCAAGTGATGAAGCATCAACAGAATAATTTGCTCTAACAATAGAATCAAAAGGTAACTTCATCTTCTTTCTAGGGAAGTGTTCCATACCTTTCTTGAGTGGGAATTGATATTTAATATTCCCCTCTCTCATATCAATAATAGCACCAACAGTTCTAAGAAAAGGTCTTCCCAAAACAATAGGACAAGAAGCATTGCATTCAATATCCAAAACAACAAAATCAACGGGGACAAGGTTATTGTTAACCATTATAAAAACATCATCAACTCTCCCCAAAGGTTTCTTTATAGTATTATCAGCAAGGTGAACATCCAAATAACAGTGTTCCAAAGGTGCTAAATCAAGCATATCATAGAGTTTCTTAGGCATAACAGAAATACTAGCACCAAGATCACATAAAGCATTGCAATCAAAATCATTCACTTCATTTTAATGATGGGCTCCCAACCATCTTCTAACTTCCTAGGGATAGAAGCTTCATGTTTTAATTTCTCTTCCCTAACTTGCATGAGAGCATTAGTAATATGTTTAGTAAAAGCCATGTTTATAGCACTAGCATTAGGACTTCTAGCTAGCTTTTGCAAGAACTTAATTACTTCAGAAATATTGCAACCATCAAAATCAAAATCATTATTATCAAAAGTAATAGGACCATTGTCTCCCACATCTCGAAAAATTTCAGCACTTTTATCAGGAACAGTTTCAGTGTTTTCAGGCAATTTTAAACGTTTTGCAACAGAAGTAGAGACATTGCCAACACCAATTACTTTACCATTGATAGTAGGAGGTTTGTTAACACTTGAGTTTACAGCATTTTCAGTAGTAGTAATAGTATAAACTCTAGCAATACTATTCTTTTTAGCAATTTCATCCTCTCTTGCCCACCTAGCATGTAAATCAGCTAACATCCTCACATTATTATCAATTTTAACTTGTATAGCATTGAGAGTTTTGCTCTCTTTAACATCATGAGGCATAGTTTTAATTTTTAACAAATCAACATCAAGAGCAAGACTATCAACTTTAGAGGCAAGAACATCAATTTTCCCAAACTTTTCCTCAACAGATTTATTGAAAGCAGTTTGTGTACTAATAAAATCCTTAAGCATGACTTCAAGATCAGAGGGTACACTCTTATTATTGTTGTAGGAATTACCATAAGAATTAACATAACCATTGCCACTATTAAAAGGATAGGGCTTATAATTGTTATTACCAAAATTATTCCTATAAGCATTGTTGTTGAAGTTATTATTTTTAATGAAGTTCACATCAACATGCTCTTCTTGAGCAACCAAAGAAGCTAAAGGAACATTATTTGGATCAACATGCATTTTCCATTTGTAAGCATAGACATAATAGTATCAATCTTATCACTCAAGAAGGGTTTCTTCAACAGAATTTACCTTCTTACCTTGTGGAGCTCTTTCGGTGTGCCATTCAGAATAATTTATCATCATATCATCAAGAAGCTTTGTTGCAGCACCCAAAGTGATGGACATAAAGGTACCTCCAGAGGCCGAATCCAATAGGTTTCTTGAAGAAAAATTTAGTCCTGCATAAAAGGTTTGGATGATCATCCAAGCAGTCAGTCCATGGGTGGGACAATTCTTTACCAATGATTTCATTCTCTCCCAAGCTTGAGCAACATGCTCATTATCAAATTGTTTGAAATTCATAATGCTACTTCTCAAAGATATAATCTTAGCAGGAGGATATATTTTCCTATGAAAGCATTTTTGCATTTAGTCCATGAATCAATACTATTTCTAGTCAAAGATAGCAACCATTCTTTAGCACGTCCTCTCAAAGAGAAAGGAAAAAGTTTCAGTTTAATAATATCACCATCTACATCCTTATACTTTTGCATCTCACAAAGTTCAACAAAATTATTAAGGTGAGCAGCAGCATCATCAGTACTAACACCAGAGAATTGCTCTTTCATAACAAGATTTAAAAGTGCAGGTTTAATTTCATAGAATTCTGCGTTAGAAGCAGGTGGAGCAATAGGTGTACTAATGAAATCATTGTTGTTCGTGCTAGTGAAATCACACAACTTAGTGTTCTCAGGGGTACTCATTTTAGCAAAATTAAAACAAAACAGAAAGATAACAACTTGAAAATAAAAGTAACTAATTTTTTTGTGTTTTTGATAAATAAAGCAAACAAGACTAAATAAAAATAAACTAAGCAAGACAATAACAAAGTAAAGAGATTGGAAGCGTGAAACTCCCCTTGCAGAAATCCTCTTGCTTCCCAATATGGCGTCAGAAAATATGGCGTGTGGAAGGAAGGCAAGGAGATTGCTGAACCGAAGTGCTTCTGCTCCCCGGCAACGGCGCCAGAAAATATGCTTGATTGCGTGGATCACACGTTCGCTGGGAGACCCCAAGAGGAAGGTATGATGCAGTATAGAAGCAGTTTTCCCTCAGTATGAAACCAAGGTTTAATCGAACCAGTAGGAGCAAGAAATCGCTTCGGAAGGTTGTTGGTGGCGGAATATGGCACGGCGCAGCACCAGGGAATCCGGCGCCAACGTGGAATCTGCACACAACACAATCAAACTACTTTGCCCCAACGAAACAGTGAGGTTGTCAATCTCACCGGCTTGCTGAAAACAAAGGATTAAACGTATGGTGTGGAAAACAGTAGTAAATTGCAGAGAATGAAAAGGAACAGTGTTTGCAGTTGGTTGTATTATCAGTGTAAAAGAATGGACCGGGGTCCACAGTTCACTAGTGGTGTCTCTCCATAACAGATAACTAACATGCTGGGTGAACAAATTACAGCTGGGCAATTGACAAAATATTGAGCGCATAACAATGCATATATATGACATGATGATTACTATGATATTCATGTGGGCATTACGACAAAATACATAGACCGTTATCCAACAAAGTCTATGACTAATAATCCACCGCCAGGTTGTCATACCGAGTTCCCCGTTGGTATTAAGTTGCAAGCAACGGATAATTGCATTAAGTAATGTGCGTAAAGTAAACAAATGCATTAGACCTAACGGCGTACCCTTAAGCTAAGCATCGGTTATTTTATCCCTAGTGGCAACAGCACATCCACAATCTTAGAAGTTATTGTCACTCTCCCAGATTACCGGAGGCATGAACCCACTATCTAGCATAAATACTCACTCTTGGAGTTACAAGCATCTACTTGGCCAAAGCATCTACTAGTAACGGAAAGCATGCAAGATCATAAATAACATATAAGATAGATTGATAATCAACTTGACATAGTATTCAATATTCATCGGATCCCAGCAAACACAACATGTAGCATTACAATAAGATGATCTTGATCATGATAGGCAGCTCACAAGATCTAAACATGATAGCATAAAGTGGAGAGACAACCATCTAGCTACTGCCATGGACCCTCCCGAGCTAGGGTTGACGGCGGCGGCGTCTCTGGAACTTTTCGTGGATAACGGCTCGGTATCTAGGGTTTTCGCGTCGGGAGGAATAAATAGGCGAAAGGGCGGCGGCTGCGTAGCCACGAGGGCCCCACACCACCCCACGGCGCGGTTGGGGGTGGGCCCGCGCGGCCCCATGGTGTGGCTGGCTCGCAGCCCCCTCCGTGTCTCCTCTGGACTCCGTCTTCGTGTTGGAAAAATAGAAGGTTCTGTCCAAGTTTCGTCCAATTCCGAGAATATTTCCAGACTAGCTTTTCTGGAATACAAAAACAGCAGAAAACAGGAACTGGCACTGTGGCATCTTGTTAATAGGTTAGTCCTTGAAAATGCATAAAAATGCTATGAAGTGTATATAAAAGATGTAACAATTGGTATAATATCAACATGGAACATCAGAAATTATAGATACGTTTGAGACGTATCAACCCCTCCTAGCCATCTTGGTGTATACGTACCGTCTTTACGTCATCAGACCCACGTGCACCCCACCCAGCCAGCTAGGAGTATCAGTACCACTTTTAGGTTATCCTTACCGACATGCGCCATTCCTAGCCATCTGGGCACACGTGCACCACTCCTAGCCATCTAGGAGTATCGTACCCTCTTAACGTCTTCTAACACACGTGCACCCCTCCCAGCCATCTAGAAGTATCAGTACCACTTTTAGGTCATACCTAACCACGTGCGACAATCCTAGCCATCTGGACCCCCCGTTGACCCCTCATAGCCATCTTGGAGTATCCGTACACTCTTTACGTCATCGGACCCACGTGCACCCCTCCCAGCCATCTAGGAGTATCAGTACCACTTTTAGGTAATCCTTACCGACGTGCGCCACTCCTAGCCTTCTGGGAACACGTGCACCACTCCTGGCCTTCTAGAGTATCAGTAGCACTTTTATGTCATCCTTACTGACGTGCGCCACTCCTAGTCTTCTGGGTACACGTGCACCACTCCTAGCCATCTTGGAGTATCCATACCATCTTTACGTAATATGAGCCACGTGCACCCCAACCAGCCATCTAGGAGTATCGGTACCACTTTTAGGTCATCCTTACCCACGTGCGCCACTTCTAGCCTTCTGGGCACACGTGCACCACTCCTAGCCATGTAGGAGCAGTCGTACCCTCTTTACGTCATCTGACCCACGTGCACCCCTCCCAGCTATCTAGGAGTATCAGTACCACTTTTAGGTCATCCTTACTGACGTGCGCCACTCCTAGCCTTCTGGGTACACGTGAACAACTCCTAGCCATCTAGGAGTATCCGTCCCTCTTAACGTCTTCTGACCCACATGCACCCCTCCCAGCTATTTAGAAGTATCAGTACCACTTTTAGGTCATACCTAACCACGTGCGACAATCCTAGCCATCTGGACCCCCCGTTGACCCCTCCTAGCCATCTTGAGTATACGTACCCTCTTTACGTCATCTGACCCACGTGCACCCCTCCCAGCCATCTAGGAGTATCAGTACCACTTTAGGTCATCCTTACCGACGTGCGCCACTCCTAGCCTTCTGGCACACGTGCACCACTACTAGCCATCTAGGAGTATCCATACCCCTTTACGTCATCTAACCCACGTGCACCCCTCCCAGCCATCTAGAGTATCATACCACTTTTAGGTCATCCTTACCGACGTGCGCCACTCCTAGCATTCTGGGCACACGCACCACTCCTAGCCATGTAGGAGTATTCGTACCCTCTTTACGTCATCTGACCCACGTGCACCCCTCCCAGCCATCTAGGAGTATCAGTACCACTTTTAGGTCATCCTTACTGACGTGCGCCACTCCTAGCCTTCTGGGTACACGTGCACCACTCCTAGCCATCTAGGAGTATCCGTCCCTCTTAACGTTTTCAGACCCTAGTGTACCCCTCCCAGCTATCTAGAAGTATTAGTACCACTTTTAGGTCATACCTAACCACGTGCGACAATCCTAGCCATCTG
>CAMZMU010000026.1:304140-621480 GCA_947311845.1 Poa pratensis
GCCACTCCTAGCCTTCTGGGCACAACGTGCACCACTCCTAGCCATCTAGGAGTATCGTACCCTCTTAACGTGTTCTGACACACGTGCACCCCTCCCAGCCATCTAGAAGTATCAGTACCACTTTTAGGTCATACCTAACCACGTGAGACAATCCTAGCCATCTGGACCCCCGTTGACCCCTCATAGCCATCTTGGAGTATCCGTACCCTCTTTACGTCATCTGACCCACGTGCACCCTCCCAGCCATCTAGGAGTATCAGTACCACTTTTAGGTAATCCTTACCGACGTGCGCCACTCCAAGCCTTCTGGGAACACGTGCACCACTCCTAGCCATCTAGGAGTATCAGTAGTACTTTTATGTCATCCTTACTGACGTGCGCCACTCCTAGCCTTCTGGGTACACGTGCACCACTCTAGCCATCTAGGAGTATCCATACCATCTTTATGTCATCTGAGCCACATGCACCCCAACCAGCCATCTAGCAGTATCGGTACCACTTTTAGGTCATCCTTACCCACGTGCGCACTCCTAGCCTTCTGGGCACACGTGCACCGCTCCTAGCCATGTAGGAGTATTCGTACCCTCTTTACATCATCTGACCCACGTGCACCCCTCCCAGCCATCTAGGAGTATCAGTACCACTATTAGGTCATCCTTACTGACGTGCGCCACTCCTAGCCTTCTGGGTACACGTGCACCACTCCTAGCCATCTAGGAGTATCCGTCCCTCTTAACGTCTTCTAACCCACGTGCACCCCTCCCAGCTATCTAGAAGTATCAGTACCACTTTTAGGTCATACCTAACCGTGCGACAATCCTAGCCATCTGAACCCCGTTGACCCCTCCTAGCCATCTTGGAGTATACGTACTCTCTTTACGTCATCTGACCCACGTGCTCCCCTCCCAGCCATCTAGGACTATCAGTACCACTTTTAGGTCATCCTTACCGACGTGCGCCACTCCTAGCCTTCTGGGCACACGTGCACCACTCCTAGCCATCTAGGAGTTTCCATACCCTCTCTACGTCATCTGACCCACGTGCACCCCACCCAGCCATCTAGGAGTATCAGTACCACTTTTAAGTTATCCTTACCGACATGCGCCACTCCAAGCCTTCTGGGCACACGTGCACCACTACTAGCCATCTAGGAGTATCCATACCCTCTTTACGTCTTCTGACCCACGTGCACCCCTCCCAGCTATCTAGGAATATCAGTACCACTTTTAGGTCATCCTTACAGACGTGCGCCACTCCTAGCCTTCGGGCACACGTGCACCACTCCTAGCCATCTAGGAGTATCGTACCCTCTTAACGTGTTCTGACACACGTGCACCCTCCCAGCCATCTAGAAGTATCAGTACCACTTTTAGGTCATACCTAACCACGTGCGACAATCCTAGCCATCTGGACCCCCGTTGACCCTCATAGCCATCTTGGAGTATCCGTACCCTCTTTACGTCATCTGACCCACGTGCACCCCTCCCAGCCATCTAGGAGTATCAGTACCACTTTTAGGTAATCCTTACCGACGTGCGCCACTCCAAGCCTTCTGGGAACACGTGCACCACTCCTAGCCATCTAGGAGTATCAGTAGTACTTTTATGTCATCCTTACTGACGTGCGCCACTCCTAGCCTTCTGGGTACACGTGCACCACTCCTAGCCATCTAGGAGTATCCATACCATCTTTATGTCATCTGAGCCACATGCACCCCAACCAGCCATCTAGCAGTATCGGTACCACTTTTAGGTCATCCTTACCCACGTGCGCCACTCCTAGCCTTCTGGGCACACGTGCACCGCTCCTAGCCATGTAGGAGTATTCGTACCCTCTTTACATCATCTGACCCACGTGCACCCCTCCCAGCCATCTAGGAGTATCAGTACCACTATTAGGTCATCCTTACTGACGTGCGCCACTCCTAGCCTTCTGGGTACACGTGCACCACTCCTAGCCATCTAGGAGTATCCGTCCCTCTTAACGTCTTCTAACCCACGTGCACCCTCCCAGCTATCTAGAAGTATCAGTACCACTTTTAGGTCATACCTAACACGTGCGACAATCCTAGCCATCTGAACCCCCGTTGACCCCTCCTAGCCATCTTGGAGTATACGTACTCTCTTTACGTCATCTGACCCACGTGCTCCCTCCCAGCCATCTAGGACTATCAGTACCACTTTTAGGTCATCCTTACCGACGTGCGCCACTCCTAGCCTTCTGGGCACACGTGCACCACTCCTAGCCATCTAGGAGTTTCCATACCCTCTCTACGTCATCTGACCCACGTGCACCCCACCCAGCCATCTAGGAGTATCAGTACCACTTTTAAGTTATCCTTACCGACATGCGCCACTCCAAGCCTTCTGGGCACACGTGCACCACTACTAGCCATCTAGGAGTATCCATACCCTCTTTACGTCTTCTGACCCACGTGCACCCCTCCCAGCTATCTAGGAATATCAGTACCACTTTTAGGTCATCCTTACAGACGTGCGCCACTCCTAGCCTTCTGGGCACACGTGCACCACTCCTAGCCATCTAGGAGTATCGTACCCTCTTAACGTGTTCTGACACACGTGCACCCCTCCCAGCCATCTAGAAGTATCAGTACCACTTTTAGGTCATACCTAACCACGTGCGACAATCCTAGCCATCTGGACCCCCGTTGACCCCTCATAGCCATCTTGGAGTATCCGTACCCTCTTTACGTCATCTGACCCACGTGCACCCCTCCCAGCCATCTAGGAGTATCAGTACCACTTTTAGGTAATCCTTACCGACGTGCGCCACTCCAAGCCTTCTGGGAACACGTGCACCACTCCTAGCCATCTAGGAGTATCAGTAGTACTTTTATGTCATCCTTACTGACGTGCGCCACTCCTAGCCTTCTGGGTACACGTGCACCACTCTAGCCATCTAGGAGTATCCATACCATCTTTATGTCATCTGAGCCACATGCACCCCAACCAGCCATCTAGGAGTATCGGTACCACTTTTAGGTCATCCTTACCCACGTGCGCCACTCCTAGCCTTCTGGGCACACGTGCACCGCTCCTAGCCATGTAGGAGTATTCGTACCCTCTTTACATCATCTGACCCACGTGCACCCCTCCCAGCCATCTAGGAGTATCAGTACCACTATTAGGTCATCCTTACTGACGTGCGCCACTCCTAGCCTTCTGGGTACACGTGCACCACTCCTAGCCATCTAGGAGTATCCGTCCCTCTTAACGTCTTCTAACCCACGTGCACCCCTCCCAGCTATCTAGAAGTATCAGTACCACTTTTAGGTCATACCTAACCACGTGCGACAATCCTAGCCATCTGAACCCCCGTTGACCCTCCTAGCCATCTTGGAGTAAACGTACTCTCTTTACGTCATCTGACCCACGTGCACCCCTCCCAGCCATCTAGGACTATCAGTACAACTTTTAGGTCATCCTTATCGACGTGCGCCACTCCTAGCCTTCTGGGCACACGTGCACCACTAATAGCCATCTAGGAGTATCCATACCCTCTTTACGTCATCTGACCCACGTGCACCCCTCCCAGCCATCTAGAAGTATCTGTACCACTTTTAGGTAATCCTTACCGACGTGCGCCACTCCTAGCCTTTTGGGAACACGTGCACCACTCCTAGCCATCTAGGAGTATTGGTAGCACTTTTATGCCATCCTTACTGACTTGCGCCACTCCTAGCCTTCTGGATACACGTGCACCACTCCTAGCCATCTAGGAGTATCCATACCATCTTTACGTCATCTGAGCCACATGCACCCCAACCAGCCATCTAGGAGTATCGGTACCATTTTTAGGTCATCCTTACCCACGTGCGCCACTCCTAGCCTTCTGGGTACACGTGCACCACTCCTAGCCATGTAGGAGTATCCGTCCCTCTTAACGTCTTCTGACCCACGTGCACCCCTCCCAGCTATATAGAAGTATCAGTACCACTTTTAGGTCATACCTAACCACGTGCGACAATCCTAGCCATCTGAACCCCGTTGACCCCTCCTAGACATCTTGGAGTATCCGTACCATCTTTACGTCATCAGACCCACGTGCACCCCTCCCAGCCATATAGGAGTATCAGTACCACTTTTGGGTAATCCTTACCGACGTGCGCCACTCCTAGCCTTCTAGGAACACGTGCACCACTCCTAGCCATCTAGGAGTATCAGTAGAACTTTTATGTCATCCTTACTGACGTGCGACACTCCTAGCCTTCTGGGTACACGTGCACCACTCCTAGCCATCTAGGAGTATCTATACCATCCTTTCGTCATCTAAGCCACGTGCACCCCAACCAGCCATCTAGGAGTATCGGTACCACTTTTAGGTCATCCTTACCCACGTGCGCCACTCCTAGCCTTCTGGCACACGTGCACCACTCCTAGCCATGTAGGAGTAGCCGTACCCTCTTTACGTCATCTGACCCACGTGCACCCCTCCCAGCCATCTAGGAGTATCAGTACCACTTTTAGGTCATCCTTACTGACACTCCTAGCCTTCTGGGTACACGTGCACCACTCCTAGCCATCTAGGAGTATCCGTCCCTCTTAACGTCTTCTGACCACGTGCACCCCTCCCAGCTATCTAGTAGTATCAGTACCACTTTTAGGTCATACCTAACCACGT
Organism: Poa pratensis; assembly: GCA_947311845.1. NCBI lineage: Eukaryota > Viridiplantae > Streptophyta > Magnoliopsida > Poales > Poaceae > Poa > Poa pratensis. The sequence goes on from CAMZMU010000026.1 coordinate 308,782, forward strand.
GCGACAATCCTAGCCATCTGAACCCCCGTTGACCCCTCCTAGACATCTTGGAGTATCCGTACCCTCTTTACGTCATCAGACCCACGTGCACCCCTCCCAGCCATATAGGAGTATCAGTACCACTTTTGGGTAATCCTTACCGACGTGCGCCACTCCTAGCCTTCTAGGAACACGTGCACCACTCCTAGCCATCTAGGAGTATCAGTAGAACTTTTATGTCATCCTTACTGACGTGCGCCACTCCTAGCCTTCTGGGTACACGTGCACCACTCCTAGCCATCTAGGAGTATCTATACCATCCTTTCGTCATCTAAGCCACGTGCACCCCAACCTAGCCATCTTGGAGTATACGTACCCTCTTTACCCACGTGCAATCCTCTCAGCCATCTAGGAGTATCAGTGACACTTTTAGGTCATCCTTACCGACATGCGCCACTCCTAGCCTTCTGGGCACACGTGCGCCACTACTAGCCATCTAGGAGTATCCATACCCTCTTTACGTCATCTGACCCACGTGCACCCCTCCCAGCCATCTAGGAGTATCAGTACCACTTTTCGGTCATCCTTATCGACATGCGCCACGCCTAGCCTTCTGGACACACGTGCACCACTACTAGCCATCTCGGAGTATCCATACCCTCTTTACGTCATCTGGCCCACGTGCACCCCTCCCAGCCATCTAGGAGTATCAGTACCAATTTTAGGTCATCCTTACCGACGTGTGCCACTCCTAGCCTTCTGGGCACACGTGCACCACTCCTAGCCATCTAGGAGTATCCATACCCTCTTTACGTCATCTGAGCCACGTGCCCCAACCAGCCATCTAGGAGTATCAGTACCACTTTTAGGTCATCCTTACCCACGTGCGCCACTCCTAGCCTTCTGGGCACACGTGCACCACTCCTAGCCATGTAGGAGTATTCGTACCCTCTTTACGTCATCTGACCCACGTGCACCCCTCCCAGCCATCTAGGAGTATCTGTACCACTTTTAGGTCATCCTTACTGACGTGCGCCACGTGCACCACTCCTAGCCATCTAGGAGTATCCGTCCCTCTTAACGTCTTCTGACCCACATGCACCCCTCCCAGCTATCTAGAAGTATCAGTACCACTTTTAGGTCATACCTACCCACGTGCGACAATCCTAGCCATCTGGACCCCGTTGACCCCTCCTAGCCATCTTGGAGTATACGTACCCTCTTTACGTTATCTGACCCACGTGCACCCCACCCAGCCATCTAGGAGTATCAGTACCACTTTTAGGTTATCCTTACCGACATGCGCCACTCCAAGCCTTCTGGGCACACGTGCACCACTACTAGCCATCTAGGAGTATCCATACCCTCTTTACGTCTTCTGACCCACGTGCACCCCTCCCAACCATCTAGGAGTATCAGTACCACTTTTTGGTCATCCTTACAGACGTGCGCCACTCCTAGCCTTCTGGGCACACGTGCACCACTCCTAGCCATCTAGGAGTATCGTACCCTCTTAACGTGTTCTGACACACGTGCACCCCTCCCAGCCATCTAGAAGTACCAGTACCACTTTTAGGTCATACCTAACCACGTGCGACAATCCTAGCCATCTGGACCCCTGTTGACCCCTAATAGCCATCTTGGAGTATCCGTACCCTCTTTACGTCATCTGACACACGTGCACCCCTCCCAGCCATCTAGGAGTATCAGTACCACTTTTAGGTAATCCTTACCGACATGCGCCACTCCTAGCTGATAAAGATCAACCCGATGATCCTAGAGTTTTGCCCGATCTTTCACAGCGAGACAACCAAGGTAATAATTCTCCCAATTACACGATGAACGCAAACCTGGAGAAGAGGAACGAATCCAGCAAGCAACGTGATGAAGATCACCATGCCTCCAACCAAAGTACGACAATCCTTGATGAACACAAGAACCTCCGCAGCAATCTTTATTACAAACTGATAAACGGCATCGCCGTCCCCGGAGGGAAGCTTCACCAACGAGCTCAAAGTCTATGGACTGTTTTTAATCTAAACTCAAAGCTAACCCTAAAACGATGCCTAGCAGCTCCTTATATGGAGGGGTGCTACAGTACCGCGCTACAGTATCGCGCTACAGTACCGCCCTACTAGTGGACCCTACCTTGACTTGGTTGGACAGGCCCAAACCAAGCCCAAACTCATAATTATTAAAAACTCTAATTATTTAAAATAGCAACACACGACTAATACATCTAGCTTGTGGAGTCCTGAAATTGGGCTTCACCTCCTCCGTCGTGCCCATATCACTAGCCTTCTGGACACACATGCACCACTACTAGTCATCTCGGAGTATCCATACCCTCTTTACGTCATCTGACCCACGTGCACCCGTCCCAGCCATCTAAGAGTATCGGTACCACTTTTAGGTCATCCTTACCCACGTGCGCCACTCCTAGCCTTCTGGGCACATGTGCACCACTCCTAGCCATCTAGGAGTATCCATACCTTCTTTACGTCATCTGAGCCACGTGCACCCCAACCAGCCATCTAGGAGTATCGGTACCACTTTTAGGTCATCCTTACCCTGGTGCGCCACTCCTAGCCTTTTGGGCACACGTGCACCACTCCTAGCCATGTAGGAGTATTCGTACCCTCTTTACGTCATCTCACCCACGTGCACCCCTCCCAGCCATCTAGGAGTATCAGTACCACTTTTAGGTCATCCTTACTGACGTGCGCCACTCCTAACCTTCTGGGTACACATGCACCACTCCTAGCCATCTAGGAGTATCCGTCCCTCTTAACGTCTTCTGACCCACGTGCGCCCTCCCTGCTATCTAGAAGTATCAGTACCACTTTTAGGTCATACCTAACCACGTGCGACAATCCTAGCCATCTGGACCCCCGTTGACCCCTCCTAGCCATCTTGGAGTATACGTACCCTCTTTACGTCATCTGACCCACGTGCACCCCACCCAGCCATCTAGGAGTATCAGTACCACTTTTAGGTTATCCTTACCGACATGCGCCACTCCAATCCTTCTGGGCACACGTGCACCACTACTAGCCATCTAGTAGTATCCATACCCTCTTTACGTCTTCTGACCCACGTGCACACCTCCCAGCCATCTAGGAGTATCAGTACCACTTTTAGGTCATCCTTACAGACGTGCGCCACTCCTAGCCTTCTGGGCAAACGTGCACCACTCCTAGCCATCTAGGAGTATCGTACCCTCTTAACGTGTTCTGACACACGTGCACCCCTCCTAGCCATCTAGAAGTATCAGTACTGCTTTTAGGTCATACCTAACCACATGCGACAATCCTAGCCATCTGGACCCCCGTTGACCCCTCATAGCCATTTTGGAGTATCCGTACCCTCTTTACGTCATCTGACCCACTTGCACCCCTCCCAGCCATCTAGGAGTATCAGTACCACTTTTAGGTAATCCTTACCGACGTGCGCCACTCCTAGCCTTCTGGGAACACGTGCACCACTCCTAGCCATCTCGGAGTATCCGTAGCACTTTTATGTCATCCTTAGTGACGTGCGCCACTCCTAACCTTCTGGGTACACGTGCACCACTCCTAGCCATCTAGGAGTATCCATACCATCTTTACGTCATCTGAGCCACATGCACCCCAACCAGCCATCTAGGAGTATCGGTACCACTTTTAGGTCATCCTTACCCATGTGTGCCACTCCTAGCCATGTAGGAGTATTCGTACCCTCTTTACGTCATCTGACCCACGTGCACCCCTCCCAGCCATCTAGGAGTATCAGTACCACTATTAGTTCATCCTTACTGACGTGCGCCACTCCTTGCCTTCTGGGTACACGTGCACCACTCCTAGCCATCTAGGAGTATCCGTCCCTCTTAACGTCTTCTGACCCACGTGCACCCCTCCCAGCTATCTAGAAGTATCAGTACCACTTTTAGGTCATACCTAACCACGTGCGACAATCCTAGCCATCTGAACCCCCGTTGACCCTCCTAGCCATCTTGGAGTATACGTACTCTCTTTACGTCATCTGACCCACGTGCACCCCTCACAGCAATCTAGGAGTATCAGTACCACTTTTAGGTCATCCTTACCGACGTGCGCCACTCCTAGCCTTCTGGGCACACGTGCACCACTAATAGCCATCTAGGAGTATCCATACCCTCTTTACGTTATCTGACCCACGTGCACCCCTCCCAGCCATCTAGGAGTATCAGTACCACTTTTAGGTCATCCTTACTGACGTGCGCCACTCCTAGCCTTCTGGGTACACGTGCACCACTCCTAGACATCTAGGAGTATCGTACCCTCTTAACGTCTTCTGACACACGTGCACCCCTCCCAGCCATCAAAGAAGTATCAGTACCACTTTTAGGTCATAACTAACCACGTGCGACAATCTAGCCATTTGGACCCCGTTGACCCCTCATAGCCATCTTGGAGTATCCGTACTGTAACATCCCAAAAATATTATCAATATTATATTCCAAAAATGAGAGCCAACAAAAACTTTTGTTGTTTATTGTGTGTTGATTGCTTCTTGTCACTTAAGTTGTTTGTTCTTGTTGTGTGTGTTGCTTGCTCTAGTGAACACTTGAAGAAAAGGTAGAAAACAAAATAAAGTTATAAAGAAGGAAAAATAAAAGTGACAAGTTGTCACATGAAATTCTTCAAGTGACAAACTCAATTTTTTTTTTAACCAAAGTCAGTGGAGTTGTATTGTAAACACTCCCATTTTGATTCTTACTACTTTCCCTCTTCAATGCTATTTTGAAAACTAATTTTAAAATTGTAAAGTAAAATCAATTTGAAATAAACCAAATTACCAAATTCAAAACCCTATGAAAGAAAATGATGCAAAACATTTTATTTTGCAAAGCTAATTTTTGTGGAGCTTCTACATGTTATGGGGAGGCCCCACAATTATTTGCAAATTTTTCTAAAATGTTTAAGTGCCCCCAAATAAAAAATCCAGAAATGCTGCTGGAATTGAAAAGAAGAAAAAGAAACAGAGAAGGACCTAGTCGTGAATAGAGAAAAGTATCCAGGGGGCGTTCTGCGAAAGTGTCGTCGTCTCCTACCCCCACCTCCCCGTCACCGTCGCCGTGTCGCCGCGACCGTGCCCGTCGTTTCCGCACTCCCCAGGCCCCCCTGGCCGCGCTCACCCTCGCTCCCGTGCCTCTGCAGCCGCGGCGCCGCAGAGGAGAGCACTTATGCCCTCCCTCGCCTCGATTCCACTCCAGCGTCGCCGTGGCGAGCTCGCCGTCGTCGACCCAAATTGGCCCAGCTCGCTGCTCCCCGACACGCACGGCTCGGCCAGCGCCTTCTAGAACGTGCCCGGACCCCGCTCGACCTCACAGCGCCACGCCTCGTGCACCACTGCCTCGAATTCGAGAGGAGTTCCCTCTGGCGAGCCGCGGACTTGCTCCCCGTCCACCGTACGCCGCCTCCTACGCTATAAAACCACCCCTCACCCTCTGGAAGAAGCTCTGCCGCCGACGAGGTTCGTCGTGGCCGCAGCGCCTCGCTGCACCTTTCTCCCCTCCAACCCCTCTGCTCTGCTTGCCCAACTTCACCACACTCACGCGCATCATTTCCCCTCTGGTTCGTGCACAGGAACGCCGTAGGGAGCTCGCCGGAGTTGCTGCCGTGCCCGTGCGAAGTTCAGAAGCTCGCCGTGGACGCTGTGCTCCGTCCCAGCAAGCAGGACTCGGCCAGAAGCTCTCCCCACGCCGCCGCCGTCGATTTGCATCACCACCTCGAACTCCCGAGCCCCTAGGTGAGCCAAGCGTGCACCTCGCCGTCGCCGGAGCCACGGCGACGCCCAGAAATGGTCGTCGCCGATGGTTTCGTTGCGGGCCGTTGGATCTCCATCCAACGGTAGCATACCGTTTCGATTAGAGAGAGAGAGAGAGAGAGACTGACGAGCGGGCCCCGCTCGTCAGGGTTTTATTAATTTCCCGCGTGAACTGTGCCGCTGACCAGTGGGTCCCCCATGTCAGCAATTTCAACATTATCCACAACAGTGGATTTTCCTAATTTAAATCTCTGAAATTTTCAGTACTGCTATGAATTTGTAAATTCAATATCTCAAGATTTAGGAATCCAAAAAAATCAAACGCAATTGTTCTGGAAAGCTTATTAAAATGTTTAACCAACCCAATTGGATTCATTCCATTTAATTAAATAAATAAAAAGTATTGTTAAAAATACTACAGATGGTTTAAATTCTAAACTTGTTTGTTTCTGATACTCTATTAGTCCAAATAATTCCAAACCAATTTTGTTAGCTTAGTACTGCCTTGTATTAGCTCCCTAATTTTGGTAGAATTATTTGTGCAGTAGGATTTGTTTAGTACAAAGTTGAAGTTTAAACACCCTTCTGCACTCAAACATTTAAATATGTTTAATGGTTAACCCAAATGGATTAGGACCAATTTTGTTAGATCACATATAGTCATGTTAAGTACTCCTAAAAGGATTTAATTTTTGGATAACATTAACTTGAGTTGTAGCAAACACTTGATTAATAAGCTTCTGGATTCAAACAAATGTGTAGGGAGTTGAGTAACTCCAAGTGAACCAAATCAAATTGTGTTGTCTTCTACACATCAGTATTTCCATAGAATTTTAGTTTGTATTTTTGTGACCAACAGAACTCAAGTTATTGAATTAGACATGTTCAAAGTTTCTGCCTAATTTTGAACATAAATAAATGATGTTTAATTCAAGTATTTTGAAACCAAATTGTATGGTTTGATGTGTGCAGTAGCTATGTGTGATGTTCATGATTGTTGTGTTGAGTTTATTGCTTGTATAGCTTAATGATTGTTTGCATTGTTTGTTTATTAATTAGACGAGAACGTTGTCGGATATATCGAGGAAGGAGAGTTTGCTGAAATTGAAGAACAAGAGCAAGGTCACTTTGCCAAGCAAGGCAAGCTATTCTCTGAGCTTGCACTACAAACTTATGCATCTACTTTCATAACATGTTTTACTCTCAAAGCAAGATTTATAAAACCCATTTCAAAAGTATATGGATATTATTTTGCCACCCGATGTAGTATTTATATAAAACTTTAGGATGGGAAACAATGTTGTTTATTCAAAACTCCTTTGAAATTTCTTGTGTGGTTATGGAATGCCGAGATGTCGGTGTTGGAATGGAGAAGTGGAAAAAAATGGTGATGTTTATAAAAATGCACAGTGTCCTAGTACTATGACGACCAATCCTACCCTGTGCGACCACATTTACCATATATGGGAAAAGGCTTAGTCATGTAGTTTGCTCTTATTAGTATGGGATACCTCATCAACGGAGATGACTCCGTTATGCATGAGGGGATGGTCCGAGGACCTACCCCTGACCCGGGTCCTCACACAAGATGGTGGGGAGGATAGAAGGTTCCACCATAAACCGCCGGACAAAACTATGAGTCCTCACACTTAGGGTTTCTGACGGGAAACTGGACTGGGTGTCGATGGAAAGTGTCATATGGGAAGGATCCTATACTAGCATGAGCAAATAAGAGGCTATGGCCGGCGGCTTACTTCGCATACACCTGGTATGGCGAGACGTGGCAGACACGATGAGTTGCCGGATGGATGTGGGTTAAAAGCGTGCTACCTCTGCAGAGTGTTAAAAACTATTCGAATAGCCGAGTCCTCGGATATGGACAATTGGGAGACTGTCCTAAGACCTTGTGCAAGTTTTTAAAAGAACTTTGAGTTTTAAAAGAAAAATGAAGTGGAGAATGTTTCCTACACCTATACCAACGGATCGGTATGAGGTGGTTGGATGAAAGTGGACCATGACGGGCTATGGTCGGGAAAAGGAGGAGTTTTGGAGAAACGATGAAAATGGTGACTTCTTTAAAGATAGTTATAAAACTCTTCTTACCTTTTTCAATAAAGATATAGAGATGTTTTAAATAAGTAAAAGTTGTCAACTAAAATAAAACTAGTGCATACTCATGTTGGGGTAGTTTGCGAGTACATTCAAATGTACTCATATTGGTTTCGTCCCTGGCTATTGACCTAGCCAGACTACGAGGAGGAGCACTACGCCGAGCAGGAGTATGGCGACTTCTACGCCAACTAAGGATCTCCACAAGTCAGCTGCCTGTCGGGTTGTCATCGTTAGAATATGATGTCTACTACGCCGTAGCTTCCGCTGATATTTTGGTTTGGCCCATGAAGGCACCTATGTAAGAACTTGGTCTAAATGACCATTTATGTAAGACTTTTATTCGGTATTGTAATGGATGTAAACTTTGGTATCCAATTCGGATTATGTGCAACGACAGACTGATCACGGGATCGTTGTGTTAAGCATAATCGGGTATTTCGGACAGCTAGTCCGGGGTCCCCACAGACTTGGTATCAGAGCCATCCTGACTTTAGGAAACCTTAGTTAGCATGGTCGTTTGTCAAATGTTACAAAAGATGAATTTCTAAAAAGAAAGGAATGAAGTATTTTCGAAAATTGCTTATCTCCAATCCTCTTACTTATGCAAAATTTTACTCTCATTAAATGTTATATTTTCCTTGTATCCCTAAAATTTTGCACACCTCTCATTAAGCTTAAAATTTGACTCACTTGTTGCCCTACTATATTAAAATTTTGATACACTTGTCACCTAACTAACTTAAAATTTTGCAAAAATTTGTAGATGGCACTCCATTGGACGAGTTCGTTCAGCTGAGAAGGACAGCAAGCTGACGTTTGAGAGGGACTTGTTCGAGTTGACCAAGCTGTTAGGTCGCCCCGCTCCAGAGTTTGAGGGAGCTCAGATTGATGTTCACGGTGTCGGAAGGCTGAGCTGGCTCATCAGGTCGTCAGTTCGCAGGAACATCAAGTCTCCCAGTTCCAGGACGCTCATCTTCACCACCAAGGAGGCCACTGGGTTGATGGTCTCTGTACTGCTACACAGAGGATGCTAGCCCGACTTTGTGAGGAGCACAAGGCGGAGTTAGTAGACTCCCGTTTCCGGTTCTACGGGAGGCGCAACTGCGATGGACACCCTACTCCTTCACCTTACCACCCGATGTTTGGGAGCTACATCATGGACATGGAGATCTTACTTCAGTGCACTCAGGATGATCTGTTGCGCACTAGGATTCAGCTCCACTTTGACCGCGAGTCGCTCGTTGAGCTTCGCGAGAACGAGGTGAAGCTGATGGAGGAGAAGGTCGCTCTTCTCAGGAAGAGGGCAGCTGAGGAGGACTATCGTGAAGCTCCGCAGGTGGTGAGCAGAGCAGGACGGGCTGATTGAGGATCTAGAGCACCATACTGACGAGATGGAGGAGGAGGGCGAGGATCTCCGCAAGGAGAACAACGCTTTCCTCAGTGACGATGATGACTTCGTGGAGGAGATGGACTGTGAGGAGGAGGATGATGAGGAGGAGTTAGTTGACGAGGAGGAGGAGCCACTCGAGCAGTTCTCGAGGACGAGGAGGAGGATCCCGAGGAGCCACCCTACCAGTCAGATGCTGACGTGTTAGAGCTGGAGGTTCCACCTCAGTAGGCGAGTGACTTGATCACTACCGCAGGATTAGGTTGACCCCCTATAGCTAGTCGAGTCGTAGTAGTGGTTCTTTTGGAAACCAGATGCTATGTATCTTAGATGTAAGGTGATGTTGTAAGCTTGATGTTGTAAGCTTGATGTGTAAGCTTGTTGTGATGTGAACTCTTGATGTGATGTTGGAAATATAAGTATGTTTGTCTTGTTTAAATCTGTGTGAAATATTTTCATATAATCCTTAAATTAATCAACCACTTGAAATCGTCTTTTCCCTTAGTCGAACTTTTCTTGCCTTGCCTCTTATACCCGGTGTGCTTCAGGATGCCCCCGTCGCGACAATACGGGAGGATCAGCACCACCACCACCGGACCCAACCCCCGCCCAACTTCTCGCGCTTATCATGGAGGAACGTGAGAATGCCCGGCAGAGCGCCAGGCTCATCTCGTTGCCCTGCAACAACTCGCAGCCGCTATAACAACAACAACAATAACAACAACAACAACAATGGTGGTAATGGCAATGGCAATGAGAACCAGCGATCCACCTTAGGCGATTTTCAGAAGACCAACCCACCCACCTACTCCAAGGGACTTCACCCACTAGAAGCCGATGATTGGCTTCGCACCATCGACAATAATCTTGAAGTTGCTGCTGTGGGAGAAAATGAGAAAGTGTGTATGCAACCCACTATCTCGCTGGACCTGCAAGAGCTTGGTGGGAAACTACCAAGACTCTCCAGCCAGCTGGTCATGTCATCAACTGGGCTGAGTTCCAGGAGAAGTTCCGCAAGAAGCATATTCCTTACGGACTTATTGAGAGGAAGAAGGATGAGTTCCGCAAACTGAGGCAGGGAAGTAGAGATGTGGTCGGTTATCTGGATGACTTTACCGACTTATCTCGGTATGCTCCTGATGACACCGACAAAGAAGAGAAGAAGATGGAGCGTTTCATGAGTGGACTCCATGATGAACTTCAGTGTGCTTGGTTATCCATGACTTCCGTGATCTGGAGTCACTTGTGGACAAAGCCATCCAGCTGGAGACCAAGCGCAAGTCTATGTATGAAGGTCGCAAGAGGAGGATGAATGCTCAGGAAGGTTCGAGCAGCCAGAAACCTCGTATCTTTCAGCAGAACACCAGGCCTGCCTATCGTCCACCCCAAGCTCCACGCCCCAATTACCCTAACCGCCCAAACAACTTCAACCGCCCCAATGACAATAACCGTCCCGGAGGAAACTTCAACAACTTCACCCGCAATCCCAATGTGATCTGCTTTGAATGCGGCAACAAGGGTCACTACTCCAAAGAATGTCCCAATCCCAAGAGGAATGTCCAGCGCCCCAATGCGCCGGCACAGAACAATGGTCAAGGCCGCAATGGAATGGAAATGGCAAGAATGCCGCACCCCGCGGAAATGCTGCTGTTGCCAAGGGTCGTCTGCACCACATCAATGCTGAAGAAGCTCAGGATGCTCCGGATGTTGTGCTGGGTACGTTCCTTGTCAACTCAGTACCTGCAACTGTTCTGTTTGATTCTGGTGCTACCCATTCATTTGTTACCCAAGAATTTGTTGCTAAGGGAGGTTTAGTTGAGAGCCTCTTACCCAAACCCATGGTCATCCAAATCCCAGAATCCACCGTAGAGACCAAGATGTTTTGCTCCGATGTACCCCTTGAGATCAAAGGAGAAAAGTTTCCAGTTAACTTAATTGTTCTGGGAACCCAAGGCATCGATGTTATACTCGGTATGAATTGGTTAGCCAAGTACCATGGTCGAATTGACTGTGCTAGAAGAGCTGTATCCATCACCACCGACAAAGAAGTAGAAGTGGAGTATGTGTCTGAAACTAGTCAATCTCACCCAGGCTGCCATGAGAGCATAGCTCGACCTGCCCTAGATGAGATCCGTGTTGTTCACCTGTTCAAGGATGTTTTCCCAGAAGAATTGCCTGGTATGCCGCCAGACCGGGAAATTGAGTTCATAATTGAGCTTATCCCAGGAACATCCCCCATATCCCAAAGACCTTATCGGATGAATCCGGAAGAGCTGGTTGAGTTGAAGAAGCAATTGGCAGATATGCTCAGCAAAGGACTTGTTCGCCCAAGTGCTTCACCTTGGGGATCACCCATTATATTTGTGGACAAGAGAGACGGTACCACACGCCTGTGTGTGGATTATCGCAAGCTGAATGACGTGACCATTAAAAATAAGTATCCTCTTCCCAAGATCGAGGATCTGTTCGATCAAATGAACGGAGCCCGAGTCTTTTCCAAGATCGATCTTCGGACAGGATACCATCAGTTGAAGATCCGAGAGACAGACATTCCCAAGACCGCCTTCACCACTCGTTACGGTTTGTTTGAATACACCGTGATGTCTTTTGGTCTGACCAATGCCCCAGCCTATTTCATGAATCTCATGAACAAGATTTTCATGGAGTACCTCGACAAGTTCGTGGTAGTTTTCCTTGATGACATCCTTATTTATTCCAAGACCGAAGAAGAGCATGCTGAACACCTGCGTCTAGTTTTGGAGACCTCCGAGAGCACCAGCTGTATGCCAAGCTTAGCAAGTGTGAGTTTTGGCTCAGTGAAGTGGCATTTCTCGGACATGTTGTGTCTGCCGGAGGAATTTCTGTTGACCCGAGAAGATCAAGCCATTTCGACTGGTTATCCCCAACCAATGTTTTGAAATCCGAAGCTTTCTCGGACTTGCCGGTTATTACCGCAAGTTCGTTGAAGGATTTTCCAGTATAGCCAAACCATGACCCAACTGTTGAAGAAGGACAAGAAATTTGAATGGACTCAGAAGTGTGAGGATAGTTTCCAAGAACTGAAGAAGAGACTAACCTCAGCCCCAATCCTGATCATGCCAGACGTCACCCAGAGTTTCGACGTGTATTGCGATGCATCACGCCTCGGACTTGGTTGCGTTCTGATGCAAGAAGGCAAAGTTGTGTCGTACCTGTCCCGGCAGTTGCGACCGCATGAAGAGAATTACCCAACCCATGACTTGGAGTTAGCTGCTGTTGTTCTTGCTCTCAAAACGTGGCGTCCCTATCTTGCGGGACATCGCTGCGAGGTCTATACAGATCACAAAAGCTTGAAGTATATTTTCACCCAGAAAGATCTGAACCTGCGACAGAGGAGATGGATGGAATTAATCAAGGATTATGATATTGGAATCCATTATCACCCGGAAAGGCTAATGTAGTTGCCGATGCCCTTAGTCGCAAACCTTGCACCCTGAATGCCCTGATCCAAGCCGAACAGCCAGCCTTGTTCAAAGAGTTCCAAGATTTTGGACTAGAGCTTGTTAGCCATGGTTATCTCGCCAATTTAGAGTTAACCCCAACCCTGATGGATCAAATCAAAGAAGCCCAAAAGGTCATGAAAGCATAGAGGGAATTAGGAAGAAATTTCCCTCGGCAAAGCACCCGGTTTTACCGAAGATGCTGAAGGAGTGCTGAAATTCAATGACCGTATCTGTGTGCCCAATGTCACGGAACTTAAGGAGTTAATCCTGAAGGAGGCCCATGAGACCCCTTATTCAATCCACCCCGGCGGAACCAAAATGTACCAAGACCTTCGAGAAAGATTTTGGTGGCATGGAATGAAGCGAGAGATTGGTTCATTCGTAGCCAAGTGTGACATCTGCCAGCGAGTTAAGGCTGAACATCAGCGACCCGCTGGATTGCTTCAACCTTTGAAAATTCCCGAGTGGAAGTGGGATGAGATTGGAATGGATTTTATTACCGGACTTCCAAGATCCAACCGAGGCCATGATTCAATCTGGGTCATCGTTGATCGACTGACCAAGGTTGCCCACTTTGTTCCTGTCAAGACCACTCATACCGGAGCTCAGTTAGCAGACCTGTATATTTCCAGAATAGTGAGCCTGCATGGTGTGCCTAAGAAGATTGTATCTGATAGAGGCACGCAATTCACCTCAAGATTCTGGAAATCCCTTCATGAAGCCCTCGGAACCAAGTTAGCATTTAGCACAGCTTATCATCCCCAGACCGATGGCCAAACTGAGCGAGTGAACCAGATATTGGAGGACATGCTTCGTGCATGTGTACTATCCTATGGTTCCAAGTGGGAAGATTGTCTTCCGTTTGCAGAGTTCTCGTACAACAACAGTTATCAGTCTAGTCTGCAAATGGCCCCTTTTGAAGCCCTTTACGGCAAGAAGTGTCGTACACCCCTGAATTGGTCCGATACCGGAGAAAGCAAATTGTTCGGACCAGATACCCTCCGTGAAGCTGAAGAGCAAGTTCAGCTTATTCGTGAACGCCTCAAAACTGCCCAATCCCGTCAGAAGAGTTACGCTGACACCAAGCGCCGTGACCTCACCTTCAACGTCGGAGATTATGTTTATCTCCGAGTGACACCCCTCAAGGAATGCAGCGTTTCCATGTCAAAGGAAAATTAGCGCCAAGGTATATTGGACCCTTCAAGGTCATTGCTCGTCGAGGAGAAGTATCCTATCAGCTGGAGTTACCCCAAGAGTTAGGAGATTATCATGATGTCTTCCACATTTCCTTGCTCCGGAAGTGTCTTGAAGTTCCTGACCAGCCTGATGTTTTCAAAAACATCGACCACCTCTCCATCGACCTGAACCAAGACCTGACCTATCGTGAGAGACCCTCAAAATTCTCGAAGAAGATGTTCGTGTTACCCGAAGACGTGCGATCAAGTTTTACAAAGTCCAGTGGACTAACCACTCTGAAGAAGAAGCAACTTGGGAACGCGAAGATTATCTTCGAAGCGAATTCCCAGACCTCCTTAAAACCCAAGCCTAGCAAATCTCGGGACGAGATTTATTTTAAGGGGGGAAGGATTGTAACATCCCAAAAATATTATCAATATTATATTCCAAAAATGAGAGCCAACAAAAACTTTTGTTGTTTATTGTGTGTTGATTGCTTCTTGTTACTTAAGTTGTTTGTTCTTGTTGTGTGTGTTGCTTGCTCTAGTGAACACTTGAAGAAAAGGTAGAAAACAAAATAAAGTTATAAAGAAGGAAAAATAAAAGTGACAAGTTGTCACATGAAATTCTTCAAGTGACAAACTCAATTTTTTTAAACCAAAGTCAGTGGAGTTGTATGTAAACACTCCCATTTTGATTCTTACTACTTTCCCTCTTCAATGCTATTTTGAAAACTAATTTTAAAATTGTAAAGTAAAATCAATTTGAAATAAACCAAATTACCAAATTCAAAACCCTATGAAAGAAAATGATGCAAAACATTTTATTTTGCAAAGCTAATTTTTGTGGAGCTTCTACATGTTATGGGGAGGCCCCACAATTATTTGCAAATTTTTCTAAAATGTTTAAGTGCCCCAATTAAATTCCAGAAATGCTGCTGGAATTGAAAAGAAGAAAAAGAAACAGAGAAGGACCTAGTCGTGAATAGAGAAAAGTATCCAGGGGGCGTTCTGCGAAAGTGTCGTCGTCTCCTACCCCCACCTCCCCGTCACCGTCGCCGTGTCGCCGCGACCGTGCCCGTCGTTTCTGCGCTCCCCAGGCCCCCCTGGCCGCGCTCTCCCTCGCTCCCGTGCCTCTGCAGCCGCGGTGCCGCAGAGGAGAGCACTTATGCCCTCCCTCGCCTCGATTCCACTCCAGCGTCGCCGTGGCGAGCTCGCCGTCGTCGACCCAAATTGGCCCAGCTCGCTGCTCCCCGACACGCACGGCTCGGCCAGCGCCTTCTAGAACGTGCCCAGACCCCGCTCAACCTCACAGCGCCACGCCTCGTGCACCACTTGACTCGTTCCTTGTCCAACTTCTACACTTGCTTGGTGATCTTCTTGGTAGTTGTTCCTGAGTATGCCCAACGTATCCGAATGAAGTAGCAAACCATTCAAAGGAGTGTCGAGATCACACATAGATAGGAGTGAATTCACCTTATCATGGAGAGCTTTGACTCTTGCTCTTGTCATTGGGCCACTTGGTGTTGTGTGCCTAGGTTGCACTACATCATCTCCCCCCCCCCCTTGGAAAAGAGTCGTCCTCGACTCTTCGTCCTCATCATCACTTGGGTCACCAAGGTAAGGCGAGATGTCGGCGACGTTGAAGGTGTTGTGAACGCCGTACTTGGACTTTGGTATGTCGATCTTGTATGCGTTGTCGTTGATGCGCTTGAGAACCTTTAAAGGACCATCTCCTCTTGGCGCAAGCCTAGACTTTCTTTCATCGGGGAAGCGGTCCTTGCATAGATGTAGCCAAACAAGGTCTCCTTCTTCAAAGATCATGGGGCGCTTGTTCTTGTTCATCTTCGTAGCATGGTCTTCCTTATGCTTCTCTAGCGTGGCCCTTGTGTCTTCATGTAGTTTCTTCATGTAGCGGCGCGCTTGTCGAAGTCCATGTTTACTTGTTCTCGAGTGGAAGTGGTAGCATGTCTAGCGCGGTGTAGGGGTTGGAGCCATAGACAACCTCGAAGGGTGTTCTCTTTGTTGCGCGGTGTAGTGCTCGATTGTAGGCGAACTCGGCGTGTGGGATGCACTCTTCCCAATTCTTCAAGTTAGGCTTGATCAACACACGAAGGAGTGTGGATAGGCTCGGTTCACCACTTCGGTTTGGCCATCGGTTTGAGGGTGGTATGCGGTGGAGAATAGTTGCTTGATTCCCATCTTGGCCATCAAAGTCTTCCAAAAATAGCTCACGAACTTGACGTCACGATCCGACACAATGGTCTTGGGCACTCCATGAAGACGGACGATTTCCCTGAAAAACAAAGTAGCAATGTGTGAAGCATCGTCGCTCTTGTTGCAAGGTATAAAGTGTGCCATTTTAGAGAAGCGATCAATGACGACAAAGATGGAATCCTTGTTTGTTTTAGTGCGTGGGAGTCCTAAGACAAAATCCATAGCTATATCGGACCATGGGTGATGTGGAATAGGCAAAGGTGTGTATAACCATGAGAGTTTAGAGTAGACTTAGCTTTGAGACATGTTGAACATCGTCGCACCAAGCGGTCCACATCTCGGTACATCCTTGGCCAATAGTAGTTTGTGGAGAGCATGGCAAAGGTCTTGTCACGTCCAAAGTGTCCCATTAAGACGCCTCCATGTGATTCCTTCAAAAGGACCAAACGAAGCGAAGACTCGGGTACACATAGTTTGTTAGCCTTAAACAAGAAACCTTTGTGCAAATAGAAATCACCAATTCCTTTGTGCTCCGAACATTGAGCGAAAATGTCTCCAAAGAAAGCATCGGTAGCATACAACTCTTTAATCTCATCCAAACCCAAACACTAATGTCAAGACGTGTAAGTAGGTTGGCCTTGCGGGATAGAGCATCCGCGACCACATTGTCTTTACCTTTCTTGTATTTGATTACAAAAGTGAAAGACTCAATGAACTCAACCCACTTAGCATGTCTTTTGTTCAAATTTGTTTGACTTTTCAAATATTTCAAGGATTCATGGTCGGAATGAATGACAAATTCCTTAGGACGAAGGTAATGTTGCCACACATCCAAAACACGAACCAAAGCAAATAACTCTTTGTCATAAATGGGGTAATTCAAGCGAGCTCCATCTAGTTTCTCACTATGGTATGCGATGGGTCTACCATTTTGCATAAGCACTCCACCAATGCCCAATCCACTTGCATCGCATTCAATCTCAAATGTCTTAGAGAAATCCGGAAGGGCAAGGAGTGGTGCTTCGGTTAATAACCGTTTGAGCTCATTGAAAGCAAAATCATGTGCATTGCCCCAAATGAAAGGTACATTCTTCTTTGTAAGTTCATGGAGGGGGCAAGCAATTGTGGAAAAATCCTTGATGAAACGGCGGTAAAATCCGGCAAAACCAAGAAAACGTCTCAACTCCTCAAGTGATGTCGGAAAAGGCCAAGTCCGAATTGCTTGTATCTTGGCATCATCAACTTCAACTCCATCCGAAGAAACAACAAAACCCAAGAAAACAAGTTTGTTGGTGGCAAAAGTGCACTTAGAAAGATTTGCATAAAGCTTTTCATTGCGAAGAACCAACAAAACTTGAGCAACATGAGAAGTGTGCTCTTCCAAAGACTTGCTATAGATAAGGATGTCGTCAAAGTATACCAACGCAAAACATGATTCATGAGACGCATAAAAGTAGAAGGTGCATTGGAAAGACCAAATGGCATGACGAGCCACTCATAAAGACCAAGCTTTGTTTTAAATGCGGTCTTCCATTCATCACCTTCACACATGCGTATTTGGTGATATCCACTTTTAAGATCAATTTTGGAGAATATAGCGGAACCACAAAGCTCATCGAGCATATCATCAAGGCGAGGGATAGGATGGCGATACCGAACGGTGATGGCGTTGATGGGGCGACAATCCATGCAAAGGCGAAGAGTGTTGTCGTGCTTGGGTACCAAGATGACGGGCACGGCACACGGACTCAAGCTCTCGCGGATGTGTCCCATGGCAAGAAGTTCTTGTATTTGCCGCTCGATCTCCTTTGTTTCTTCGGGGTTGGTGCGGTAAGGAGCGCGGTTTGGTAGCGGTGTGCCGGGAACAAGGTCGATGCGGTGCTCGATTCCACGTAGAGGGGTAGTCCCGGTGGCACATCTTGAGGGAAGACATCTTCAAAGTCCTTCAAAAGAGACAACAAAGAAGGAGGAAGGTTTGTGAAGTCGTTAGTCATAGAAACTTCACCCTTGCATATGAGCACATAGTGTAGGGTGGATGGGTTTTCTCTCAACTCCCTCATCTCTCTTTGAAGTGTCGCACTCATTTGGCTTGTGGCTCTCACTCACTTTATGGTGGTCTCTCGCTCACCACTCATCTCACTAGACGAACGATCTTGTTGTGCCCTTGCAATAGTCTTGGCGTTGTCGGCGATGACTTGACTTGGTGTCATGGGACGAAGGACGAAGGTCTTGTCGTTGTTCTTGAAGCTATAGTAGTTTGTCCTTCCATCATGCATAGCACCCTTGTCAAATTGCCATGGACGCCCAAGGAGTAAGTGACAAACGTTCATAGGCACAACATCACAATCAACCGTATCTTCATAGGCTCCAATCTTGAAGGACACTTGCACCATGTGTTGAATCTTGACGGCTCCGGTATCACTCAACCATTGCACATGGTAAGGATGAGGGTGCTTCTTGAACTTCAAGTTGAGCTTATCACAAAGTTCTTTGCTCGCTAGGTTGTGGCAACTTCCACCATCTATGATGACCTTGATGGATCTTCCATTGACTCCCGCTCTAGTATGAAACAAGTTGCATCTTTGGTCTTCTTCTACTTGAACATTGGCGGTAAAGCTCTTGCCACAACCAAGGAAGGGTCTTTGTTGTCGCCATCACAATATATCTCACTTTCTTCTTCTTGAGCACTTTGCATTGTGGCGACCTTGTTCAAAGCATTGTACTCATCTTCACTCATCGATTCATACTCTCCCATGTCATTGATGATCATGACCTTCTTGTTGGTGCACTCAAAAGATTTGTGCCCTTGTCCGCCACACTTGTAGCATTGCAATAGTCTTGTGCCGGACGAAGATCCTTGAGGCGCCTTGGAAGTGGGAGGTACTTTCTTGAAAGGTTGAGGCGCTTGAGGTGTCGAAGTAGAGACTCTTGGAGGACCTCGAGTGTTCGCTTGAGGAAGAGCTTGTGAAGGTAGGAGTTGACGAAGAAGGTTTGTTGGCATAGAATGCCTTTGTCTTGAGGTATTTGAGCTCTTCAAGCACGTGGCGCTCGGCCTTGGAAGCTTGATGTACTAGCTCTACCAAAGAGGCATATGGTTGGAACTCCACGATCTTCTTGATGGGATAGTTGAGGCCATTCATGAAACGAGCCATGGATTGCTCTTCGTATTCGTTGACATTGGCTCTCATCATGGAGATTTCCATTTCCTTGTAGTACTCGTCAACGGACTTCAAACCTTGATTCAACTCTTGCAACTTCTTGTATAAGTCTCTAGTGTAATGGCTTGGCATGAAGCGCTTGTGCATTGTTTCTTTCATCTCAACCCAAGTATCAATTGGTCGTTGGTGGTTAGCGACGCGAGCATCTTGTAGTTGTTCCCACCACAAGAGAGCATACTCTTCAAACTCCATCGAGGCTAAAGCAACCTTCTTGATGTCGGAGTAGCGGTGCACGCGGAAGATCTTGTCAACCTTGAGTACCCATGAGAAGTAAGCTTCCGGATCACTTGTGCCGTAGAACTTGGGTATGTCAAAGCGGACGTTGGTCAAGTCATCATAGTCGTCACGGTGGCCACCACGTGGGAATGCACGTCCACGTCTCCTTCGGTTGAGTCCATCACCATTGTGTTGGCTTGACTCGTTATCACTTGACTCGGAACGTTGGTGTTGGTGACGATCATGAGGAAGCTCTTGACGAGGACGAGGATCATGTGGAAGTGGTTGCTCTTGTTGATGAACGGGTTGTTCGTTATTGTTCGCATTGTCATGATTATGATGACGTGGCCTTGAAGGATGACGTGGGTGACGTCCTTGTTCATCGAAGTCATTAGCACCGGGTACGCCATTGTCATTGGCCAATGGGTCATGACGATCACGTCGTTGCGGTGGTGGTGATGGCACGCGTTCGTGACGTTCATCATTTTGGTGAGGTTGTTCTTGATGCGCATTGGCATTGTTCGCGTGAAGATCATGTGGTTGTTCAACATTAGGAGGAGGTCGTTCGTGGGCGTCGCGCCTTGGGTCATGTTGACGTTCTTATCGAGGTTCATGACGTCCATGACGTGCTTGTGTCGACCTTGAGGTGCTTCTTGTACGGCTTGAGCGTGAAGAAGCTCGTTGTCGCACAGGGTTGTTGAGAGCTTCGGTCATCCGCTCCATATTTGCTTCTTGAGCATGCATGCGGTCGTTGAAGTTGTTCTCTTGAGCTTGAAGAAGGCGCTCGTAGCGTCCTAGGTTATCACGAAGAAAGTGTCGAAGACCAACAAACTCCGTTTGTGTGACATAGCCATGATCACCGCGAACTCCACGAGCGTTGGTATACTTTGACGACATCCTTATCTATAGCAAATCTTTGGAAGAGCACACTTCTCATGTTGCTCAAGTTTTGTTGGTTCTTCGCAATGAAAAGCTTTATGTCAATCTTTCTAAGTGCACTTTTCCCACCAACAAACTTGTTTTCTTGGGTTTTGTTGTTTCTTCGGATGGAGTCGAAGTCGATGAAGCAAAGATACAAGCAATTCGGACTTGGCCTTTTCCGACATCACTTGAGGAGTTGAGACGTTTTCTTGGTTTTTCCGGATTTTATCGCTGTTTCATCAAGGATTTTTCCACAATTGCTTGCCCCCTCCATGAACTTACAAAGAAGAATGTACCTTTCATTTGGGGCAACGCACATGATTTTGCTTTCAATGAGCTCAAACGGTTATTAACCGAAGCACCACTCCTTGCCCTTCCGGATTTCTCTAAAACATTTGAGATTGAATGCGATGCAAGTGGATTGGGTATTGGTGGAGTGCTTATGCAAAATGGTAGACCCATCGCATACCATAGTGAGAAACTAGATGGAGCTCGCTTGAATTACCCTATTTATGACAAAGAGTTATTTGCTTTGGTTCGTGTTTTGGATGTGTGGCAACATTCCCTTCGTCCTAATGAATTTGTCATTCATTCCGACCATGAATCCTTGAAATATTTGAAAAGTCAAACAAATTTGAACAAAAGACATGCTAAGTGGGTTGAGTTCATTGAGTCTTTCACCTTTGTATTCAAATACAAGAAAGGTAAAGACAATGTGGTCGCGGATGCTCTATCCCGCAAGGCCAACCTACTTACACGTCTTGACATTAGTGTCTTGGGTTTGGATGAGATAAAGGAGTTGTATGCTACCGATGCTTTCTTTGGAGACATTTTCGCTCAATGTTCGGAGCACAAAGGAATTGGTGATTTCTATTAGCATAAAGGTTTCTTGTTTAAGGCTAACAAACTATGTATACCCGAGTCTTCGCTTCGTTTGGTCCTTTTGAAGGAATCGCATGGAGGCGTCTTAATGGGACATTTTGGACGTGTCAAGACCTTTGCAATGCTTTCCACAAACTACTATTGACCAAGGATGTACCGTGATGTGAACTGCTTGGTGCGACGATGTTCAACATGTCTCAAAGCTAAGTCTACTCTAAACTCTCATGGTTTATACACACCTTTGCCAATTCCACATCACCCATGGTCTGACATTGCTATGGATTTTGTCTTAGGACTCCCACGCACTAAAACAAACAAGGATTCCATTTTTGTCGTCATTCATCGGTTCTCTAAAATGGCACACTTTATACCATGCAATAAGACCGACGATGCTTCACACATTGCTACCTTGTTTTTCAGGGAAATCGTCCGTCTTCATGGAGTGCCCAAGACCATTGTGTCGGATCGTGATGTAAAGTTCGTCAGCTACTTTTGGAAGACTTTGATGGCCAAGATGGGGATCAAGCAACTCCACCGCGTACCACCCTCAAACCGATGGCCAAACCGAAGTGGTGAACCGAAGCTTATCCACACTCCTTCGTGTGTTGATCAAGCCTAACTTGAAGAATTGGGAAGAGTGCATCCCACACGCCGAGTTCGCCTACAATCATGCACTACATCGCGCAACAAAGAGAACACCCTTCGAGGTCGTCTATGGTTCCAACCCCTACACCGCGCTCGACATGCTACCACTTCCTCTCCAAGAACAAGTCAACATGGACTTTGACAAGCGCGCCGCTTACATGAAGAAACTACATGAAGACACAAGGGCCACGCTTGAGAAGCACAACGAAGACCATGCTACGAAGATGAACAAGAACAAGCGCCCCATGATCTTTGAAGAAGGAGACCTTGTTTGGCTACATCTTCGCAAAGACCGCTTCCCCGATGAGAGAAAGTCTAAGCTCGCGCCAAGAGGTGATGGCCCCTTCAAGGTTCTCAAGCGCATCAACGACAATGCATACAAGATTGACATACCAAAGTCCAAGTACGCCGTCCATGACACCTTCAACGTCTCCGACATCTCGCCTTACCGTGGAAACCCAAGTGATGATGAGGACGAAGAGTCGAGGACGACTCTTTTCCAAAGGGGGGGGGGAGATGATGTAGTGCAACCGAGACACACACCACCAAGTGGTGATGAGGATTGGACCTCTAGGGTGGCCCGATCTTCACGGATTAACGAACGAGTGGACGAACACACGCAAGAACACGAGGAATACGAAGAACAACAAGAAGAACACCCCGAACACAAGAACACACACACGATACAAGAACCGTTTCCCTTACCGGTCGGTCCAACCGGCCCAATAGAATCCACACGAAGGTGGGAGATCGGCAAGTAGATACAAGAAGGGATCTTGGATGGTTGTTTCTCCAACGGTCAACCGAACCGCTCCAATAAAGTCACCCGAGGATGAAAGATTGGCAAGTAGTCAAACTACATGTAGAGGTCTTGAATCCACGAAGGGATCTTCTCCACTAGTGGAGGAACCATCCCCACAAGGGGAGGAAGGAGACCTTTGAGAAGAAGGAATCTAGCTCTACTCTAATCTCAAAACATAGTCTATCTAGATCTGGAGGGGGTAGGTGCCTATTTATAGTATTGACCCAAAAGGGGGGTAGGTGGGAAGAGGATAAGGGCATCCAACCCGAGCTGGTTCCCGCCGCAGCGGTAGTGCCGCTGGGCGGGGCGGTAGTACCGCTGCGGGGCGGTAGTACGGCTGGGTCCAGCGGTAGTACCGCTGGAGCGGGCCTTCGAAGCCGCCTCTGATCATGCCGTGGCGGTAGTACCGCTGGGTCCAGCGGTAGTACCGCTGCGGGGCGGTAGTACCGCTGATGAGGACATCCCTAGCTCTACTACACATTCTCCAATTGAAGAGGTTGCTGTTCAAGATAAATCTAATGAAGTGAGAATTGGACCAATGACAAGATCAAGAACCAAGTTATTAGAGCAGCAGGTGAATTCTCTCTTATTAGATTATGATGTTTCTGATTATGAGAGCTTTATACTACCTAAATCCATGTATGTATGTATTCTCAGGTTTGTTGATAACACAAATGCTATTGGAGGAGATCATCAAGACATGGATGGAAACATGAAGAAGCATGGAGGAAACAAGATGGAGCATGCTGGAATTATCAAGTCCAATACACCCAAGTGCTTGAGGGAGGAGAGGGAGGCAGGAGCACGAGAGGGGAGGCATGAAGGAGGCGCACCACACAATGTGGCTGCACCAATTGAGGAGTCCTAGTCATATTAGACTTGGACCTACGTGTCCATATGGCTGAACCCAACATGGGTCAGTTTGTATCGTTTGAGTCGAACCGGTTTAGGGTTGCACCACGTCGGTACTGTAGCTACAGTCCGCACGCGCTACAGTACGTCCCCCACCTATTTATAGAGGCCTAGCCGCCATAGATCAGATCAGACTTCGTTAAACCTAAAAACCCTAGCCTCTAGATTGTACTGCTTGAAGCATTCATCTTGAAGTATACCTTGCAAATTCTACGTGCTATCTTGTTGTTCCATTGGGAATAAGGGGATACAGGACCACCCGTGATCTTTGATTGCGTGTGCAAGAGTGTGTAGTTGAGAATATCCAAAGGGATTGATTGTTGTTGCATTGGCAGCAGGGATTATCCGAGGAGAGTTTTCAGTGTAGCACTGGTTATCAATCATCCACAAAACATCCACCATAATTTCGTGTTGCTCACAAGAGAAGATCGGGCCACCCCATATCAACCGCTGCGCTTCCGCTGGAGGTACCGGGTTGAGCAACAGAGCGCCGATTCTGGCGGTAGCTGCGGCGGTAGTACCGCGACCTCTGGCGGTAGTACCGCTGCCTGGGGCTGCTTGCTCCTCTTCCTTCTTCTCCGTCTTGACGCTTTCTCCTCCTCTTCCATGCGTACGCCTTGGATGATCTTGAGTCTTGGGCTTCCTTGGCATCTCCCCGAATGTCCGTGCTCGTCATGTGATACCTATCATAGACAAGGGGTAGATGCTCACGTAGTATACCATCCAAAGGGGCACGAAATGAGATCTCGTAAAGGAAGGAGTTCACCTTTAAGCTCAATGACGACTTGTCATATGTTGGGTTGCTTGACATGGTGATGGTCCTAGGTTGGGCTACATCAAGTGGACCAATGACAAGAGCAAGGGTCAAGGCACTTCATGATAAGGTGAACTCGCTCCTATCCATGTGTGATCTCGATACTCCTTTGAATGGCTTGCTACTTCATTCCGATACCTTGTGCATACTCAGGCATGACCCTCTTGAAGATCTCCAAGGAAGTGTAGAAGTTGGACGAGAATCGAGTCAAGAAGACGAAGGAGAAGGAGAGAAGAATGGGAACAAGTCCCAGGCGGCGGTACTACCGCCCCAAGTCAAGCCGAGCCAGAAAAAACTGGGCGGTACTACCGCCCCACCGGGCGGTACTACCGCCGAAGCTGCCGCTGAAACTGGCCCTCTGTTTGATCTGCCGGCAGCTCCAGCGGTACCGGGCGGTACTACCGCTACGGTAGTACCGCCCCAGTTGACTTCAGAAACTGCAAAGAAGGCCTGCCCACCGCTGGCTCCAGCGGTAGTACCGCCGCGTCGGGAACCTGTCGGCCTGAGGACCCGTGTCACCTCACTTATCCACCCCTATCTCACCTAGACTATAACTAGAACCTCCCCATCTAGATCTAGGGTTAGACTATGATTTGAGAACTAAAGTAGAGCCTTGCTCCTTCTTCTCAAAGTGTCTCTTCCCTCCTATGGAGATGAATCAAGGCCTCCACATGTGGAGATGAACCAAGGCCTCCTCTTGAGGAGAAGATCCCTGCGTGGATACCAAGGCTCCGCTTGTAGTTGCGATTACTTGCTAATCTTCCCTCTGTGAGTGGCTAGATTGGATTGGTTGGATTGACCAATTGGACAAACAATTCTAAGAGTAAGGTGTGCTTGGGAGAGGAGGATTGGGGGCTGCCCACGGGGATTTGTTACCAATCGAGTCTTGCCGGGTTGCTACTTGCTATTTACCCTTGTGTGTTGATTTCCCCTCTTTTGTGTTCTTCGTTCTTCGTGTGTTCTTCGTGTTCATCTTTCCCTCCGCATCAATCCGTGAAAATCGGGACCAACCCACATCATATGGTATCAGAGCTCTAGGTTGACACGGATTTGATTTGTGTTTCCACCAAATTTTTCTTCGTTTTTGAGAAATTCGAAAATTTCCAACAAAAATAGCCTTGCCTTGATTCGAGCCGATCTGTCGATTCGTTGCGTTTTTGGTAGTTTTTGTCCATGGATCTGTTGCTTTAGGACCCCCTCCACCCTTGTTTGCGTTCCCTAGACTCAATTTTGCCGATTTCCCACGAATTCGAGGAATCTTTGGAGCCCAATTTCGAGTCAAACTCGCGCAGATCCGTGCGCAGCGGTATCGGGCGGTACTACCGCTGGTGATATGGGTTGGCCCGATCTTCTCAGCGAGATGGTGATGGATTCGTGGATGGATGATGTAGATACCTCGTGTGATACTGAAAACTCTCCTGGCCGATCCCTATTGCCAATGCAATAGCTTGCAACCCTAAGGATATTCTCAACTCCACACGCTTGCACAAGTAGCCACCGACTACAAGTGGTCCTGTACCTCCTTATTCCCAATGGAACAGCAGATAACACGCAGAATTTGCAAGCAGTAACAATACTTCAAGATGAATGCTTAGCAGCGATCCAATCTAGAGGTTCTAGGGTTTATGTTTTATCGTAGTCTAACCTAATAACTCGCAGCAATAGGGTTTATATGGGGGAGGGATGCGGCCCAAAGGATGGGGCGCATCAAGACTAGTCTGACTCGGGTTGGGGTGCAACCCAAACTGATACAAACCGACCCAATTGGGTTCGGCCTAAAGGACTCGCAGGTCCTTGTCCTTGTAGAACTAGGACTCCTCCTTTGGCGCATCAACATGGTGTTGTACGCCATCCTCTTCTCTCTCTCCATGTGCTCCTGCCTCCCTCTCCTCCCTCGAGCACTTGTAGTAGTTGTTCTGAACTTTATCCTCCATGCATTCCCTCTTGTTCTTCATGTGATCATCTATGTACTCCATGCCTTGCAGCTCCTCTCCTCCATGAATGCTTGTGTTATTAATAACCCTGATCATACATAAATGCATAGATTTAGGTAGTATAAAATTCTCAGAATTACAAACATCATATTCTAATAAGAGTGAGTTCACCTGCTGTTCTAATAACTTGGTTCTTGATCTTGTCATTGGTCCAATCCTCAATTCATCAGGTTTGTCTTGAACAGCAACATCTTCATTTGGAGAAAGTGTATAAGAACTAGGGATGTCCTCATCATCCTCCCCCCCTTGAAAAGGCATCGTCCTCGATGCAAGATCATCTCCAAAGTATGGCGACAAATCAGCCACATTGAAGGAATTACTCACACCAAACTCATCACTTGGAAGATCTATCTTGTATGCATTATCATTGATTCTTGCAAGCACTCTATATGGACCAGCACCTCGTGGCATCAACTTGGACTTTCTCAACGTGGGAAACCTATCCTTGCGAAAATGCACCCACACCATGTCTCCCGGCTGAAATATTACTTCTTTGCGCTTCTGTTGACACGATCAGCCACATGTCTTCCCTTGCTCTCAATTGCGTGCTTGGTCTTCTCATGTATTTTCTTCACAAAATCAGCTCTCTTTGCTGCCTCCATGTTCACTCTCTCCTGAAGTGGCAATGGCAGCAAATCAAGTGGCGTGATAGGCTTGAAACCATACACCACTTCGAATGGGGACAACTGAGTAGTAGAATGCACCGCTCTATTATAAGCAAACTCCACATGCGGCAAACAATCTTCCCACTCCCGCAGATTTTTCTTGATCATAGCCCTCAATAAGGTGGATAATGTACGATTCACCACCTCCGTTTGTCCATCAGTTTGTGGGTGGCAAGTGGTACTAAACAGCAGCTTTGTTCCCAACTTCCCCCACAAGGTCTTCCAAAAGTAGCTCATAAACTTCACGTCCCGATCAGAAACAATTGTCCTTGGTACTCCATGTAAGCGTACGATGTCCCTGAAAAACAGATTAGCAATATGCGACGCATCGTCGCTCTTGTGGCATGCAATAAAGTGTGACATCTTGGAGAATCTATCCACTACCACAAATACAGAATCATGACCCTAGCACAAAATCCATACTAATATCCTCCCATGGAGTAGTAGGTGCAGGAAGAGGAGTATACAAACCATGAGGCTTCAATTTTGATTTTGCCTTATTGCAAGTAATGCAACGCCTCACAAACCTGTCCACGTCCCTCCTCATGCGTGGCCAATAGAAGTGATCAGCCAACATATGCAATGTTTTCTCACGCCCAAAATGTCCCATCAATCCACCACTATGTGACTCCTGCAACAATAGCAAACGCACGGACGACTCGGGCACACATAATTTGTTAGCTCGAAACAAATATCCATCATGTATATGAAACTTATCCCATGCCTTCACATTAGTACACTTCGAATATGGGACAGAAAAATCATGATCTTGAGCATACAAATCACGCAAACTCTCCAAACCAGGAACTTGCACATCCAATTGTGTTAGTAACATGCTTTTCCTAGAGAGAGCATCAGCAACTACATTATCTTTGCCTTTCTTGTACTGAATTATGTATGGGAAAGATTCAATGAATTCTACCCACTTAGCATGACGTTTATTAAGACTAGATTGGCTCTTTAAAAATTTCAATGCCTCATGATCAGAATGTATGATAAATTCTTTTGGCCACAAATAATGTTTCCAAACCTCAAGTACTCTAACAAGTGCATACAATTCTTTATCATAGACAGAATAATTCAATTGAGCTCCACTCAATTTTTCAGAAAAATAAGCCACGGGTTTGTTCTCTTGCATTAATACTCCTCCTATTCCAATACCACTAGCATCACATTCAATTTCAAATTGCTTATGGAAATTAGGAAGAATCAACAATGGGGCCGAAATCAATCTATTTTTAATCTCATCAAAAGCAATATCTTGTGTAACACCCCACTCAAATGCAACACCCTTTTTAGTAAGATCATTCAAAGCTGCAGCAAGGGTACTAAAATCTTTCACAAACCTCCTATAAAAACTAGCCAAGCCAATAAAACTTCTGAGTTGACTAACATTCATGGGAATAGGCCAATTTTTAATAGCTTCAATTTTAGAGACATCTACTTCAATTCCATGTTTAGAAACAACATATCCCAGAAATATGACCTTATCTTTGCAAAATGTGCACTTAGCAAGATTACCATAAAGTTTATTATCACGTAGCACATTCAACACTTGTCTAATATGATCAATATGTTCACCTTCATTGCGGCTGTAAATTAATATGTCATCAAAGTACACAACCACAAACTTTCCAATAAAATCTCTCAAAACATGGTTCATTAATCTCATGAAGGTACTAGGTGCATTAGTTAAACCAAAAGGCATGACTAACCATTCATATAAACCAAATTTTGTTTTAAAGGCTGTTTTCCACTCATCCCCCTCTTTCATCCTAATTTGATGATAACCACTACGCAAATCAATTTTAGAGAAAACAGCAGCACCACTTAATTCATCTAACATGTCTTCCAAACGTGGAATAGGATGACGATAACGAATAGTGATGTTGTTAATTGCTCTACAATCTACACACATGCGCCAAGTACCATCTTTCTTAGGAACTAAAATAACAGGAACAGCACAAGGGCTTAAGCTGATTCGAATATACCCTTTATCAAGAAGCTCTTGGACTTGTTTCTGAATTTCCTTTGTCTCTTGGGGATTTGTCCTATAAGGAGCTCGGTTTGGCAATGTTGCTCCTGGTATCAAGTCAATTTGATGTTCTATCCCTCGCAATGGTGGCAAACCAGGAGGTACGTCATCCGGAAACACATCATCAAATTCCTGCAACACATTAGAAACACCAATAGAGAGAGGGGTCATGTCATTAGAAACCAAAATTTCTCCCTTGTGCATAAGCACGATAGGAAGCAAACTAGGATCCTCACTAAATTCTCTCAAATCCTCTTTGGTGGCTAACATGCATAGTAGGTTCACTCCCTCACTTTGAATTTTACCACTCGGTTTGGGTTTGCTAGAATCACTCTCAGAATTATTATTCGCTCTTTTATCTACTCTCTCACTCTCATTTTCAAGATGTACTTCTGTTTTTTGACGAGACTCATTTACAATATGCTGTGGTGTCATAGGCCTCAATATAATGTCCTTCCCATGCCAATTCAACTGATATGTATTTGCTCTTCCATGGTGTATCACATTCCTGTCAAATTGCCATGGTCTTCCCAACAACATGTGGCAAACAGTCATAGGAACCACATCACACTCAATGGTATCCTTATATGGTCCAATCTGAAATTCCACTCGAACCATATGGCTCACCTTCATCTCTCCCTTGTCACTTAACCATTGTATGTAATAAGGATGAGGGTGTGGAATATACTTCAATTTCAGTTTTGCACATAAATCTCTACTAGCCAAATTTCTGCAACTCCCACCATCAATTATAACCTTGCAAGCCATTTGAGGACCAACAATAGCTTTGGTTTGAAATAGGTTGCAGCGCTGATTTTCAGGACTTGGTGTAACACTCAAAGAGTTTTGTGTGCAAACAATAGATGGATAATGTGTAGCATATGCATCAATAGGACCAGTATCATCATCACATACATCGTCCACCTCATTAGGATCAGCATCATCACCTGTTTCATACTCATTGTCCTCATTAATAAGCATAACCTTCTTGTTTGGACATTCTCTCTTGAAGTGACCTTTTCCTCCACATGTATGGCAGTTCATGTCTCTATTCCGTGCTGTAGATGTAGTGGAATTGCTGGAACTTGCTGCTGATGGTGGTGCTTTCTTTGCATTAGTAACAGTAGGTTCAGCTTTGCTAGATGCATTGCCACGGCTAGAAAAAGTTGGGGCTGATGGTGTGGATGGAGTAGGTGCTGAAAACCTGCTCCTAGAAGCACTCCGAGCTGAAAACTGAGCTTCCTCAACCAATGTGGCTTCAGATTCTCGTGCATGATGCAGCAACTCATTCATGTCCTGATAATTGTAATGACGCACTTTGCTTCGGATTTTATATTGTAAACCTGAGAGAAAACGCTGCATCGTCTGTTCTGGCTCCTCACGCACACGGGCACGTTGCATAATTAATTCCATCTCTTTGAAATACTCATCAACTGTCATAGTGCCTTGCCTCAGATTTTGTAACTTGTCATAGAGGGTTCTAACATAATTAGGTGGTACAAATCTGTCCTGCATAACTTGCTTCATAGCTCGCCAAGTAATAATTTCTGGCAGACCCTCTCTTGCTCTTTGTGTAGGAACATTGTCCCACCATTGAAGTGCATAGCCATCAAATTCGGAAGAAGCAAGCTTAATTTTCTTGTCCTCAGTAAACTCATACAACCGCCATAACTTCTCAATTTTAAGCTCCCACCTGAGGTACTCTTCCACATCATTGTTATCAAAATTGAATTTGGGGATAGAAAATTTAATTCTGCCCAAACCATCATCCTCTCTATGAACGGCGGCAGCATTCTCAAGTGGAACACGCCTTGCGTGGGGAACATAACCCCCACGGCCATGATGCTGTGCAAACCTCTCCCATACGCACCATTGAAATTGGCATCCTCATGTGCTGCAGGACCATCATTGTGCACACTAGCACTAGCATGGTCCGCAGGATTAGGAAGTCTTGAAGTCACTAACCGTGTCAAATCTGCCAACTGTTGTGTGATGGTTGTAACCGACGTTTGCAAGGTGTTGAACTGATTTTGCTGAGCGTCGGATGATTTAGCTAGACTAGCAATGGAAGTATCCATATTCTGTATCTCTCCAGAAACATGGTCATCGAGATCCTTAAGGTGTGTCGAAACCTCATCATTAACCTTGGTAATATGACGTGTCAAAGAGTCCTTCAATGCCACAAACTCATTCCACTTGACCACTTCATCATCCCCCTTCTGTTGCTGCAAAAGAGCATCACTAGAAAGATCCATGATTAATAGGTTAGTGAAATAAAAATATAGGTAGTGGTGTGATCTCTCAAGTCACTCAAAAGCAGCAAATAAGGAGTATCTTACCGTTCCAAAGTGAATAGAAGGACTTACCCACTAGTAGTAGCAACTATCGTGACTTGATGTGAAGGAGAGAATATCAAGGTGTACAATTATCACAGGACAAAACAGGGTATTTGGTGGATCTGTGGGTGGGAAACCTAACACACCAAAATAACAAAGCCTATTTGCTGTTTGTGATGATATGAGAACACACCTATGTAAACTCACACAAATTTTGGAGACAAATGTGGCAAAGCAAATATATGGGGAACTTTTGCAATGCACTCGAAAGACACTAGCTATGCTCAACGAAAAACAGGCACAAGATTGCTCCAAGGGAATGAAACTGTCGGCCGCTTTGCAATTTTCTCTTTTCACTCTTTTTTTTTTATACTTCTCTCTTGTTGCTTTTTGATACTTCACTGTACTCTCTTTCGGCTACTATATGTCGCACCGCGGAGCAAATTTTTGGTAGAAACACAAACCGTGCAGCAAACGATGGAGCAGCCTGTGAGCAAAAGAACAGCTAGTCTTATGGGTAATGTACCTAAAATTTTGGGTTGTAGAAAGGCTGTATCTAAGTCTCACAAAGTTCAGAAGAAAGTCCTAATGAAAGTGAAAAGAAAACAACGAAAATCTAGAAACTATGCCCAGAAAACTCACGGCAGAGAAAACTCGTCCTTTTTGTGGCACGGCAGCAGGTCCGACTCCGAGTACAACTCACGGCAGCGTTTCACGCGTTTTTGTGGCGTGGCCGGAAACGGATTCCGAGTTCAACTCGATGAAGGCGCGGCAGGTTTTCACGCGTTTTGGTGCCGCGGTAGGACTCGATTCCGACTAGGAGTAGAACCACGGCGCGGCAGGAAAAACAGAACAACTTTGTGCCGCGGCAGAAACTCGATCTCAACTCGGATTGGAGTAGGAAACAACTAGGAAACTAATTTTTTTGGGATTTTTGATGGATCAACTCGACTAAACAATAAGAACCCTAACCCTAGACCTAAGAACTCGAAACTAAAAACAAAGAAAAGATACGCAAACACCAACTCAAACAGCAAGTAAACTATGCAAATTGGTGTGATCTAAGGCTATGGCAAAGATAAAACTAAATATTTTTGTAGGCTTTTTCTGGATAGGAATAAAAAAAACACTCAAACTAAGGGGATGGAACGTTCTCACCGAGTAAACCTGTGAATCTGATACCAAGATGATATGGGTGGCCCGATCTTCTCAGCGAGATGGTGATGGATTCGTGGATGGATGATGTAGATACCTCGTGTGATACTGAAAACTCTCCTGGCCGATCCCTATTGCCAATGCAATAGCTTGCAACCCTAAGGATATTCTCAACTCCACACGCTTGCACAAGTAGCCACCGACTACAAGTGGTCCTGTACCTCCTTATTCCCAATGGAACAGCAGATAACACGCAGAATTTGCAAGCAGTAACAATACTTCAAGATGAATGCTTAGCAGCGATCCAATCTAGAGGTTCTAGGGTTTATGTTTTATCGTAGTCTAACCTAATAACTCGCAGCAATAGGGTTTATATGGGGGAGGGATGCGGCCCAAAGGATGGGGCGCATCAAGACTAGTCTGACTCGGGTTGGGGTGCAACCCAAACTGATACAAACCGACCCAATTGGGTTCGGCCTAAAGGACTCGCAGGTCCTTGTCCTTGTAGAACTAGGACTCCTCCTTTGGCGCATCAACATGGTGTTGTACGCCATCCTCTTCTCTCTCTCCATGTGCTCCTGCCTCCCTCTCCTCCCTCGAGCACTTGTAGTAGTTGTTCTGAACTTTATCCTCCATGCATTCCCTCTTGTTCTTCATGTGATCATCTATGTACTCCATGCCTTGCAGCTCCTCTCCTCCATGAATGCTTGTGTTATTAATAACCCTGATCATACATAAATGCATAGATTTAGGTAGTATAAAATTCTCAGAATTACAAACATCATATTCTAATAAGAGTGAGTTCACCTGCTGTTCTAATAACTTGGTTCTTGATCTTGTCATTGGTCCAATCCTCAATTCATCAGGTTTGTCTTGAACAGCAACATCTTCATTTGGAGAAAGTGTATAAGAACTAGGGATGTCCTCATCAGCTGGGGCAGCGGTACTACCGCCAGGGCAGATTTTTCAGAAATTTTTTCTTTTCCTCGGTTCGTTTTTGGCATTTCCTCTTTGGTTTCAGTCCTTTCTTGGTGTGCCCTACGTCTACGACATCGACAAGCTTACGCAACAACGCATCATCAACGCCAAGCGACGACGCCACCAAGGACTCGACATTCCCCCACCATCATAATCCGTTGTGAGCCCTTCTTCCTTTCGCGGAACTTGACCTATTGGACTAGCTCGGTGATATTGCGAAGCATTGCACGTGTTGAGTGTTTGTCTCCAAGTATTGGTGAGTGTGTATCGTTAGAGATCTTGGCACTAGCAAAAGAGAAGGAATCATCGTCAAAAAGCAAAAATCAAAAAAAAAAAGAGAAAAGAAAAGAATCAAGTGGTGCCAAGTATCATCTCTTATAGGTTGCGACAAAGCCGAAACCGGCAAAGTGAGTTTGAGTGTTAACTCTTGTGCAAATCCGTTGCCCACCAAAAGCAATTGAGCTAGTGTCCATCTTGTGTTTGGTGACATTTGAGCGCGTAGTCTTCGTTAGGTTGTCAATCTTCGAGTGCTCGCCCTTTGGTCGCCCAACCCCATCATTCGCTTTTGTGTGTGTTTTCTTCATCATTTGTGGTTGGAGTTTCTTTGGTAATTTGATCATTGTGGATTTTCTCTACCTTTGACAATATACTTTTCGGGGTTTGCTTGTTTCGTTTGCCACTTCATACCTTCCTATCCTCATAAATGTGTGTGTTGGGTGTTAGAACCAGATACTCTCCTCTCAAGCCACATTATACTTGGGATATAGTTTGTCTTGGTTTTTCTTTACCACATATCTCACTTGATCTTGAGAAAATGTTTAGGGGACACAAACGGAAGCTCAAGCTCGGATGAGGAAATCCATGGTGGAGTTCGCGGTGATCATGGCTATGTCACACAATCGGAGCTTATGGGCATGCGACACTTCCTTCGTGATAACCTAGGACGCTTCGAGCGCCGTCTTCAAAATCAAGACAACACCTTCAACGACCGCATGAGTGCTAACGAAGCAAATATGGAGCGGTTGACCGAAGCTATCAACAACCTTGCGCGACAACGAGCTTCTTCACACTCAAGCCGTACAAGAAGCACCTCAAGTTCGACACAAGCACGTCATGGACATCATGAACCTCGACAAGAACGTCAACATGATCCAAGGCGCGACGCCCAGGAACGACCTCCTCCTATCGTTGAACAACCACATAATCTTCACGCAAACAATGCCAATGCGCATCAAGAACAACCTCACCAAAATGACGATCGTCGCGAACGCATACCATCACCACCACCGCCACAACGTGATCGTCTTGACCCATTGGCAAATGACAATGGCGTTCCGGGTGCGAATGACTTTGGTGAACAAGGACGTCATCCCCGTCATCCTCCAAGGCCACGCCATCAACATCATGACAATGCGAACAATCATGAACAGCCCGTTCCTCAACAAGAGCTACCTCCTCAACATGCTCCTCGTCAAGAACTTCCACATGATCGTCCACAACACCACCACTCCGAGTCAAGTGATAGCGAGTCAAGCCAACACAATGGTGATGGACTCAACCGAAGGAGACGTGGACGTGCATTCCCACGTGGTGGCCACCGTGACGACTATGATGACTTGACCAACGTCCGCTTTGACATACCCAAGTTCTACGGCACGAGTGACCCGGAAGCTTACTTCTCATGGGTACTCAAGGTTGACAAGATCTTCCGCGTGCACCGCTACTCCGACATCAAGAAGGTTGCCTTAGCCTCGATGGAGTTTGAAGAGTATGCCCTCTTGTGGTGGGAACAACTACAAGATGCTCGCGTCGCTAACCACCAACAACCAATCGACACTTGGGTTGAGATGAAAGAAACAATGCACAAGCGCTTCGTGCCAAGCCATTACACTAGAGACTTATACAAGAAGTTGCAAGAGTTGAAGCAAGGTTTGAAGTCGGTTGACGAGTACTACAAGGAAATGAAAATCTCCATGATGAGAGCCAATGTCAACGAGTACGAAGAGCAATCCATGGCTCGTTTCATGAATGGCCTCAACTATCCAATCAAGAAGATCGTGGAGTTTCAACCATATGCCTCTTTGGTAGAGCTAGTACATCAAGCTTCCAAGGCCGAGCGCCACGTGCTTGAAGAGCTCAAATACCTCAAGACAAAGGCATTCTACGCCAACAAGCCTTCTTCGTCAACTCCTACACCTTCACAAGCTTTTCCTCAAGCAAACACTCGAGGTCGTCCAAGAGTCTCTACTTCGACACCTCAAGTGCCTCAAACGTTCAAGAAAGTACCTCCCACTACCAAGGCGCCTCAAGGATCTTCATCCGGCACAAGACTTTTGCAATGTTACGAGTGCGGCGGACAAGGGCACAAATCTTTTGAGTGCACCAACAAGAAGGTCATGATCATCAATGACATGGGAGAGTATGAATCTATGAGTGAAGATGAGTACAATGCTTTGAACAAGGTCGCCACAATGCAAAGTGCTCAAGAAGAAGAACATGAGATATATTGTGATGGCGACAACAAAGAACCTTCCTTGGTTGTGGCAAGAGCTCTAACCACCAATGTTCAAGTAGACGAAGACCAAAGATACAACTTGTTTCACACTAGAGCGGGAATCAATGGAAAGTCCATCAAGGTCATCATAGATGGTGGAAGTTGCCACAACCTAGCGAGCAAAGAACTTTGTGATAAGCTCAACTTGAAGTTCAAGAAGCACCCACATCCTGATGTAGCCCGGATCATGACCATCACCATGTCAAGACCCTCAACACTTCACAAGTCACCATGGACATCAAAGGTGAGCTCGTTCCTCTACTTGAGCCCCATTCCTCATCCTTTGGATGGTATGCTACGTCATGCTTCGTCCCTTGATGATTCTAGGGTTACCACGACGAGGACATGTACACGAGAAGATGGCCAAGGTGCGAGAGGAATGAAGCCCGACAAGACGGTGGCTTGGAAGAGAAGAAGGAAGAGGAGAAAAGACCCAGGCGGCGGTAGTACCGCTGGGTTAGGCGGTACTACCGCCAGAGAGCTACCGTCACCGCTACCGCTGCTGCTGCCGCCAGAAGCAGCGTCTGAAGCGCATGTCCGGTACCAACTGGTACCGCTGCAGCGGTACCAACCGGTATCGTCGAGGTGGGAAGAATCGAAGTCAACCCGCACCAGCGGTACTACCGCCTAACCCAGCGGTAGTACCGCCGCTGCGGGATCCAGCCGGGTTGAAGGCCCTCATCCCTTCCCCACCTACCCCCGTTGGGTCAACACTATAAATAGGAGTTCCCCATCTCAGATCTAGATAGACTATGTTTTGAGATTAGAGTAGAGCTAGACCCCTTCTTCTCAAAGGTCTCCTTCCTCCCCTTGTGGGGATGGTTCCTCCCCTAGTGGAGAAGATCCCCTTGTGGATTCAAGACCTCTACTTGTAGTTTGACTACTTGCCAATCTCTCCACCTTCGTGTGGATTCTATTGGACCGGTTGGACTGACCGGTAAGGGAAACGGTTCTTGTATCTTGTGCGTGTTCTTGTGTTCTTGGCGTTCTTCCTCGTGTTCTTCGTGTTCTTGCGTGAGTTCGTCCCCTCGTTCGTCAATCCGTGAAGATTGGTGATGTAGTACGGGACTACTAGGGTTTCCCGATCTTCACGGATTGACGAACGAGTGGACGAACTCACACAAGAACGCGAAGAACACGAGGAAGAACGCAGCGGAATACTCGAACACAAACAAGATACAAGAACCGTTTCCCTTACTGGTCGGTCCAACCGGCCCAATAGAATCCACACGAAGGTGGGAGATCGGCAAGTAGATACAAGAAGGGATCTTGGATGGTTGTTTCTCCAACGGTCAACCGAACCGATCCAATAAAGTCACCCGAGGATGAAAGATTGGCGAGTAGTCAAACTACAAGTAGAGGTCTTGAATCCACGAAGGGATCTTCTCCACAAGAGGAGGAACCATCCCCACAAGGGGAGGAAGGAGACCTTTGAGAAGAAGGAGTCTAGCTCTACTCTAATCTC
Source organism: Poa pratensis (assembly GCA_947311845.1). Classification (NCBI taxonomy): domain Eukaryota; kingdom Viridiplantae; phylum Streptophyta; class Magnoliopsida; order Poales; family Poaceae; genus Poa; species Poa pratensis. The sequence continues at coordinate 346,513 of CAMZMU010000026.1, forward strand.
AAAACCAAGTCTATCTAGATCTGAGATGGGGAACTCCTATTTATAGTGTTGACCCAACGGGGTAGGTGGGGAAGGGATGAGGGCCTTCAACCCGGCTGGATCCCGCAGCGGCGGTACTACCGCTGGGTTAGGCGGTAGTACCGCTGGTGCGGGTTGACTTCGATTCTTCCCACCTCGACGGTACCGGTCGGTACCGCTGCAGCGGTTTTCTCCTCTTCCGTCTTCTCTTCCAAGCCACCGTCTTGTCGGGCCTCGTTCCTCTTGCATCTTGGTCATCCTCTCGTGTATGCGTAGTCATCGTGGCGAACCTAGTATCAACAAGGTACGGAGGATGACGTAGCATACCATTCAAAAGGGTGGGAATTGAGTTATCGAAGAGAAATGAGTTCACCTTTGATGTCAATGGTGACTTGTGGTATCTTGGAGTGCTTAGGGCAGGTTGCACTACATCATCTCCCCCCCCCCCCTTTTAAAAGAGTCGTCCTCGACTCTTGCTCTTCATCATCATGGCAAGGAGGTAGATGCGTAGAGCTTGTCGTGTGGTTCACCATATAGTCGATGGAAATGATGTGGCACTTCTTCAATGTTCCTTCGCCTTTCAAGTAACCTACAAGACTCACAAGAAAGACGAAACAACACTCAAAGAGTAGCCAATTCTTGAAGGTGATCGCATGAGCGCTTATGTAGAAGGAAGTCACCTTAGCAAGATGCCGATGTGCTCTTCTTGCAAGAACTTCCGTCATAGGAATGCGTGGTTGAAGCAACTCATGGAGGCTCATCCAAATGTACGACCTACACATCAAAGACCAAACAAACCATGTGTGTGCAAGATAGAGGAGCATATCATCAATGACATGTCCATTCATGTTCATTACACCATTAGCACAACACAAATATGTGAAATTTATAGCATATGCAAGGTCAATGTGCAAGCAACTTCTTGAAATGAACTCATGACAAGACATGCACAAAATGTCATTATGGTTGCAAACAAACCATTGGAAAGAACAAGTGTTCATCATATTTGTTGCAACACACAAATCATTCATATGAAAGATGGGGAATTTTGTCTTGCCATACGGGAAAGCATTATCACAAACATGTTTGCAAACAAACCAAAACCAAGAGAAATTGTTCAACTTGTTTGATGCAAAACATGGGAAGGGTATTAGAGCCGGGTTCGATCCACGACTCAAGTGTATGCTCTCAAGAGCTCTTTTTGTCAACTCATGCTCAAGAGAGGTTGACATTATCATGCGGTTACCGGCACACACAAGACAACATATGAAGAAGTTATGTGCATGGTATATGAACACATCATCCATCATGAAGTGTATCTTCATTTGCACATCACCAACCACACAAAAATCAATTGTAAAATTTGAATCATGTGGAAGGTCACTATGCAAAGTGAAGGATGGAACAAGGTCCATAAGAGAAAACGAAACATCTCCAAAATTTGAGAAAGCTATGGGGGCAATCTCATTATCAAGCATTTCATTATCATTGCAAGCAACACATGTGAACGAGAAATTGTTCAACATGTTGCATGCTCCAATGGGAGAAAAATGGAAACATTCATAACAAGGCATGCTCATGGCAAAATCATCACAAATAGTTAATCCCACTTGATCAACATTGGTTTCAAACAAAGTATCACAAGGGAATAAGAACGAATCATATGTGACCTCAAAAGAATCATCCATAGCATGCAAGCAATCATAATTCATCATGTCCACTAGCGGGATCATGGTCACATCAACACCCATACCTTTGTAGTCCCACTCATGTGAAGTAGGTGTTGAAGTAGTAGGGGCTTCCATGTAGCCGACTTGTTCATCTTGATGTAGACATGGGGTGGCATCATCATCATCCTCCATGTACTTCTTCTCCATTTGAGGCACCGTCAAGTCGAAGATAGGCGTTTCATCATCCAAGGAACCTAGCACACAACGAGAAAACACACTAGAGGTAGAGGTTAAGTTGTTAGAAATCGAAATGGCCTCACAAGACCTATCAACTACCTCTCTCAACTCAAGTGGTGTATCACTCATTCCCTCAAAGTGAAAGCACTCAAACTCACATATGGTGGAGGCACTCAACTCACTTTCACTCTCACTCAAGTGGGCTAAGTGGCTCTCATGCTCACATGGGATTGGTACCATCTCATAACTCAAGCTCATAGGGATATGCTCGGTTTCCTCAACTCCATTCGCCTCCAAGGTTGAAGGAAAACTCCCATGCTCAACCTTCTCGACCTCGTCGCCTCCAAAGGTCAATGCCATAGTGTAGGCATCATCACTCGACTCCTTTGCGGAAGGGAAAATCCCATGCTCCGCTTCATCACTTGACTCCATTGCCGAAGGGAACATCCCATGCTCGGCATCATCATCACTTGACTCCATTGCCGAAGGGAACATCCCATGCTCGGCATCATCATCACTTGACCCATGGTCATAGGTGATAGCATTCTCCATGCTCGCCTCCTTGGTCGAAGGGAAAATCCCATGCTCGACCGTCTTCTCATCATCTTGGTCACTGTCTTGATCACCAACTTGGCATTCCCACATCATGTGACCTCTTCTATTGCACAGTGGGCACAAGAGATTGGGACATTCACGTGGATCATGGTCTTGGCCTTGGCAATTGTCGCATAGGAGGTCTTCATCTTGCCATATGGGGGCCAATGTGGTGGTGGCACTTGGTGTAGAAGCCATATCATGAGAAGTGCTTGAGAAGGGCGCCGTCTTCTTTTCATGTCGACGTTGACGCTTTTGAGTGGTGGGGTGTCGCCGAAAGTCATTCGGATGCTTCTCCTCATGTTGGCGTCGTCGTGCTTGTTGCCTTGGCGACCTTTCCTTGGGCTTCCACTAGAGCTTGGTGACATGTTCCGAAGCTTGGCGAGTGTGTCGATGTCGGCTTCAAGCTTGTTCATGTCATGAGGCTTCGTGGCATGGCTCTTGTGGCGTCTTCTTGATCTTGATGAAGAGTGTAGACGCTTGGCAAGCTTGTCGATGGCGTCCATGAGATTTTGGAACACACGGTTATTGTCGCCGAACTTGTCCAAGGGTGCATCAACCTTGTTCACTAGGTCATCTCTCATTTTGGTGTCGTTCTTGTGGCGCCTTGATGAGCTAGATGGGCCTTGACTTAGCTTGGCCTTGTCGATGCACTTCTTGGGGTGCCGCCTTTGGGTTGATGTGGAGTGTCGAGGCTTGGCACTCTTGGCGTTGTCCTTCTCGTGGCGCCTTCTTGAAGTTGAAGGAGAATGTCGAAGCTTGTCGCTCATGGAGATGGCCTTGTCATGGCTCCTTCTTGAAGTTGATGGCGAATGGCGAAGCTTGACACTCTTGGACGTAGATGGAGCTCCATAGGTTGAACTCATGGTGGTCTTCTTGTCGGAGCACCGTCTTGAGCTTGAACCATAGAAGTAGGTTGTGCCATGATGCTTGGTGGTGCCGCTCTTGAACATGGTGGTCATGGGGGTCCTCTCCTCTTGCATGTTGTCGAAGTCGTCGCACATGCTACAAGAGTAGTAGTCGTAGACGTTCTCCACCCTGTCATCGGAGTGGTACTCATAGTCGTGGCGCTCCACCATGTCGTTGTAGTCGATGTTGGTACCATGTGATGAGGCATGTGAAGACACTTGCGCCTCATTGTCGTTGGAGCTCATGTAGTCGGAGTTGTGGTAGATTCGCACGTACTTGGAGTCGATACCATATGATGAAAGTTGCTTGACGTCATGGTACCGCTCCTTGTCGTGTACGCTCGAATAGTCGGAGTCGTAGTCGGAGTAGTTGTAGCGGAAGTCTTGGTGATGATCCCTCATGTCATGGGGGTCATTGTCGGTGTAGTCGTCGTAGTAGTCCCCCATGTCCTCAAAGTTTGAGGCATCATAGTCCATGTGACTCATCGTGTAGTCCTCCTCATAGGCTCCATAGTTGCATTCGCTCTCCCTAAACATGTCAACTCACAAGACAAGTGTATATATGTGGAGTGGAAAGGACTAGAACACAACCTCTCACCTTGTAGATAGTATTGGACGTCGTGGACAACCAAGGGAAACGATCACAAAGTAAAATGCTTGTGTTCAAGTATCCAAAGCAAACTCCAAAGCACACACGGCTTAAAAGTTGGTAGGAAGGTATGGTAGGTGGAAAGTAAATTGAACCAACCGGAAACCAAGATATTGTCAAAGCAAGTAGAGAACCACGATGATCACAAAGCCAAAGCAAGTCAATCTCAAAAGATAGGAAACACACACGCGGAGAGATAAATGGGACTCGTGCAACCAAGAAGTGAGCTAATGAACCATATGATCCTAGCGAAGACTATAAGCTCGTGTTGCACAAGTACAAGGAGAGCTACTAGCTCGATTGCAATTTATTTGGTGGGCTACAAGATTTGCACAACAATGCACCACCTACTAGATGTTCATCGAGCTTGCGCTTTCCTACAAGATATGGCAAGTGGTGTTTCTTTCTTTTCTTTCTTTTGATTTGGCACTTTTTGCTTCGTTTCTCTTTTCTCTTTTGCTCACTCACTTCTTTTTATGCCAACAACAAGATATATGATATATGATAACTAGCGCATGCAATTTTGCTCGGAAACTACACGGTGCAAGTGTGCAAAGCCCAAGCAATCATCAAATGCTAGCCTCAATAGGACAAGATAAACACAATGGTATGATGGCTATCAAAGGAATGGCAAGGGGTGAAGGTTGGCAATGTTTTACCTTTCGTCGATGTTCTAAACCCGTTGATGTAGAAGCTTCGTGCTTGCCCACGAATTTTGGTGGTGGTAGATGATGGATCTTCCGGAATGGTGATAAAGGCCTTGATCGTAGCTTCGAAACGAGCCGAAGAACACCAAAAACGGAGTCCGAAATCAAAATATATGGCCAAAACAATTTTCTGAAATTTCAGTTTTCTGGAGGTACCGCTTAACCCAGCGGTAGTACCGCTGGTGGTACCGCTCGAGCGGTCCAAAGGGCAGTTTTGGCGGTACCGGCTGGCGGTAGCACTGTAGCGGGCGGTAGTACCGCTAGGATAAGCGGTAGTACCGCTGGAGGTCGCAGAACACTCCTGAGAACGCGAAAATTCGCGATTTTGGTGGAAATTCTTGCCGAAAAACCTCAAATCGAAGGGGCAAATGATGGAATTAGGCCATGGGAACGCAAAGGAAGGTAGATCAACTCATAAAGCAATAGATCTATGGATAAAAACTTGCAATAACGCACTCAAATCTCAGATCGATCCAAAAGCAAATTGGGGCTATTTTTGGTGGAAATTTTCGAATTTCTCAAAATCAAAGAAAAATTAGGGGGATTTGTGGGGGAAACAAAGTCAAATCCGTGGCAACCATGCTCTGATACCATATGATGTAGTACTGGACTACTAGGGTGGCCCGATCTTCACGGATTGACGAACGAGTGGACGAACTCACACAAGAACACGAAGAACACGAAGAACACGAGGAAGAACGCAGCGGAATACTCGAACACAAACAAGATACAAGAACCGTTTCCCTTACCGGTCGGTCCAACCGGCCCAATAGAATCCACACGAAGGTGGGAGATCGGCAAGTAGATACAAGAAGGGATCTTGGATGGTCAACCGAACCGATCCAATAAAGTCACCCGAGGATGAAAGATTGGCGAGTAGTCAAACTACAAGTAGAGGTCTTGAATCCACGAAGGGATCTTCTCCACAAGAGGAGGAACCATCCCCACAAGGGGAGGAAGGAGACCTTTGAGAAGAAGGTGTCTAGCTCTACTCTAATCTCAAAACCAAGTCTATCTAGATCTGAGATGGGAACTCCTATTTATAGTGTTGACCCAACGGGGGTAGGTGGGGAAGGGATGAGGGCCTTCAACCCGGCTGATCCCGCAGCGGCTGTACTACCGCTGGGTTAGGCGGTAGTACCGCTGGTGCGGGTTGACTTCGATTCTTCCCACCTCGACGGTACCGGTCGGTACCGCTGAAGCGCTTCAGACGCTGCTTCTGGCGGTAGCTGCAGCGGTAGCGGCAGTGGTAGCTCGCTGGCGGTAGTACCGCTTAACCCAGCGGTACTACCGCTGCCTGGGTATTTTCTCCTCTTCCTTCTTCTCTTCCAAGCCACCGTCTTGTCGGGCCTCGTTCCTCTTGCATCTTGGTCATCCTCTCGTGTATGCGTAGTCATCGTGGCGAACCTAGTATCAACAAGGTACGGAGGATGACGTAGCATACCATTCAAAAGGGTGGGAATTGAGTTATCCAAGAGGAATGAGTTCACCTTTGATGTCAATGGTGACTTGTGGTATGTTGGAGTGCTTAGGGCAGGTTGCACTACATCAATTGGGCCACCCTAGAGGAACCTTTTCCTCATCATTTGGTATCCGAGCGTGGTTGCCACGGATTTGACTTGTGTTTCCACCCCCAAAGCCACCAATTTTGCCATTTCCCCACGGATTCGAGGAAGTTTTGGAGCCCAAAATCGCAGAAAAATTCGAGCAGAAAAGCCAGCAGCGGTACTACCGCCGGCTTAAGCGGTACTACCGCCAGGGCCCAAATTTTCAGAAAATTTTCTTTTCCTCGGTTCGTTTTGGCATTTCCTCTTGTTTGTTTGAGTCCTTCGCTGGTGTGTACTACACGTCTACGACATCGACAAGCTTCCGCAGCGACTTCATCAACGCCAAGCGACAACGCCGCCAAGGACTCGACTCTTCCCCGTCATCGGATTCCGTTGTGAGCCCTTCTTCCTTTTGCGTACCTTGACCTATCGGACTAGTTCGTTCATATTGCGGGCATTGCACTTGTGTTGTTCCGAGTGAATGTCTCAAAGTATTGGCGAGTGTATATCGTTAGAGAGCTTGGCACTAGCAAAAGAGAAGGAATCATCATCATTTGGTATCAGAGCGTGGTTGCCACGGATTTGACTTGTGTTTCCACCCCCAAATCCACCAAATTTTTCTTTGATTATGAGAAATTCGAAAATTTCCACCAAAAATAGCCCCAATTTGCTTTTGGATCGATCTGAGATTTGAGTGCGTTTTTGCAGGTTTTGATCCATAGATCTATTGCTACACTTGTTGATCTACCTTCCCTTGCGTTCCCATAGCCTAATTCCATCATTTGGCCCTCCGATTTGCTGATTTGAGCTCCGTTTTTCTGCCCAAAATCGCGAAATTTCCGTCTCGGGTGTAGTTTCTGGAGCTAGCGGTACTACCTCTGGCCTAGCCAGCCGAGCGGTACTACCGCCAGCACCTGGAACAGACACGAAAACAACATTTCAGCGCCACGGTTTCAGCCATATCTTTTGCTTTTGGACTCCGTTTTTGGTGTTCTTTGGCTCGTTTCAAAGCTACGATCAAGGCCTTCGTCACCATTGCGGAAGATCCATCATCCACCACCACCAAAATCCATGGGCAAGCACGACACCTCTACAACAAAGGGTGACGAACATCGACGAAAGGTATAACATTGCCAACCTTTGCCCCTTGCCATTCCGTTGAAAGCCACACCACATCTTTGCGATTACCATGTCCTATTGAGGCTAGCTCTTAATGATTGCTTGGGCTTTGCACATTTGCACCGTGTAGTTTCCGAGCAAAAGTTGTGCGCTAGTTCATATATTATATATCTTGTGTTGGCATCAAAAAGAAGTGGGTGTGCAAAATAGAAAAGAGTCAAAAGAGAAAAGACTCAAAAGAGAAAAGAAGCAAAAAGTGCCAAATCAAAAGAAAGAAAAGAAGAAACACCACTTGCCATATCTCTTGTAGGAAGCGCGCAAGCTCGATGAACATCTAGTAGGTGGTGCATTGTTGTGCAAATCTTGTAGCCCACCAAATAAATTGCAATCGAGCTAGTAGCTCTCCTTGTACTTGTGCAACACGAGCTTATAGTCTTTGCTAGGATCATATGGTTATTTAGCTCACTTCTTGGTTGCATAAGTCCCATTTATCTCTCCGCGCGTGTGTTTCCTTGAACTACATTCCTATCTTTGAAATTGACTTGTATTTGCTTTGTGATCATCGTGGTTCTCTACTTGCTTTGACAATATCTTGGTTTCCGGTTGGTTCAATTTGCTTTCCACCTACCATACCTTCCTACCAACTTTTAAGCCTTGTGTGTTTTGGAGTTTGCTTTGGATACTTGAACACAAGCATTTTACTTTGTGATCGTTTCCCTTGGTTGTCCACGACGTCCAATACTATCTACAAGGTGAGAGGTTGTGTTCTAGTTCCTTTCCACTCCACATATATACACTTGTCTTGTGAGTTGACATGTCTAGGGAGAGCGAATGCAACTATGGGGCCTATGAGGAGGACTACACGATGAGTCACATGTACTATGATGCCCCAAGCATTGAGGACATGGGGGACTACTACGACTACACCGACAATGACACCCATGACATGGTGGAGCATCACCAAGACTTCCGCTACGACTCCGATTGCTCAAGCTTCACCGACATGGAGAACTACTACGACTACTACTCCAAGTACTCCGACGAGCACTTTGGTTCTACCATGGTCAAGAGCGGCACCACCAAACATCATGGCACAACCTTTTACTGTTCAAGCTCAAGACGGTGCTCCTACGAGCCCACCATGCACTCATCCTTTGGAGCTCCACGGTGCTCCTACAAGACCACCATGCACTCATCCTTTGGAGCTCCATCTACTTCAAGAAGGCGCCATGAGACGGACATTACAAAATGTGCCAAGTGTCCTAAATCTTCATCAACTTCACAAAGGCACCATGACAAGGACATCGCCAAGAGTGCTACGCTTCGCCATTCTCCATCAACTTCTAGAATGAGCCATGACAAAGCCATCGCCAAGAGCGACAAGCATCGGCATTCTACTTCAACAACAAGCCGGCGTCCCAAGAAGTGCATCGACAAGGCCAAGCCAAGTCAAGGCCCATCTAGCTCATCAAGGCGCCACAAGAAAGATGCCAAGGTCGACCACAACTTGTCCAAGCTCCAAGACGACATCTCTTCACTCGCCAAGCTTCGAAGCATATCACCAAGCTCGAGTGGGAGCTCCAAGTCAAGGTCACCAAGGCAACAAGCACGCCGACGTCTACATGAGGAGAAGCATCCAAATGACTTTCGGCGACACCCTACAACTCAAGAACGCCAACGTCGACACGAAAACAAGACGGCGACAAAGGCGCATCCTATGGTGTCCCCTAGTGCTACCACTCCCATCACTGACGAGATCATGGCTGACTTCGACAACTTCATCGAGCAACTCCAACGTCGACGCCGGAAGAAACATGGTCTCAAACGTGAGGCCACAACCAAGACGGCGCCCTTCTCAAGCACTTCTCATGATACGGTCCCGACACCAAGTGCCACCACCACAATGGCCCCTATATGGGAAGATGAAGACCTCACATGCGACAATTGACAAGGCCAAGACCATGATCCACGAGAATGTCCCAATCTCTTGTGCCCAATATGCAATCGAAGAGGTCACATGATGTGGGAGTGCCCCAATGAAGACCAAGATGGTGAGAAGACGGTCGAGCATGGGATTTTCCCTTCGACCAAGGAGGCGAGCACGGATGATGCTATCATCTTTCACCATGAGTCAAGTGATGAAGCGGAGCATGGGATTTTCCCTTCCGCAATGGAGTCGAGAGGTGATGCCTATTCTATGGCATTGACCTATGGAGGCGAGATGGTTGTAGAGGTTGAGCATGGGAGTTTCCCTTCAACCTTGGAGGCGAATGGAGTTGAGGAAACCGAGCATATCCCTATGAGTTTGCATTATGAGATGGTACCAAACCCATGGGAGCATGAGAGCCACTTAGCCCACTTGAGTGAGAGTGAGAGTGAGTTGAGTGCCTCCACCATATGTGAGTTTGAGTGCTTTCACTTTGAGGGCATGAGTGATACACCACTTGAGTTGCGAGAGGTAGTTAATAGGTCTTGTGAGGCCATTTCGATTTCTAACAACTTAACCTCTACCTCTAGTGTGTTTTCTCATTGTGTGCTAGGTTCCTTGGATGATGAGACGCCTATCTTCGACTTGACGGTGCCACAATTGGAGAAGATGTACATGGAGGATGATGATGATGCCACCCCATGTCTACTTCATGATGAACAAGTCGGCTACATGGAAGCCCCTACCACTTCAACACCTACTTCACATGAGTGGGACTACAAAGGTATGGGTGTTGATGTGACCATGATCCCGCTAGTGGACATGATGAATGTTGATTGCTTGCATGATTTGGATGATTCTTTTGATGTCACATATGAGAATTCACATTCACTTGTGATTCCTTGCTTTAAACCAAGGTTGACCAAGTGGATTCTTCTATTTGTGATGATGTTGCCATACCCATGCTATGCAATCGATGTTTGCGCTATTCTCCCATTGTTGCTTGCAATATGTTGAACAATTTCTCTTTCACACGTGTTGCTTGCAATAATGTTGAAATGTTTGATAATGAGATTGCCCCCATAGCTTTCTCACTTGTTGGAGATTTTTCGTTCTCTCTTATGGACCTTGTTCCATCCTTCACTTTGCATAGTGACCATCCACATTTGTCACATTCCATTGACTTTGATGTGTTTGGTGATAAGCAAATGAAGAGACACTTCATGATGGATGATGTGTTCATATACCGTGCACATAACTTCTTCATATGGTGTCTTGTGTGTGCCGGTAACCGCATGATTTTGTCAACCTCAATTGAGCATGAGTAGACAACACGAGCTCTTGAGAGCATACAGGTGAGTAGTGGATTGACTCCAACTCTCAAATCTTTCTCATGTTTTGCATCAAACAAGTTGAACAATTTCTCTTGCTTATGGTTTGTTTGCAATCATGATGGATGATTTATGTGTTGCCACAACTAGGATGAACACTTGTTCTTTCCAATGGTTTGTTTGCAACAATAATGACATTTTGTGCATGTCTTGTCATGAGTTGATTTCAAGAAGTTGCTTGCACATTGACCTTGCATATGCTATAAATTTCACATATTTGTGTTGTGCTAATGGTGTAATGAACATGAATGGACATGTCATTGATGATATGCTCCTCTATCTTGCACACACATGGTTTGCTTTATCTTTGATGTGTAGGTCATACCTTTGGATGAGCATCCATGAGTTGCTTCAACCACACATTCCTATGACGGAAGATCTCGCAAGAAGAGCACATCGACATCTTGCTAAGGTGACTTCCTTCTACATAAGCGCTCATGCGATGACCTTCAAGAATTGGCTACTCTTTGAGTGTTGTTTCATCTTTCTTGTGAGTTTTGTAGGCTACTTGAAAGGCGAAGGGACATTGACGAAGTGCCACATCATATCCATCGACTACATGGTGAACCACACGACAAGGTCTACACGTCTACCTCCTTGCCATGGTGATGAGCAAGAGTCGAGGACGACTCTTATTAAAGGGGGGGGGGGTGGAGATGATGTAGCCCGGATCATGACCATTACCATGTCAAGACCCTCAACACTTCACAAGTCACCATGGACATCAAAGGTGAGCTCGTTCCTCTACTTGAGCCCCATTCCTCATCCTTTGGATGGTATGCTAATGCTTCGTCCCTTGATGATGCTAGGGTTACCACGACGAGGACATGTACACGAGAAGATGGCCAAGGTGCGAGAGGAATGAAGCCCGACAAGACGGTGGCTTGGAAGAGAAGAAGGAAGAGGAGAAAAGACCCAGGCGGCGGTAGTACCGCTGGGTTAGGCGGTACTACCGCCAGAGAGCTACCGTCACCGCTACCGCTGCTGCTGCCGCCAGAAGCAGCGTCTGAAGCGCATGTCCGGTACCAACTGGTACCGCTGCAGCGGTACCAACCGGTACCATCGAGGTGGGAAGAATCGAAGTCAACCCGCACCAGCGGTACTACCGCCTAACCCAGCGGTAGTACCGCCGCTGCGGGATCCAGCCGGGTTGAAGGCCCTCATCCCTTCCCCACCTACCCCCGTTGGGTCAACACTATAAATAGGAGTTCCCCATCTCAGATCTAGATAGACTATGTTTTGAGATTAGAGTAGAGCTAGACTCCTTCTTCTCAAAGGTCTCCTTCCTCCCCTTGTGGGGATGGTTCCTCCCCTAGTGGAGAAGATCCCCTTGTGGATTCAAGACCTCTACTTGTAGTTTGACTACTTGCCAATCTCTCCACCTTCGTGTGGATTCTATTGGACCGGTTGGACCGACCGGTAAGGGAAACGGTTCTTGTATCTTGTGCGTGTTCTTGTGTTCTTGGCGTTCTTCCTCGTGCTCTTGCGTGAGTTCGTCCCCTCGTTCGTCAATCCGTGAAGATTGGGCCACCCTAGAGGAACCTTTTCCTCATCACATCCTTACCATGTGCAATGGTTGAGTGATACCGGAGCCGTCAAGATTCAACAGATGGTGCAAGTGTCCTTCAAGATTGGAGCCTATGAAGATACGGTTGATTGTGATGTTGTGCCTATGAACGTTTGTCACTTACTCCTTGGGCGTCCGTGGCAATTTGACAAGGGTGCTATGCATGATGGAAGGACAAATTACTATAGCTTCAAGAACAACGACAAGACCTTCGTCCTTCGTCCCATGACACCAAGTCAAGTCATCGCCGACAACGCCAAGACTATTCCAAGGGCACAACAAGATCGTTCGCCTAGTGAGATGAGTGGTGAGCGAGAGACCCACCATAAAGTGAGTGAGAGCCACAAGCCAGATGAGTGTGACACTTCAAAGAGAGTTCCCACAAAACTTGCACTATTTGCCACCAAAAGAGAGATAAGGGAGTTGAGAGAGAACCCATCCACCCTCCACTATGTGCTCATATGCAAGGGTGAAGTTTCTATAACTAACACTTTCACAAACCTTGCTCCTTCTTTGTTGTCTCCTTTGAAGGACTTTGAAGATGTTTTCCCTCAAGATGTGCCACCGGGACTACCTCCGCTACGCGGAATCGAGCACCGCATCGACCTTGTTCCCGGCGCACCGCTACCAAACCGCGCTCCGTACCGCACCAACCCCGAGGAGACAAAGGAGATCGAACGGCAAATACAAGAACTTCTTGCCATGGGACATATCCGCGAGAGCTTGAGTCCGTGCGCCATGCCCGTCATCACGGTACCCAAGCACGACAACACTCTTCGCCTTTGCATGGATTGTCGTCCCATCAACGCCATCACCGTTCGGTATCGCCATCCTATCCCTCGCCTTGATGATATGCTCGATGAGCTTTGTGGTTCCGCTATATTCTCCAAAATTGATCTTAAAAATGGATATCGCCAAATACGCATGTGTGAAGGTGATGAATGGAAGACCGCATTTAAAACTAAGCTTGGTCTTTATGAGTGGCTCGTTATGCCATTTGGTCTTTCCAATGCACCTTCTACTTTTATGCGTCTCATGAATCATGTTTTGCGCCCTTTTATTGGCAAATTTGTTGTGGTATACTTTGACGACATCCTTATCTATAGCAAATCTTTGGAAGAGCACACTTCTCATGTTGCTCAAGTTTTGTTGGTTCTTCGCAATGAAAAGCTTTATGCCAATCTTTCTAAGTTCACTTTTGCCACCAACAAACTTGTTTTATTGGGTTTTGTTGTTTCTTCGGATGGAGTCGAAGTCGATGAAGCAAAGATACAAGCAATTCGGACTTGGCCTTTTCCAACATCACTTGAGGAGTTGAGACGTTTTCTTGGTTTTGCCGGATTTTATCGCCGTTTCATCAAGGAGTTTTCCACAATTGCTTGCCTCCTCCATGAATTTACAAAGAAGAATGTACCTTTCATTTGGGGCAACGCACATGATTTTGCTTTCAATGAGCTCAAACGGTTATTAACCGAAGCACCACTCCTTGCCCTTCCGGATTTCTCTAAAACATTTGAGATTGAATGCGATGCAAGTGGATTGGGTATTGGTGGAGTGCTTATGTAAAATGGTAGACCCATCGCATACCATAGTGAGAAACTAGATAGAGCTCGCTTGAATTACCCTATTTATGACAAGGAGTTATTTGCTTTGGTTCGTGTTTTGGATGTGTGGCAACATTACCTTCGTCCTACGAAATTTGTCATTCATTCCGACCATGAATCCTTGAAATATTTGAAAAGTCAAACAAATTTGAACAAAAGACATGCTAAGTGGGTTGAGTTCATTGAATCTTTCACCTTTGTAATCAAATACAAGAAAGGTAAAGACAATGTGGTCGTGGATGCTCTATCCCGCAAGGCCAACCTACTTACACGTCTTGACATTAGTGTCTTGGGTTTGGATGATATAAAGGAGTTGTATGCTACCGATGCTTTCTTTGGAGACATTTTCGCTCAATGTTCGGAGCACAAAGGAATTGGTGATTTCTATTTGTACAAAGGTTTCTTGTTTAAGGCTAACAAACTATGTATACCCGAGTCTTCGCTTCGTTTGGTCCTTCTGAAGGAATCGCATGGAGGCGTCTTAATGGGACATTTTGGACGTGACAAGACCTTTGCAATGCTTTCCACAAACTACTACTGGCCGAGGATGTACCGTGATGTGAACCGCTTGGTGCGACGATGTTCAACATGTCTCAAAGCTAAGTCTACTCTAAACTCTCATGGTTTATACACACCTTTGCCAATTCCACATCACCCATGGTCCGACATTGCTATGGATTTTTCTTAGGACTCCCACGCACTAAAACAAACAAGGATTCCATCTTTGTCGTCATTGATCGGTTCTCTAAAATGGCACACTTCATACCATGCAATAAGACCGACGATGCTTCACACATTGCTACCTTGTTTTTTAGGGAAATCGTCCGTCTTCATGGAGTGCCCAAGACCATTGTGTCGGATCGTGACGTCAACTTCGTCAGCTACTTTTGGAAGACTTTGATGGCCAAGATGGGATCAAGCAACTATTCTCCACCGCGTACCACCCTCAAACCGATGGCCAAACCGAAGTGGTGAACCGAAGCTTATCCACACTCCTTCGTGTGTTGATCAAGTGATGAGGACATCCCTAGTCCTTTACCATCTTTTCCTATTGATGATGCTGCTGCTCAAGACAAGCCCAATGAAGTGAGGATTGGTCCAATGACAAGAGCTCGTGCAAAGTTACTTGAGCAACAGGTGAACTCACTCTTAGTTGAAAATGATGTTTGTGTTAACGAGAATTTTATACTACCTAAATCTATGCACTTATGTATGATCAGGTTTGTTGATAACACAAGCATTGGAGGAGCAATGGAGCGCGTTGATGAGGATGGCAAGCACGAGGGAGGCGTGGGAGGAAGTGGAGCCATCAAGGACAAGATTTGCGGTTCGGACTGCCAGAAGTCCCGAATTTGAAACGGACGTGGTTTATTCATAAGGATTCCAAATAATGCAAATAAGCACTTTCTGAAGAGGAAATTCCAAGAGCTTTCCAATGGGTCCGGCCCCATGCACCGGTTCGACTCGTACAGGGCGTGGTGATAGAAACAAGTCACGAGTCGTTTTCTGGACCTGCGTGTCCTTTTAGGCCGAACCCAACATGGGTCGGTTTGTATCAAGTTGAGTCTATACTTTGAGTCCAAACCGAGTTGGTTTAGTTGTGGGGCGCATTGGCTGCTGTGGCCGCACCCCCCTCCTCATAAATACCTCCAACCTGCGAGTTGAGAAGGTTAGACCACGTTTAAACAAAACCCTAGATTGAACTTGCTTTAAGCATTCATCTGAAATCGAGTTCCTCTTTGCTGCGATCAGGAATTCCCCTCTCCACTTTGTTGCGATCTGGAGAGTTTGCTACCAAAGTTTGAGTGTGATCTGTTGTTCCATTGGGAATTAGCAGATTGCAAAACCGCTTCGTGGTCGGCGGCTACGTTGCACCAGCGTGTGGTGTTGCGAATATCCATTGGGTTGAAGAGCTGTTGCATTGGCAACGGGGGAACAGCCGGAGAGTTCGAGAGCATCCGCGAGTTATCTACATCATCCACCAATTCCACCATCGACTCACTGAGAAGATCGGGCCACCCCTTATCATCTTGGTATCAGAGCCATTTGTTGTTGGGTCAGAGCACCAAGTTGCTCACGGCACGACGGAGGAGATGGCGGGCGCGTCATCACCGAGGAGAAGCTATTGGAGGTTTTGAGTTATAAGAAATAGACACGATGTGTGTTTGGGGTTAAAATCCTCGTACCGAGTTAGGGAAAGCTGACTAAAAATGGATAAGTTTCTTGAGGAATCTTTGCAAAAACCTCTACTGGCGTGTGAGGTCCTGCGACGCATAGGAGATTACAAGCTGAGCCTATACGGTTCGTCCACGTTATTCCTTCGACTAGAAGGGTTTGCGTGTTGTTTCTGCAGGGTTTGTGAATATCTTCGTAAACCTGCGATTGTTACTTGCTGCGATGGAGGTTTGTGCCGTGAAAGATCGGGCCAACAACGGATCGAATCTTGCCATGAGGTTCGCTCCACATCATCTGGTATCAGAGCAATCCATCCCCATAGAGTAGTTGTTTATTTCCTATACAGAAAAAGCCACACAAAAATATTAGGGTTTAGAAATCGCCATAGACTAGATAGCACCGATTGCATCTTCTAGTTGCTGTTCGTGTTGATCTGTTCTTTGCGTCCCTTTTTTTTTTTCCTTTTTGTGTCGAGTTGTCTAGGTTTCGGTTTCGGTTTTCAATTTCCTAGTCGGTTTGTTCTTAAATTCTGTTCCGAGTCTAAACACGAAAATCCCAAAAAAAAAAATTAGTTACCGAGTTGGTCTCCTAGTTCTAATCGGACTCCAAGTCCCTGCCGTGCCCGGCACCAATTTTCTCCAAACGCTGCCGCGCTATCCCGTGCTCTACTCGAATTCGGAGTCCCTGCCCTGCCGCGGCACAAAAAGAGCAGTTTATCTGCCGCGAGTCCGAGTACAAGTAGAACTAGTTTCTTTCGCAACTTTCTTAGGATTTCCAATCCGTATCTTTGTGAGACTTAGCTACAGCCTATCTATAACATATATATTTAGGAGCTTACCCATAAGACTAGTTAATTTTTGTGCTCACAGGCTGCTCAATAGGTTATTTGCACGGCTTTGTTTTTCTGAAAATTTTTGCGCCGCGGTGCGACATATTGTGGCCGAAAGCGAAGTGCTACAGTGAAAAAATATGAGAGTATACAAAAAAAAAAAAAACGAGCGAAAAAGAGGACTGAAAATTGGTCTGAAATTGGTTGCGAGTTACTACAAGTTTGGAGCTGTTTACATTGCTGTTTGCATTAGTATTTTGAGCAATCTTGTGCCTGTTCTCATTGAGCTATTTGCTAGTGTCTTTCGAGTGCATTGCAACACTTTCATCCATATAGTTGCTTGCCACGTTTGTCTCCACGCGTGTGTTTCCAGTGTTTCCAAGTATCACACGAGCAGCAAATAGGATTTGTCTTTGGTGTTGTTAGGTATCCATACCAAGCCCACTAGATACCCTGGTTTTGTCGTGTGACTCTTTGAGACCCTTAATATTCGCTACATCACATCCGTGCCCGTGCTACTGCTACAAGTTGGTAAGCTTTGCTAATTCACTTTGGAACGGTAAGAACCACAATTTCTTTCGGTTTTTGCGTGAGTTGAGAGTTTCCACCTATATACATTCTTATGTGCACTAATCATGTCTTCAGGAGATGAGACTGCTAGTGTGGTGCAGCAAAAGAAGGAGGATAATGCTTCGGTTAATTGGCGGGAATATGTGGCTCTTCGTGATCACAGGTCAATTTGGAGCACAATCTGAAAAGTTGCAGTCTGATTTGGCTTCCACGGATGCAAAGGTTGTTACCCTTCAGCAATCTCTGACGACCCTTCAGCAATCTATGGATGCTATGAACCGAAGTATGCAGGTGATAACACAGCGTCACGGACAGCCAGCAGATGTTGCTAGTGTGCATGGTGTGATGTAGTGCAACCTGCCCTAAACAACCCAACATACCACAAGTCACCATGGACATCAAAGGTGAACTCCTTCCTCTATGTGAACCTCGATATGACACCTTGGAATGGTATACTACTTGACCATCGTCACTTTGTATTGCTAGTCATGACGAGTACGAGCCCACGGGAAGATGGCCAAGGCGCACGAGGAATGGAGTCCGACAAGACGGTGGCTTGGAAGAGGAGAAGGAAGAGGAGTCAGCAGCTCCAGGAGCGGTACTACCGCTGCACACAGCGGTACTACCGCCAGGCGCCATAAAGACCCAGGCTGAAGAAGCGGAAGCTCCAGCAGCGGTACTACCGCCCGTGCCGAGCGGTACTACCGCCAAGCCCAGGCGCGGTACTACCGCTGCAGCTACCGCCACCTCTACCGCGCAACCGGGAATGCTCTCTGGATCCAACGGTATCTGTCCGGTACCGGCCACGTACTACCGCTGGAGAAGTGCAATTATATTCGAGAGAGAGCCACCGGTACTACCGCCACCCTACCATGTCCGGTACTACCGCCAGCATCCAGCGGTACTACCGCTGCCTGCGTGCAGTGAACGGGCTGAAGCCCTTGTATCCCTTTCCCACCTACCCCTTTGGGTCAAACCTATATATAGGCACCTACCCCCTCCAGATCTAGATAGACTATGTTTTGAGATTAGAGTAGAGCTAGACTCCTTCTTCTCAAAGTTCTCCTTCCTCCCCTTGTGGGGATGGTTCCTCCCCTTGTGGAGAAGATCCCTTCGTGGATTCAAGACCTCTACTTGTAGCTAGACTACTTGCCGATCTTTCATCTTCGGGTGACTTTATTGGAACGGCTCGGTTGGCCGTTGGAGAAACAACCATCCAAGATCCCCTTCTTGTGTATCTTGCCAATCTCTCCCTTTGGGATTCTATTGGGCCGGTTGGACCGACCGGTAAGGGAAACGGTTCTTGTATCTTGTTTGTGTTCGAGTATTCCGCTGCGTTCTTCCCCGTGTTCTTCGTGTTCTTGCATGCGTTCATCCACGTCCCCCGTCAATCCGTGAAGATCGGGCCACCCTAGAGGTCCAATCCTCATCATATGGTATCAGAGCATGGTTGCCACGGATTTGACATGTGTTTCCACCGCCAAATCCCCCAAATTTTTCTTTGATTTTGAGAAATTCGAAAATTTCCACCAAAAATAGCCCCAATTTGCGTTTGGATCGATCTGAGATTTGAGTGCGTTTTGGCAGGTTTTGATCCATAGATCTATTGCTAAGCTTGTTGATCTACCTTCCTTTGCGTTCCCATAGTCTAATTCCATCATTTGGCCCTCCGATTTGCTGTTTTGAGCTCCGTTTTCCGCCCAAAATCGCGAATTTTACGTCTCGGGTTCAGTTTCTGGAGCTAGCGGTACTACCTCTAGCCGATAGCGGTACTACCGTTGCAGCGGTACTACCGCTACCAGCAGCGGTACTACCGCCAGCACCTGGAACAGACACAAAAACAGCATTTCAGCAACACGGTTTTGGCCGTATCTTTTGATTCCGGACTCCGTTTTTGGTGTTCTTCGGCTCGTTTCGAAGCTACGATCAAGGCCTTCGTCACCATTGCGGAAGATCCATCATCCACCATCACCAAAATCCGTGGGCAAGCACGAAGCTTCTACAACAAAGGGTGAAGAATATCGACGAAAGGTATAACATCGCCAATCTTTACCCCTTGCCATTCCTTTAATAGCCACACTATATCTTTGCGTTTACCATGTCCTATTGAGGCTAGCTCTTGATGATTGCTTGGGCTTTGCACATTTGTATCGTTTAGTTTCCGAGCAAAAGTTGTGCGCTAGTTCATATATCATATATCTTGTTGTTGGCACAAAAAGAAGTGAGTGTGCAAAAGTGAAAAGAAGCAAAAAGAGCAAAGAAGCAAAAAGTGCCAAATCAAAAGAGAAAAGAAAAGAAAGAAACACCACTTGCCATATCTTGTAGGAAAGTGCAAGCTCGATGAACATCTAGTAGGTGGTGCATTGTTGTGCAAATCTTGTAGCCCACCAATAAATTGCAATCGAGCTAGTAGCTCTTTGTACTTGTGCAACACGAGCTTATAGTCTTCGCTAGGATCATATGGTTCATTAGCTCACTTCTTGGTTGCATAAGTCCCATTTATCTCTCCGTGCGTGTGTTTCCTATCTTTGAGATTGACTTGTTTTGCTTTGTGATCATCGTGGTTCTCTACTTGCTTTTACAATATCTTGGTTTCCGGTTGGTTCAATTTGCTTTCCACCTACCATACCTTCCTACCAACTTTTAAGCCGTGTGTGTTTTGGAGTTTCCTTTGGATACTTGAACACAAGCATTTTACTTTGTGATCGTTTCCCTTGGTTGTCCACGACATCCAATACTATCTACAAGGTGAGAGGTTGTGTTCTAGTTCCTTTCCACTCCACATATATACACTTGTCTTGTGAGTTGACATGTCTAGGGAGAGTGAATGCTACTATGGAGCCAAGATGAGAATGAGTACATGATGAGCCACAACAACTATGATGTCCCAAACTTTGAGGACATGGGGGACTACTACGACGACTACACCGACAATGACCCCCATGACATGATGGATCATCACCAAGACTTCCGCTTCAACTACTCCGACTACGACTCCGACTATTCGAGCGTCCACGACAAGGAGCGGTACCAAGACTTGAAGCAACCTTCATCAAATTATATCGACTCCAAGTACGTGCGAATCTACCACGACTCCGACTACATGAGCTCCAACGACAATGAGGCGCAAGTGTCTTCACATGCCTCATCACATGGTACCAACTTCAAGAACATGGTGGAGCGCCACGACTACGACTACCACTCCGATGACATGGTGGAGAACGTCTACGACTACTACTCTTGTAGCATGTGCGACGACTTCGACAACATGCAAGAGGAGAGCACCCCCATCACCACCATGTTCAAGAGCGGCACCACCAAGCGTCATGGCACAACCTACTTCTATGGTTCAAGCTCAAGACGGTGCTCCGACAAGAAGGCCACCATGAGTTCACCCTATGGAGCTCCATCTACTTCCAAGAGTGCCAAGCTTCGCCATTCGCCATCAACTTCAAGAAGGCGCCATGAGAAGGACATCGCCAAGAGCGCCAAGCATCGGCATTCGACATCAACCCCAAGACGGCGCCCCAAGAAGTGCATTGACAAGGCCAAGCCAAGCCAAGGCCCATCTAGCTCATCATGGCGACACATGAAAGATGCCAACATGAGGGATGACCAAGTGAACAAGGTTGATGCACCCTTGGACAAGTTTGGCGACACTAATCGAACATTCAAGAACCTCATGGACGCCATCGACAACCTTGCCAAGCGTCTACATTCTTCATCACGCTCAAGAAGGCGCCACAAGAAAGATGCCAAGGTAGACCACAACATGTCCAAGCTCCAAGACGACATCTCTTCACTCGCCAAGCTTCGGAACATATCACCAAGCTCGAGTGGGAGCTCCAAGTCAAGGTCACCAAGGCAACAAGCACGCCGACGCCAACATGAGGAGAAGCATCCGAATGACTTTCGGCGACACCCCACCACTCAAGAGCGTCAACGTCGACATGAGAAGCAGACGGCGCCTTTCTCAAGCACTTCTCATGATATGGCCTCTACACCAAGTGCCACCACCACATTGGCCCCACATATGGCAAGATGAAGACCTCCTATGCGATAATTGCCAAGGCCAAGACCATGATCCACGAGAATGTCCCAATCTCTTGTGCCCACTATGCAATCGAAGAGGTCACATGATGTGGGAATGCCAAGTTGGTGAACAAGACGGTGACCAAGATGGCGAGAAGACGGTCGAGCATGGGATTTTCCCTTCCGCAAAGGAGTCGAGTGATGATGCCTACACTATGGCATTGACCTTTGGAGGCGACGAGGTCGAGAAGGTTGAGCATGGGAGTTTCCCTTCAACCTTGGAGGCGTATGGAGATGAGGAAACCGAGCATATCCCTATGAGCTTGAGTTATGAGATGGTACCAATCCCATGTGAGCATGAGAGCCACTTAGCCCACTTGAGTGAGAGTGAGAGTGAGTTGAGTGCCTCCACCATATGTGAGTTTGAGTGCTTTCACTTTGAGGGAATGAGTAATACACCACTTGAGTTGAGAGAGGTAGTTGATAGGTCTTGTGAGGCCATTTTGATTTCTAACAACTTAACCTCTACCTCTAGTGTGTTTTCTCATTGTGTGCTAGGTTCCTTGGATGATGAGACGCCTATCTTCGACTTGACGGTGCCTCAAATAGAGAAGATGTACATGGAGGATGATGATGATGCCACCCAATGTATACTTCAAGATGGACAAGTCGGCTACATGGAAGCCCCTACTACTTCAACACCTACTTCAACTGAGCGGGACTATCAAGGTATAGGTGTTGATGTGACCATGTTCCCGCTAGTGGACATGACGAACTATGATTGTTTGCATGCTATGGATGATTCTATTGATGTCACATATGATTCGTTCTTATTCCCATGTGATACTTTGTTTGAAACCAACGTTGATCATGTGGAATTACATATTTGTGATGATTTTGCCATGAGCATGCCTTGTTATGAATGTTTCCATTTTTCTCCCATTGTGGCTTGCAACATGTTGAACAATTTCTCTTTTACATGTTTTGCTTGCACTAATGTTGAAATGCTTGATAATGAGATTGCCCCCATAGCTTTCTCACTTTTTGGAGATGTTTCATTTTCTCTTATGGACCTTGTCCCATCCTTCACTTTGCATAGTGACCATCCACATATGTCATATGCAATTGATTTTTGTGTGGTTGGTGATGTGCAAATGAAGAGACACTTCATGATGGATGCTGTGTTTATATACCGTGCACATAACTTCTTCATATGTTGTCTTGTGTGTGCCGGTAACCGCATGATAATGTCAACCTCTCTTGAGCAAGAGTTGACAAAAAGAGCTCTTGAGAGTATACACTTGAGTCGTGGATCGAACCCGGCTCTAATACCCTTCCCATGTTTTGCATCAAACAAGTTGAACAATTTCTCTTGGTTTTGGTTTGTTTGCAAACATGTTTGTGATAATGCTTTCCCCTATGGCAAGACAAATTTCCCCATCTTTTATGTGAATGATTTATGTGTTGCAACAAATATGATGAACACTTGTTCTTTTAAATGGCTTGTGTGCAACCATAATGACATTTTGAGCATGTCTTGTCATGAGTTTATTGGTTTCTCCCAATTTGGTGTTGCAACAAATATTTCGAAAACATGTCTTTTGATGATTTATGTGTTGATATTTTGGACATTCTTCATTGTGTGTTTTTCATGGAGTTTTGGTGTGCCTACATTTTGAAGATGTTCCATTGGATTGCTTGCACTTTGACCTTGCACTTGCACTACATTTTTATATTATTGTGTTGTGCTAACGGTGCTATGACAAAGCATGGACATGTCATGGTTGATATGCTCCTCTTTCTTGCACACACATGGTTTGCTTGGTCTTTAGTGTTTGTAGGCATGGGGAATTCCTATTCTTCGACAACACATCTACCTCCTTTGCATGGTGATGAAGATCAAGAGTCGAGGACGACTCTTATTAAAGGGGGGGGGGGGGAGATGATGTAGTGCAACCTGCCCTAAACAACCCAACATACCACAAGTCACCATGGACATCAAAGGTGAACTCCTTCCTCTATGTGAACCTCGATATGACACCTTGGAATGGTATACTACTTGACCATCGTCACTTTGTATTGCTAGTCATGACGAGTACGAGCCCACGGGAAGATGGCCAAGGCGCACGAGGAATGGAGTCCGACAAGACGGTGGCTTGGAAGAGGAGAAGGAAGAGGAGCCAGCAGCTCCCGGAGCGGTGCAGCGGTACTACCGCCAGGCGCCAGATGACCCAGGCTGAAGAAGCGGAAGCTCCAGCAGCGGTACTACCGCCCGTGCCGAGCGGTACTACCGCCAAGCCCAGGAGCGGTACTACCGCTGCAGCTACCACCACCTCTACCGCGCAACCGGGAATGCTCTCTGGATCCAACGGTATCTGTCCGGTACCGGCCACGTACTACCGCTGGAGAAGTGCAATTATATTCGAGAGAGAGCCACCGGTACTACCGCCAGATGCAGCGGTACTACCGCCACCCTACCATGTCCGGTACTACCGCCAGCATCCAGCGGTACTACCGCTGCCTGCGTGCAGTGAATGGGCTGAAGCCCTTGTATCCCTTTCCGACCTACCCCTTTGGGTCAAACCTATATAGGCACCTACCCCTCCAGATCTAGATAGACTATGTTTTGAGAATAGAGTAGAGCTAGACTCCTTCTTCTCAAAGGTCTCCTTCCTCCCCTTGTGGGGATGGTTCCTCCCCTTGTGGAGAAGATCCCTTCGTGGATTCAAGACCTCTACTTGTAGCTAGACTACTTGCCGATCTTTCATCTTCGGGTGACTTTATTGGAACGGCTCGGTTGGCCGTTGGAGAAACAACCATCCAAGATCCCCTTCTTGTGTATCTTGCCAATCTCTCCCTTTGGGATTTTATTGGGAAACGGTTCTTGTATCTTGCTTGTGTTCGAGTATTCCGCTGCGTTCTTCCTCGTGTTCTTCGTGTTCTTGCGTGCGTTCATCCACGTCCCCCGTCAATCCGTGAAGATCGGGCCACCGTAGAGGTCCAATCCTCATCATGGTGAGCATGAGGACCAGTTCGGTTATGACGATGATGATGCTTACGAGGAGGTTGATGCGCAAGCTAATGCGCGCCGTGTTGGGCGTGGAGCAGGCCGAGGTGCTGCACCTCCTGGCCGTGGATTTGCACCACTTGGTCGTGCACGTCGTTGTTACACAATGTTGATCATGCAGCCAATCGTGATGATGATGGTTTGGGTAAGCCAAAATTCAGCATTCCCAAATTTGAGGGCTCTATTGATGTGGAAGAATATATTAATTGGGAGTTGAAGATGGAGCAATTGTGGCGTTTGCATGATTACCCTGAAGATAGAAAGATCAAGCTTGCATCTTCTGAATTTGATGGGTATGCTTTGCTTTGGTGGCATGGACTTGTTAATGCGAGGCGTGAAGCTAATGACTTGCCTATTCGCTCTTGGAGAGAGATGAAGGAAGAGATGCAGCATCGTTTTATTCCTCGCAACTATAGGCGTTCATTGTATGACAAGTTGCAAAATCTGAAGCAAGGTATTTCTTCCGTGGATGAATATTATAAGGAGATGGAGTTGATAATGCAGCGTGCTAAAGTGAGAGAAGAACCTGAACAAACCATGCAGCGTTTCTTGTCAGGTTTAAATTTTAATGTCAAGAGAATTGTACGTCACTACCAATATGCTGATATAGAGGACTTGTTGCATCAAGCACGTGAGGCTGAGTTGCAAGTGGCAGAAGATGCCAAATATTTGTCTCGTTCTTCCTTCGGAAGGGGCAGTTTTTCATCAAGAGCTACACCTAGTGCTGTGCAATCTAGTGGTGCACCAAGTTCTCGTGGAGCTGCACCTACAAAGTCAATTTCGGCTGCACCATCTACCAAGCCTACGGCGCCACCTACAGCTAGTGCTACCGGTTCTTCGAGTTCTACAGCCCGCACTCGTGATATGAACTGTCATACGTGTGGAGGGAAGGGTCACTTCAAGCGTGATTGTCCCAATAAGAAAGTAATGTTAGTGAATGAAGAAACTGGTGAATATGAGAGTGGTGATGAGGTGAATCCAGAATCTGATTTTGTGGAGGACGATGACAGCGGTGTGGTATATGCTGATGCTGTCCGTTTGCCTTCTATTGTGTGCACGCAAAGAGCGTTGAGTGTTACACCAAGCCCTATGGAGCAGCGCTGCAATTTATTTCAGACCATGGCTGCGCTTGGTAATGGTAAGTCGTGCAAGGTGATAATTGATGGTGGTAGTTGCCACAATTTGGCTAGTAAAGAGCTTTGTCAAAAACTGAATCTGAAATATTTGCCACACCCTCATCCTTATTATATTCAGTGGTTGAGTGATAGTGGGGAGATGAAGATCAACCATATGGTGCGTGTGGAATTTCAGATTGGCCCTTATAAGGACACCGTGGAGTGTGATGTTGTTCCTATGACGGTGTGCCATTTGTTGTTGGGTCGTCCATGGCAATTTGATAGAGATGTACGCCACCATGGGAGAACCAACACATACCAGCTCAATTGGCAAGGAAAGGATATCATGTTGAGGCCTATGACACCGCAAGAAGTTGTCAATCAATCTCGTCAAAAAATTGAGGTTCACCGTGAGGATGAGCGTGAGAGATTAGCTAGTAGAGAGACTCCACCTTCGGTGAGTGAGAGCCACCAGCCAAATTCGAGTGGTAAAAAGAAAAGTGAGGGAGAGAAGAAATTAGTAATGTTAGCCACCAAATCTGATTTGAGAGAGTTTCGTGAGGATCCCACTCTAGTACCCATTGTGCTTATGTGCAAGGGGGAAATTCTTGTTTCTAACGACATGACCCCTCTCTCTATTGGTGTTTCTGATGTCTTGCAGGATTTTGGTGACGTTTTTCCAGAGGAAGTGCCCGCTGGTTTGCCACCAATGCGGGGTATTGAGCATCAAATTGACTTGATCCCAGGAGCTACACTTCCCAACCGAGCTCCCTACAGGACCAACCCCGATGAGACAAAGGAGATACAGCGACAAGTACAAGAGCTTCTTGACAAAGGGTATATTCGTGTGAGCTTAAGTCCTTGTGCTGTTCCTGTTATTTTGGTCCCTAAGAAAGATGGTACATGGCGCATGTGTGTAGATTGTAGAGCTATTAATAACATCACTATTCGTTATAGACACCCCATTCCACGTTTGGATGACATGTTAGATGAATTAAGTGGTGCTGTTATTTTCTCTAAAATTGATTTGCGTAGTGGTTATCATCAAATTAGGATGAAAGAAGGAGACGAATGGAAAACTGCTTTCAAAACAAAATTCGGTTTATATGAGTGGTTAGTGATGCCCTTTGGTTTAACTAATGCACCTAGTACTTTCATGAGATTGATGAATCATGTTTTGAGGCATTTATTGGTAAATTTGTGGTAGTATATTTTGATGACATATTAATTTATAGCCACAACGAAACTGAACATATTGATCATATTCGACAAGTTTTGCAAGTGCTGCGTGATAATAAGCTCTATGGTAATCTTGAGAAATGCACGTTTTGCAAAGACAAGGTCATTTTTCTAGGATTTGTTGTTTCTAAGCATGGGGTCGAGGTAGATGAATCTAAAATTGAAGCTATTAAAAATTGGCCTACCCCCATGAATCTGAGTCAATTACGAAGCTTTCTTGGTCTTGCTGGTTTTTATCGACGTTTTGTGCGAGATTTTAGTACTATTGCTGCAGCCTTGAATGATCTTACTAAGAAAGGTGTTGCATTTGTTTGGGGCGCTGCCCAAGATGCTGCATTTGATGAATTGAAACGTTGTTTGATTTCTGCACCTTTGCTTATGCTTCCTAATTTCAATAAGCAATTTGATATTGAATGTGATGCTAGTGGCATTGGAATAGGAGGTGTGTTGATGCAAGAGGGTAAACCAATTGCATATTTTTCTGAAAAACTGAATGGTGCACAATTGAACTATCCTGTTTATGATAAAGAATTGTATGCTCTTGTTCGTGTTCTTGAGGTTTGGCAACATTATTTGTGGCCAAAGGAATTTATCATACATTCTGATCATGAAGCTTTGAAATATCTGAAGTGCCAATCTAACTTGAATAAACGTCATGCTAAATGGGTTGAGTTCATTGAATCCTTCCCGTACATTATTAAGTATAAGAAAGGCAAAGAGAACGTGGTTGCTGATGCACTCTCTAGGAAAAGCATGCTTTTGACACACTTAGATGTTCAAGTTCCTGGTTTAGAGAGTTTGCGTGATTTATATGCTAATGATACTGATTTTTCCATGCCTTTTGCTAAGTGTTCTGATGTGAAAGCTTGGGAAAAATACCATATGCATGATGGATACTTGTTTAGAGCTAATAAGTTATGTGTGCCCGAGTCGTCCGTGCGTTTGCTGTTGTTGCAGGAATCACATGGTGGCGGTTTGATGGGACACTTTGGACGTGAGAAGACGTTGCTGATGTTGGCTGATCACTTTTATTGGCCACGCATGAGGCGTGATGTGGACAGGTTTGTGAAGCGTTGCCTCACTTGCAACAAGGCAAAGTCCAAACTGAAGCCTCATGGTTTGTATACTCCTCTTCCTGCACCTACATCTCCATGGGAAGATATTAGCATGGATTTTGTATTAGGATTGCCTAGAACAAAGAGAGGACATGATTCGATTTTTGTGGTAGTGGACAGATTTTCTAAGATGTCACATTTTATTGCCTGCCACAAAAGCGACGATGCGTCGCATATTGCTAATCTGTTTTTCAGGGACATCGTGCGCCTACATGGAGTACCGAAGACTATTGTTTCTGATCGTGATGTGAAGTTCATGAGCTACTTTTGGAAGACATTGTGGGGGAAGCTGGGAACGAAGTTGCTGTTCAGTACTACTTGTCACCCCCAAACTGATGGTCAAACGGAGGTGGTGAATCGCACACTCTCAACATTGCTGCGAACCATGATCAAGAGAAATCTGCGTGAGTGGGAAGACTGTTTGCCGCATGTGGAGTTTGCTTATAACAGGGCGGTGCATTCTACCACGCAGCTATGTCCGTTTGAGGTGGTGTATGGATTCAAACCCATTACTCCACTTGATTTGCTGCCGCTTCCTATACAAGAGCGAGTCAACATGGAGGCATCGAAGCGTGCAGATTTTGTGAAGAAGATACATGAGAAGACAAAGGAAGCAATTGAGAAGAAGGGCAAGCATACAGCTGAGCGGGTTAACAAGAAGCGCAAGGAGGTGTTATTCCAGCCGGGTGATATGGTGTGGGTACACTTCCGCAAGGATAGGTTCCCCAATCTGCGCAAGTCCAAGTTGATGCCACGTGGTGCTGGTCCATATAAAGTGCTTGCAAAAATCAATGATAATGCATATAAGATTGATCTTCCTGCGGATGAGTTTGGCGTGAGTAATTCTTTCAATGTTGCTGATTTGACGCCATATCCTGGAGATGACCTTGACGCGTCGAGGTCGACGCCTTTTCAAGGGGGGAGGATGATGAGGACATCCCTAGTCCTTTACCATCTTTTCCTATTGATGATGCTGCTGCTCAAGACAAGCCCAATGAAGTGAGGATTGGTCCAATGACAAGAGCTCGTGCAAAGTTACTTGAGCAACAGGTGAACTCACTCTTAGTTGAAAATGATGTTTGTGTTAATGAGAATTTTATACTACCTAAATCTATGCACTTATGTATGATCAGGTTTGTTGATAACACAAGCATTGGAGGAGCAATGGAGCGTGTTGATGAGGATGGCAAGCACGAGGGAGGCGAGGGAGGAAGTGGAGCCATCAAGGACAAGATTTGCGGTTCGGACTGCCAGAAGTCCCGAATTTGAAATGGACGTGGTTTATTCATACGGATTCCAAATAATGCAAATAAGCACTTTCTGAAGAGGAAATTCCAAGAGCTTTCCAATGGGTCCGGCCCCATGCACCGGTTCGACTCGTACAGGGCGTGGTGATAGAAACAAGTCACGAGTCGTTTTCTGGACCTGCGTGTCCTTTTAGGCCGAACCCAACATGGGTCGGTTTGTATCAAGTTGAGTCCATACTTTGAGTCCAAACCGAGTTGGTTTAGTTGTGGGGCGCATTGGCTGCTGTGGCCGCACCCCCTCCTCATAAATACCTCCAACCTGCGAGTTGAGAAGGTTAGACCACGTTTAAACAAAACCCTAGATTGAACTTGCTTTAAGCATTCATCTGAAATCGAGTTCCTCTTTGCTGCGATCAGGAATTCCCCTCTCCACTTTGTTGCGATCTGGAGAGTTTGCTACCAAAGTTTGAGTGTGATCTGTTGTTCCATTGGGAATTAGCAGATTGCAAAACCGCTTCGTGGTCGGCGGCTACGTTGCACCAGCGTGTGGTGTTGTGAATATCCATTGGGTTGAAGAGCTGTTGCATTGGCAACGGGGAACAGCCGGAGAGTTCGAGAGCATCCGCGAGTTATCTACATCATCCACCAATTCCACCATCGACTCACTGAGAAGATCGGGCCACCCCTTATCATCAAGCCTAACTTGAAGAATTGGGAAGAGTGCATCCCACACGCCGAGTTCGCCTACAATCGTGCACTACATCGCGCAACAAAGAGAACACCCTTCGAGGTCGTCTATGGTTCCAACCCCTACACCGCGCTCGACATGCTACCACTTCCTCTCCAAGAACAAGTCAATATGGACTTTGACAAGCGCGCCGCTTACATGAAGAAACTACATGAAGACACAAGGGCCACGCTTGAGAAGCACAACGAAGACCATGCTACGAAGATGAACAAGAACAAGCGCCCCATGATCTTTGAAGAAGGAGACCTTGTTTGGCTACATCTTCGCAAAGACCGCTTCCCTGATGAAAGAAAGTCTAAGCTCGCGCCAAGAGGTGATGGCCCCTTCAAGGTTCTCAAGCGCATCAACGACAATGCATACAAGATTGACATACCAAAGTCCAAGTACGCCGTCCATGACACCTTCAACGTCTCCGACATCTCGCCTTACCGTGGAAACCCAAGTGATGATGAGGACGAAGAGTCGAGGACGACTCTTTTCCAAGGGGGGGGGGGAGATGATGTAGTGCAACCTAAACACACACCACCAAGTGGACCAATGACAAGAGCAAGGGTCAAGGCACTTCATGATAAGGTGAACTCACTCCTATCCATGTGTGATCTCGATACTCCTTTGAATGGCTTGCTATTTCATTCCGATACCTTGTGCATACTCAGGCATGACCCTCTTGAAGATCTCTAAGGAAGTGTAGAAGTTGGACGAGAATTGAGTCAAGAAGACGAAGGAGAAGGAGAGAAGAATGGGAACAAGTCCCAGGCGGCGGTACTACCGCCGGGTGCAGCGGTACTACCGCCCCAAGTCAAGCCGAGCCAGACGCGTCCCCACCCGAGTCTAGCCGAGCCAGAAGAAACTGGGCGGTACTACCGCTCCAGCGGTACTACCGCCGAAGCTGGCGCCGAAACTAGCCCTCTGTTTGATCTGTCGGCAGCTCCAGCGGTACCGGGCGGTACTACCGCCGACCAGCGGTAATACCGCTGGCGGTAGCGGTAATACCGCCCAGTTGACTTCAGAAACTGCAAAGAAGGCCTGCCCAGCGGTACTACCGCTGGAGCAGCGGTAGTACCGCCGCGTCGGGAACCTGTCGGGCTGAGGACCCGTGTCACCTCACGTATCCACCCCTATCTCACCTAGACTATAAATAGAACCTCCCCATCTAGATCTAGGGTTAGACTATGATTTGAGAACTAAAGTAGAGCCTTGCTCCTTCTTCTCAAAGTGTCTCTTTCCTCCTATGGAGATGAATCAAGGCCTCCATATGTGGAGATGAACCAAGGCCTCCTCTTGAGGAGAAGATCCCTGCGTGGATACCAAGTCTCCGCTTGTAGTTGCGATTACTTGCTAATCTTCCCTCTGTGAGTGGCTAGATTGGATTGGTTGGATTGACCAATTGGACAAACAATCCTAAGAGTAAGGTGTGCTTGGGAGAGGAGGATTGGGTGCTGCCCACGGGGATTTGTTACCAATCGAGTCTTGCCGGGTTGCTACTTGCTATTTACCCTTGTGTGTTGATTTCCCCTCTTTTGTGTTCTTCATTCTTCGTGTGTTCTTCGTGTTCATCTTTCCCTCCGCATCAATCCGTAAAAATCGGGACCAACCCACATCAGCTAGGAGTGGCGCACGTCGGTAAGGATGACCTAAAAGTGGTACTGATACTCCTAGATGGCTGGGAGGGGTGCACGTGGGTCAGATGACGTAAAGAGGGTACGGATACTCCTAGATGGCTAGGAGTGGTGCACGTGTTCCCAGAAGACTAGGAGTGGTGCACGTGTGCCCAGAAGGTTAGGAGTGGCGCACGTCGTTAAGGATGACCTAAAAGTGGTACTGATACTTCTAGATGGCTGGGAGGGGTGCATTTGGGTCAAAAGACGTAAAGAGGGTACGGATACTCCTATATGGCTAGGAGTAGTGCACGTGTGCCCAGAAGGCTAGGAGTGGCGCACGTCGGTAAGGATGACCTAAAAGTGGTACTGATACTCCTAGATGGCTGGGAGGGGTGCACGTGGGTCAGATGACGTAAAGAGTGTACGGAATCTCCTAAATGGCTAGGAGTGGTGCACGTGTGCCCAGAAGGCTAGGAGTGGCGCACGTCGGTAAGGATGACTTAAAAGTGGTACTGATACTCCTAGATGGTTGGGAGGGGTGCACATTGGTCAGATGACGTAAAGAGGGTACGTATACTCCTAGATGGCTAGGAGTGGTCCACGGGGGTCCAGATGGCTAGGATTGTCGCACGTGGTTAAGTATGACCAAAAAGTGGTACTGATACTTCTAGATTGTTGGGAGGGGTGCACGTGGGCCAGAAGACGTAAAGAGGGTACGGATACTCCTAGATGGCTAGGAGTGGTGCACGTGTGCCCAGAAGGCTAGGAGTGGCGCACATCGGTAAGGATCACCTAAAAGTGGTACTGATACTCCTAAATGGCTGGTAGGGGTGCACGTGGGTCAGATGACGTAAAGAGGGTATGGATACTCCTAGATGGCTAGGAGTGGTGCCCGTGTTCCCAGAAAGCTAGGAGTGGTGCACGTGTTCCCAGAAGGCTAGGTGATACCAAGATGATAAGGATCAATGCGATCCAAAGGGGTTTTTGGCCCAATCTTTCACGGCGATCTATAGAACCAGCAAGACAACGAACAAGAGGACTCAATCTGAAATAGATCAAACAGATCCCTCTTTAATTCCTCACGTTGGAACTGATCAAAATCAACTCCCACGCATAGCAAAACATCAGATCATCAAGATCAGCAAGCAAACACAACGATATGTGCCCCCAATCATTGGGACTTTTCTGGTATATTTCTTATCTCGAAAATAACAAGTCTGCCTCCTAATGGCGGCTGCCTAAACCCTTATAGGGTGACTCCAAACGCTACTATGACTGGGACAGGCCCCAAGCCACACCTAAGGCTCAAAGGCTGAAACGAAATTGTATTTGGACAGGCCCAAATACCACACGTAAAAATAGCACGAAAAAGAGCAATAAAACATGACCCAAACTGAGTAACAAAAATGATCAAACTAAATTGCTTTGGCTGTAACTCCTTTGCCAAAATGAAACTTCATTGGAGGCGTCCGAAAGTTGGGCTTCACCTCATCTTCTAGAGGCACTTCAACACAGAACGGTCCAAACTTCAGAATATATTTAGGTGGAGAAACAGATGGGATAATAGATATCCTACCCTCATCACTAGGAGTGGTGCACGTCGGTAAGGATGACCTTAAAGTGGTACAGATACTCCTAGATGGCTGGGAGGGGTGCACGTGGGTCAGATGACGTAAAGAGGGTACGGATACTCCTAGATGGCTAGGAGTGGTGCACGTGTTCCCAGAAGGCTAGGAGTGGTGCACGTGTTCCCAGAAGGCTAGGAGTGGCGCACGTCGGTAGGGATGACCTAAAAGTGGTACTGATACTCCTAGATGGCTAGGAGGGGTGCACGTGGGTCAGAAGACGTAAAGACGGTATGGATACTCCTTGATGGCTAGCAGTGGTGCCCATGTTCCCAGAAGGCTAGGAGTGGTGCACGTGTTCCCAGAAGGCTAGGAGTGGCGCACGTCGGTAAGGATGTCCTAAAAGTGGTACTGATACTCTTAGATGGCTGGGAGGGGTGCACATGGGTCAGATGACGTAAAGAGGGTACGGATACTCCTAGATGGCTAGGAGTGGTGCACGTGTTCCCAAAAGGCTAGGAGTGGTGCACGTGTTCCTAGAAGGCTAGGAGTGGTGCATGTGTTCCCAGAAGGCTAGGAGTGGCGCACGTTGGTAAGGATGACCTAAATGTGGTACTGATACTCCTAGATGGCTAGGAGGGGTGCACGTAGGTCAGATGACGTAAAGAGGGTATGGCTACTCCTTGATGGCTAGGAGTGGTGCCCGTGTTCCCAGAAGGCTTGGAGTGGTGCACGTGTTCCTAGAAGGCTAGGAGTGGCGCATGTCGGTAAGGATGTCCTAAAAGTGGTACTGATGTAGCCCAACCTACGGCTCCTACAACAAGTGGACCAATGACAAGAGCTAGAGTCAAAGCTATCCATGACAAGGAGAATTCACTCCTATCTATGTGTGATATCGACACAACTTTGAATGGTTTGCTACTTCATTCCGATACCTTGTGTGTGCTCAGCTATGGTGGACCTGAAGACCCCTATGAAGATGGCCAAGAGGCGACGCAAGAAGATGGACAAGAGTCGAGCCAATACGATGAAGAAGAAGAAGAAAAGGAGGGAGAAGAAACCCCTGGTGGCGGTACTACCGCTGGGTCAAGCGGTACTACCGCCCCTGGCCCAGTCAGCACGGCCACACCCCACGCTGGCGGTACCGCCAGCGGCACCGGCAGCGGTACCGACCGGTACCGGGGACGTGGGATGGGCGACCCCCACGCCGCTGGTGCTACTGCCCAAGCTACCGCCGAAACCGCGCTTCGAGGCCCTCTTCCGGTACCTCCAGCTATCGCCGCCGCGGTACCAGTTGGTACTGGGGGCGTGGGAAGCAGCGACGGCTGCCCGCACCGGCGGTACCACCGGTTAAGCCAGCGGTACTACCGCCAGTGCGGGAGCAGTTCGGGCAGCAGGCCCGTGTAACCTTATCCTTTCGCCTCGTTTTGGATTTAGACTATAAATAGCGCTCCTTGGATTAGATCTAATGTTAGACTATGATTTGAGAACTAAATTAGAGCCTTGCTCCTTCTTCTCAAAGTGTCTCTTTCCTCCTCTGGAGATGAATCAAGGCCTCCACATGTGGAGATGAACCAAGGCCTCCTCTTGAGGAGAAGATCCCTGCGTGGATACCAAGGCTCCGCTTGTAGTTGCGATTACTTGCTAATCTTCCATCTTTTGGTGGCTAGGTTGGGTTGGTTGGATTGACCAATTGGACAAACAATCCTAAAAATAAGGTCGACCACGAAACGGTATAATTGCAATTCACTAATTCCCAATGGAACAGCGGATCACACTTAACTTGCAGTATATAATCTCCAGATCGAAACGAATTGGAGACGATGATTCAAGATGAATGCTTACAGCAGTCTCATGAACTAGGGTTTTGTTTAAACGTGGTCTAACCCATCTATGGCGGCTGGACTAGTATATAAAGGGGTGGGGCGTACTGTAGCGTCGTACTGTAGCTACAGTACCGACGTGGTGCAACCCACCCGACTTGGACTCAAACTGGTTCGACCCAAACTAGATACAAACTGACCCAAAGGGTTGGGTTCAGCCTTAAGGCACGCAGGCCTGATATGGCGCCTGCCCATGTGTGGCGTGGTGGCCTCCCTGCCCCTTGGACGCTGCCTCTCTCGCGTCCTCTTCAGCTTGTGTACTCCACGCCTTGATCCTCTTGCTCCAAATGCTGCAGCTCCTCGCTCCCTCGTGCTATGCCTTCTTCTTCAACAAACCTGAGTATGCATACAAACAAAGACTTAGGCAGTAAACAATTCTCATTAACGAAATATTCAGATTCTATTAGGAGTGAGTTCACCTGTTGTTCTAATAGCTTTGCACGAGCTCTTGTAATAGGACCAATTCTGATTTCATCATTGGACTTCTTTGCAGCAACTTGGTGATCATCATCATGAGGTGAAGATGTGTCAAGTGTATGGATGTCCTCATCATCTCCCCCCCCCCTTCAAAAGGCGTCGACCTCGACGCTCCAAGGTCTTCTCCATCATATGGTGACAAATCAGCAACGTTGAAGCTATTGCTAACAGCACCAAACTCAGACATAGGAATATCAATCGAGTAGGCATTGTCATTTATCTTTGCAAGAACTTATAAGGACCAGCACCACGTGGCTTTAATTTGGAACTCCTCAAGTGTGGAAATCTGTCCTTGCGCAAATGCACCCAAACCATGTCTCCAGGCTGAAACAATACTTGCTTGCGTGATTGATTTCTTGCAGCAGCAATGTTCTTGCCTTTCTTCTCAATTGCCTCTCGTGTCTTCTCATGAATTTTCTTCACATAATCTGCTCGTTTTGATGCCTCCATATTGACTCTCTCATGCAAAGGAAGAGGCAGCAAATCTAGCGGTGTGATTGGTTTGAAGCCATACACCACCTCAAAAGGACAAAGCTGAGTAGTAGTGTGCACCGCTCGATTATAAGCAAACTCAACATGGGCAAACACTCCTCCCATTCACGCAGATTTTTCTTGATCATAGCTCGCAGCAATTGTGACAAAGTTCTATTCACCACCTCCGTTTGACCATCTGTTTGAGGATGACATGTTGTGCTGAACAGCAGCTTCGTTCCTAGCTTTCCCCACAATGTCTTCCAGAAGTAGCTCATGAACTTCACATCACGATCAGAAACAATCGTCCGAGGTACTCCATGTATGCGTACGATGTCCCTGAAAAACAGATTAGCAACATGCGACGCATCGTCGCTCTTGTGGCACGCAATAAAATGTGCCATCTTAGAGAATCTATCCACTACCACAAAAATACTATCATGTCCTCTTTTAGTGCGTGGTAAACCTAACACAAAATCCATACTAATATCTGCCCATGGCGTGTTAGGTGTAGGTAGTGGTGTATACAAACCGTGAGGCTTCAGCTTG
The DNA here is from genome assembly GCA_947311845.1 of Poa pratensis. Classification (NCBI taxonomy): domain Eukaryota; kingdom Viridiplantae; phylum Streptophyta; class Magnoliopsida; order Poales; family Poaceae; genus Poa; species Poa pratensis. The sequence continues at coordinate 383,134 of CAMZMU010000026.1, forward strand.
GACTTGGACGTATTGCATGTAACACAGCGCCTAACAAATCTGTCCACGTCACGCCTCATCTTGGGCCAATAAAAGTGATCAGCTAGCATGAGTAACGTCTTCTCACGCCCAAAGTGACCCATCAATCCACCTTCATGTGATTCCTGCAACAACAACAAACGCACCGACGATTCTGGAACACATAGTTTGTTAGCCCTAAACAAAAATCTATCATGGATGTGGAACTTATCCCATGCTTGTTTGAGCATACACAAACGAAATGGTTCAGCAAAATCATGATCAGTTGCATATAAATCACACAAACTCTCTAAACCAGGAATTTTAACATCTAAATGTGTCAATAACATGTTCTTCCTAGAGAGAGCATCAGCAACAATATTATCTTTCCCTTTCTTATGCTTAATGATGTAGGGAAACGATTCAATGAACTCAACCCACTTAGCAAGACGCCTATGCAAGTTAGATTGAGCTTTCAGATATTTCAAAGCCTCATGATCAGAATGTATGATAAATTCTTTTGGCCACAAATAATGTTGCCAAACCTCAAGAACTCGAACAAGCGCATACAATTCTTTATCATAAACAGCATAATTCAATCTAGCACCAGAAAGTTTCTCGCTGAAATAAGCAATAGGTCTACCTTCTTGCATCAAAACACCACCAATTCCTATACCACTAGCATCACACTCAACTTCAAATTGTTTATTAAAATCTGGTAATGCAAGTAATGGTGCAGAAGTAAGCAAACGTTTCAGCTCATCAAAAGCAAGGTCTTGGGCAGCGCCCCACACAAAAGGTACACCTTTCTTAGTTAATTCATTCATTCAATGGTGCAGCAATAGTACTAAAGTCTTTCACAAAACGTCTATAGAACCAGCAAGACCGAGAAAACTCCGTACTTGACTCACATTCATGGGAATAGGCCAATTTTGAATTGCTTCAATTTTAGATGAATCTACTTCTACCCCATGCTTAGATACAACGTATCCCAGAAATATCACCTTATCTTTTGCAAATGTGCACTTCTCAAGATTAGCATACAATTTAGCATCACGCAACACTTGCAAAACTTGTCTAAGATGATCACAATGTTCAGATTCAGTGCGGCTGTAAATAAGTATATCATCAAAATACACAACCACAAATCTACCAATGAAGTCTCTCAAAACATGATTCATTAAACGCATGAATGTACTAGGTGCATTAGTAAGACCAAAAGGCATAACTAGCCACTCATATAAACCAAATTTTGTTTTGAAAGCAGTTTTCCATTCATCCCCCTCTTTCATCCTAATTTGATGGTATCCACTACGCAAATCAATCTTAGAGAAAACAGCAGCACCACTCAATTCATCAAGCATATCTTCTAAGCGTGGAATAGGATGACGATATCGAATAGTGATGTTATTAATAGCTCTACAATCTACACACATACGCCATGTACCATCTTTTTTAGGAACCAAAATTACAGGAACAGCACAAGGACTAAGAGAGACATGAATGTACCCTTTGTCGAGTAGTGCTTGCACTTGTTGCTGTATTTCCTTCGTTTCTTTGGGGTTGGTCCTGTATGGTGCTCGGTTGGGGAGGGTGGCTCCTGGTATGAGATCAATTTGGTGCTCAATGCCACGCAATGGTGGCAGCCCAGCTGGTACCTCCTCCGGAAACACATTGCCGTACTCCTGCAAAACATTAGACACACCAATAGAAACAGGTTGCATATCATTAGAAACTAAAACCTCGCCTTTGTACATAAGCACAAGAGGCATGGCTGTAGGATCTCACGAAATTCTCTCATGTCTTCTTTGGTGGCTAATATAAGCAAACTAGGCACTCTCTCACTTTTCGTTATATTGCTCACGGCTATTACATTGTTTTCTCGTGCAGGTGGCTGTTCTACATTTACTTCTGTTTTCTGACGAGACTCATTCACTATTTGCTGTGGTGACATAGGATGTAAGTTGATTTTCTTGCCTTTGAACTCCAAGTGATAGGTATTGGCACGGCCATTGTGTTGCACATGGCGATCAAAGAGCCATGGCCGACCCAATAATAGATGACAAACAGTCATAGGAACCACATCAAACTCAATGGAATCCTTGTATGGTCCTATTTCAAAATTTACTCGCACCATGTGGCTGACTTTCATCTCACCATTGTCACTTAACCACTGAATGTAATATGGATTTGGATGCGGTATATATTGTAGTTTTAGTTTTGCACATAATTCCTTGCTTGCGAGATTGCGGCAGCTACCTCCATCAATAATGACCTTGCAAGCCTTGTTGGGACCAACTAGTGCTTTCTGTTTGGAACAAGTTACAGCGTTGAGATTCAGAGTGTGGCTGCACACTCAAAGCACGCTGTGAGACAACAATTGTAGGCGCAGGAGAAGCAAAGGCATCCATGCCTCCCTCACTAGTATATCCATCTTCATCGGAAGAATAAGGATCAACGTCATCTCCTGTTTCATATTCATTATCAGCATTCACAATCATTGTCTTTCTATTTGGACATTCCCTCTTGAAGTGTCCTTTGCCTCCACAAGTATGCCAAGCCATGTCTCTATTACGGGCTGTAGACAGATTAGAACCAGTACTAGCAGCAGGGGTAGCTGGTTTCTTTGCAGAAGAAGCTGAGCGGGTGGATATACCCTCCATAGGCGCTACAGATGGTGATGGCGCCCTGCTAGAAAACCTCCCAGAACTGGGATATCGTGCCTTGATCTGAGCCTCTTCAGCTAGCTGTGATTCAGCCTCTCTTGCATGATGCAATAGCTCATTCATATTGGTGTATTGGCAATGCCTTACAATGCCCTTGATGTTATACTTCACTCCATGAAGAAATCGCTGCATAGTCATCGCAACAGATTCTCGAACTCGTGCACGCTGCAGCAACATCTCCATCTCCATGTAATAGGCATCAACGGTCATAGTCCCTTGCTTCAATTGTTACAACTTGTCATAAACTGTACGGAGATAATTAGTGGGCACAAAACGAGCACGCATAACCGCCTTCATCTCACGCCATGAAAGAACAGGAAGTTCATTGTCATCTCGACGGTTAGTCACAATGCTTTCCCACCAACGCAATGCGTAGCCATCAAATTCAGAGGAAGCAATTTAACCTTCCTATCTTCAGTGTAGTCATGCAAACGCCACAATTTTTCAATTTTGAGCTCCCAAGTAAGATACTCTTCCACATCAGGGGTGCCCTCAAATTTTGGGATAGTGAATTTGGGCTTGCCCAAGCTATCATCCTCCTGAAGTGGTACACGCCGAGCACCAAGATGTGGTTGTGGCTGAGCACCCTGTCCACGGGCACGACCATTATTGCCCAGCATATGCTCATTGTCTCCATGGAAACTATCATCATCTCCATGGCCGTCACGGTGGCGTTGTTCAACAGCTACCCGCAGTCCATTAACTGAAGTTGTCAATTGCTGAATACTTGTCTGAAGATCAGTGACTTGAGTTTGCATAGCATTGACTGTATTTTCAGTGGCATCCACTTTTATTTGTATGGCCTGAATATCACCATCAATGGTTGCAGTGGATCTATCCATAATCCCTGTCAAATGATCGCGGAGAGCTTCATATTCCCTCCATGTTACAGTAGCATCATCAGCCTTTTTCTGCATCACATCAACACCACTAGAAGACATGATTAGTAGGTTAGTGCACTAAATCAAAAATCTGTTTGGTGGCACACTTACAACTCACTCAAAACTGACAAGAAAAGGAAATCTTACCGTTACAAAGTGAATAGTAATGCGTACCCGTTCGGATGGATGCCTAATGCACGGATGTGAAGAAGTGAATACCAGGGTATAAAAGCAATCACACGACAGAGCAGGATTATATGGTGGAGCTATAGGTATGGTATCCTATCTACACCGAAGACAAGTCCTAGTGCTGATCGTGTGAACAAACACCCAAGGAAACTCACACGTGGAGATGAACGTGGCAAAGCAACTATAAAAACAGGATATGTTGCAATGCTCAAGAGAGACACTAGCAATGCTCAATGTAAAACAGGCACAAGATTGCTCAATCTACGAGTGCAGAAGATATATGTATGTATGCTTTTGGCCTCTCAAATGTCACCACGTTGATATAGCTCTTTTCTCTCTCTGATTTTTGTATGTTGAACTCTTCCTTCTTTCTCTTTTTTTTTTTGATTTTCCACTCTTTAGGATATATATATTCTCACGGGTACTGTAGCTACAGTTAACGGCGGTGGTGATGATGATGATGGATAGATAACTTGTATGTCGCCGATGAACTCTCCTCGCTTGATCCCTGATGCCAATGCAGCAGCTCTCAACCCTTTGGATATTCACAACGTCACACACTTGCGCACGTAGCTGTCGACCACGAAACGGTATAATTGCAATTCACTAATTCCCAATGGAACAGCGAATCACACTTAACTTGCAGTATATAATCTCCAGATCGAAACGAATTGGAGACGATGATTCAAGATGAATGCTTACAGCAGTCTCATGAACTAGGGTTTTGTTTAAACGTGGTCTAACCCATCTATGGCGGCTGGACTAGTATATAAAGGGGTGGGGCGTACTGTAGCGTCGTACTGTAGCTACAGTACCGATGTGGTGCAACCCACCCGACTTGGACTCAAACTGGTTCGACCCAAACTAGATATAAACTGACCCAAAGGGTTGGGTTCAGCCTTAAGGCACGCAGGCCTGATATGGCGCCTGCCCATGTGTGGCGTGGTGGCCTCCCTGCCCCTTGGACGCTGCCTCCCTCTCCTCCCTCGCGTCCTCTTCAGCTTGTGTACTCCACGCCTTGATCCTCTTGCTCCAAATGCTGCAGCTCCTCGCTCCCTCGTGCTATGCCTTCTTCTTCAACAAACCTGAGTATGCATACAAACAAAGACTTAGGCAGTAAACAATTCTCATTAACAAAATATTCAGATTCTATTAGGAGTGAGTTCACCTGTTGTTCTAATAGCTTTGCACGAGCTCTTGTAATAGGACCAATTCTGATTTCATCATTGGACTTCTTTGCAGCAACTTGGTGATCATCATCATGAGGTGAAGATGTGTCAAGTGTATGGATGTCCTCATCACACCCACATCCTTACCATGTGCAATGGTTGAGTGATACCGGAGCCGTCAAGATTCAACACATGGTGCAAGTGTCCTTCAAGATTGGAGCCTATGAAGATACCGTGGATTGTGATGTTGTGCCTATGACCGTTTGTCACTTACTTCTTGGACGTCTTTGGCAATTTGATAAGGGTGCTATGCATGATGGAAGGACAAATTACTATAGCTTCAAGAACAACGACAAGACCTTCGTCCTTCGTCCCATGACACCAAGTCAAGTCATCGCCGACAACGCCAAGACTATTGCATGGGCACAACAAGATCGTTGTCAAGTGAGATCAGTGGTGAGCGAGAGACCCACCATAAAGTGAGTGAGAGCCACGAGCCAAATGAGAGTGACACTTCAAAGAGAGTTCCACAAAACTTACACTATTTGCCACCAAGAGAGAGATGAGGGAGTTGAGAGAGAACCCATCCACCCTCCACTATGTGCTCATATGCAAGGGTGAAGTTTCTATGACTAACACTTTCACAAACCTTCCTCCTTCTTTGTTGTCTCTTTTGAAGGACTTTGAAGATGTCTTCCCTCAAGACGTGCCACCGGGACTACCTCCTCTAGGCGGAATCGAGCATCGCATCGACCTTGTTCCCGGCACACCGCTACCAAACCGCGCTCCTTGCCGCACCAACCCCGAGGAGACAAAGGAGATTGAACGGCAAATACAAGAACTTCTTGCCATGAGACATATCCGCGAGAGCTTGAGTCCGTGCGCCGTGCCCGTCATCTTGGTACCCAAGCACAACAACACTCTTCGCCTTTGCATGGATTGTCATCCCATCAACGCCATCACCGTTAGGTATCGCCATCCTATCCCTCGACTTGATGATATGCTTGATGAGCTTTGTGGTTCCGCTATATTCTCCAAAATTGATCTTAAAAGTGGATATCACCAAATAAGAATGTGTGACGGTGATGAATGGAATACCGCATTTAAAACAAAGCTTGGTCTTTATGAATGGCTTGTCATGCCATTTGGTATTTCCAATGCACCTTCTACTTTTATGCGTCTCATGAATCATGTTTTGTGTCCTTTCATTGAGAAATTTGTTGTGGTACACTTTCACGACATCCTTATTTATAGCAAATCTTTGGAAGAGCACACTTCTCATGTTGCTTAAGTTTTGTTGGTTCTTCGCAATGAAAAGCTTTATGCAAATCTTTCTAAGTGCACTTTTACCACCAACAAACTTGTTTTCTTGGGTTTTGTTGTTTCTTCGGATGGAGTCGAAGTTGATGAAACAAAGATACAAGCAATTCGGACTTCGCCTTTTCCGATGTCACTTGAAGAGTTGAGACGTTTTCTTGGTTTTGCCGGATTTTACCGTCGATTCATCAAGGATTTTTCCACAATTGCTTGCCCCTCCATGAACTTACAAAGAAAAATGTACCTTTCATTTGGGGCAATGCACATGATTTTGCTTTCAATGAGCTCAAACGGTTATTAACCGAAGCACCACTCCTTGCCCTTCCGGATTTCTCTTAGACATTTGAGATTGAATGCGATGCAAGTGAATTGGGCATTGATGGAGTGCTTATGCAAAATGGTAGACCCATCGCATACCATAGTGAGAAACTAGATGGAGCTCGCTTGAATTACCCCATTTATGACAAAGAGTTATTTGCTTTGGTTCGTGTTTTGGATGTGTGGCAACATTACCTTCGTCCTAAGTAATTTGTCATTCATTCCGACCATGAATCCTTGAAATATTTGAAAAGTCAAACAAATTTGATCAAAAGACATGCTAAGTGGGTTGAGTTCATTGAGTCTTTTACGTTTGTAATCAAATACAAGAAAGGTAAAGACAATTTGGTCGCGGATGCTCTATCCCGCAAGGCCAACCTACTTACACGTCTTGACATTAGTGTCTTGGGTTTGGATGAGATAAAGGAGTTGTACCATACCGATGCTTTCTTTGGAGACATTTTCGCTCAATGTTCGGAGCACAAAGGAATTGGTGATTTCTATTTGCACCAAGGTTTTCTTGTTTAAGGCTAACAAATTATGCATACCCGAGTCTTCGCTTCGTTTGGTTCTTTTGAAGGAATCTCATGGAGGATCACTCATGGGTCACTTTGGCCGCGACAAGACCTACGCCATGCTCGCCACCAACTACTATTGGCCACGAATGAAGCATGACGTGGAACGCCTAGTTCGACGATGTTCTACATGTCTCAAAGCTAAGTCTACTCTAAACTCTCATGGCTTATATACACCTTTGCCTATTCCACATTGCCCATGGTCCGATATAGTTATGGATTTTGTCTTAGGACTCCCACGTACTAAAACAAACAAGGATTCCATTTTGTCGTCATTGATAGATTCTCTAAAATGGCACACTTTATACCATGCAACAAGACCGACGATGCTTCACATACTGTGACTTTGTTTTTTAGGGAAATCGTCCGTCTTCATGGCGTGCCAAAGACCATTGTGTCGGATCGTGACGTCAAGTTCGTGAGCTATTTTTGGAAGACTTTGATGGCCAAGATGGGAATCAGTGATGTAGGTTGGTCCCGATTTTCACGGATTTGTGCGGAGGGAAAGATGAACACGAAGAACACGGGATGAACTCAAGAACACAAAGAGGGGAAATCAACAACACAAGGGTAAATAGCAAGTAGCAACTCGGCAAGACTCAATTGGTAACAAATCCCCGAGGGTAGCCCCCAATTCTCCTCTACCAAGCACACCTTACTCTTAGGATTGTTTGTCCAATTGGTTAATCCAACCAACCCAATCTAGCCACTCAAAGAGGGAAGATTAGCAAGTAATCACAACTACAAGCGGAAGCCTTGGTATCCACGCAGGGATCTTCTCCTCAAGAGGAGGCCTTGGTTCATCTCCACAAGGGGAGGCCTTGATTCATCTCCATAGGAGGAAAGAGACACTTTGAGAAAAAGGAGCAAGGCTCTACTCTAATCCTAAATCATTGTCTAACCCTAGATCTGGAGGGGAAGGGTCTATTTATAGTCTAAGTCACGAGGTGGGTGAAAAGGTGGGAGGTACAAGGCCACATGGGCCCGTCAAGCACGTAGGCTGAACTTATCAAGGATACCGGCCTGGAGGCCGGCCGAGGCTGGCGTGGAGGCTGGCCTGGGGGCCGGCTTGGGGGCCGGCTGGGGCTGGCCAAGGCCGGCTGGGAGGCCAGCTGCCTCTGGCTGGTGCCCGGTCCTGGATCCGGCCTAGGCCGGCTGGAGGGCCGGCCGCGTCGGGAGGTGGATCGGCCTGTGGCCCGGCCCTAGGCCGGCCTTGTCTGGAGGCCAACCGGCCCTGGAGCCGGCCCTGGCCGGCTGGGAGGCCGTCCCTCCCGTCTTCTCTGCTTCTTCTTCTTCATCTTGCGTCGTCTCTTGGCCATCTTCATCACTTCCTTGGAGATCTTCATACGGGTCATCAGGTCCACCATAGCTGAGCACACACAAGGTATCGGAATGAAGTAGCAAACCATTCAAGGGAGTGTCAAGGTCACACATAGATAGGAGTGAATTCACCTTGTCATGGAGAGCTTTGACTCTAGCTCTTGTCATTGGACCACTTGTTGTAGGAGCCGTAGGTTGGGCTACATCATCTCTCCCCCCCCCCCCCCCTTGGAAAAGAGTCGTCCTCGACTCTTGGTCATCCTCATCGCTTGATGTTCCAAGGTATGGTGATAGGTCGGCGACGTTGAAGGTGTCATGGACCAAGTGTTTGGAGTGGGGGATGTCGATCTTGTAGGCATTGTCGTTGATGCGCTTGATAACCTTGAAAGGTCCATCTCCATGAGGGTGAAGCTTGGACTTCCTTGCATCCGGAAAGCGATCTTTGCGAAGGTGTAGCCAAACAAGGTCTCCTTCTTCAAATATCATGGCGCGCTTGAGTTTGTTCATCTTCGTAGCATGGTCGTTGTTGTGCTTCTCAAGTGTAGTTCTTGTTTCGTCATGGAGCTTCTTCATGTAATCGGCTCGCTTGTCGAAGTCCATGTTACTTGTTCACGGAGTGGAAGTGGTAGCATGTCGAGCGCGGTATAGGGGTTCGAGCCATAGACGATCTCGAAAGGTGTTCTCTTTGTTGCGCGATGAAGTGCTCGATTATAGGCGAACTCGGCGTGTGGGATGCACTCTTCCCAATTCTTCAAGTTGGGCTTGATCAACACACGAAGGAGTGTGGATAGGCTCCGGTTCACCACTTCGGTTTGGCCATCGTTTTGAGGGTGGTATGCTGTGTAGGACGGGACTACTAGGGTGGCCCGATCTTCACGGATTAACGGAGGATGTGGACGAACGCACGCAAGAACACGAGGAACACCAAGAAGATCGCCCCGAACACAAGAACACACACACGATACAAGAACCGTTTCCCTTACCGGTCGGTCCAACCGGCCCAATAGAATCCACACGAAGGTGGGAGATCGGCAAGTAGATACAAGAAGGGATCTTGGATGGTTGTTTCTCCAACGGTCAACCAAACCGCTCCAATAGAGTCACCCGAAGATGAAAGATTGGCAAGTAGTCAAACTACAAGTAGAGGTCTTGAATCCACAAGGGGATCTTCTCCACAAGGGGAGGAATCATCTCCCATGGAGGGAGGAGGCCATCTTGAGGTGGGGAGCACAGCTCTACTCTGATCTCAAAACATAGTCTATCCTGGATCTGAGCAAAGGGGGTCCTATTTATAGTGTTGACTAAAGGGGTAGGTGGGTGGATAGGATTACAAGGCACAGGGGCCTTTTCAGTACGCAGGCTCGCCCGCAGCGGTAGTACCGGGCCCGGCGCGGTAGTATCGCCTGAGGCAGTTTCTTCTTCCTTCTCCGTTTCCAAGCCACCGTCTTGCCTGACTCCATTCCTCTTTCGTCTTGGCCATCTTCCCGTGGACTCGTAACCGAGGTGACACACCTAGAAGTGTAAAGGGAACGATGGTCAAGTAGTATACCATTCCAAAGGGTTGGAAGTGAGTTCTCGAGGAGGAATGAGTTCACCTTTGATGTCCATGGTGACTTGTGAAGTGTTGGCGTGCTTGGCATGGTGATGGTCCTAGGTTGGGCTACATCATCTCCCCCCCCCATTAAAAAGAGTCGTCCTCGACTCTTGCTCTTCATCATCATGGCAAGGAGGTAGATGCGTAGACCTTGTCGTGCGGTTCACCATGTAATCGATGGAAATGATGTGGCACTTCTTCAATGTCCCTTCGCCTTTCAAGTAACCTACAACACTCACAAGCAAGACGAAACGACACTCAAAGAGTAGCCAATTCTTGAAGGTCATTGCATGAGCACTTATGTAGAAGGAAGTCACCTTAGCAAGATGCCGATGTGCTCTTCTTGCAAGATCTTCCGTCATAGGAATGCGTGGTTGAAGCAACTCATGGAGTCTCATCCAAAGGTACGACCTACACAACAAAGACCAAGCAAACCATGTGTGTGCAAGATAGAGGAGCATATCATCAATGACATGTCCATTCATGTTCATTACACCATTAGCACAACACAAATATGTGAAAGGCAAAGCATATGCAAGGTCAATGTGCAAGCAATTTCTCGAAACATCCTCAAAATGTGGGAACACAAAGAGTCCATGAAAATGTGAGAAGGCAATGATAGCTATCTCTTTTTGAACCATATGATCATTATTGCACACAAGGCATTGGAAAGAACAATTTGTCAACATCCTAGAGGCAATAAGAGGAGAACTTGGCAAAAACACACGATGAAGAATGTCCAAAATATCATCATGGGTGCAAACAAAGCACATGAAAGAGCAAGTTTTCTTCATATTTGTTGCAACACCGAATTGGTATAAACCAACACACTCATGACAAGACATGCACAAAATGTCATTTTGGGTGCAAACAAGCCATTGGAAAGAACAAGTGTTCATCATATTTGTGGCAACCCATAAATCATCCATGTGAAAGATCAAGGAAACATGCTTGTCATAAAGGGGACCAAAAGCAACATCATGATTTGATGTAGCCCGAGTCACGTCCATCACCATGTCAAGTACTCCAACACTCCACAAGTCAACATGGACATCAAAGGTGAACTCCTTCCACTATGTGATTCACCATATGTCACCTTTGGACGTTATACTACTTGACCATTGTTCCCATTGCATTGTTAGGTGTGTCACCAAGGGTACAAGACCACGGGAAGATGGCCAAGGCGCAAGAGGAACAAAGGACGACAAGACGGTGGCTTGGAAGAGACGAAGGAAGAGGAGAGAAGACCCAGGCGGCGGTAGTACCGCTGGGTTAGGCGGTACTACCGCTCGGGAGCTGCCGCCACCGCTACCGCCAGAATCGTCGTCTGACGCGCTTGTCCGGTACCAACTGGTACCGCTGGCGGTACCGCCGCCGGTACCGCCGAGGTGGGAAGAGCGAAGTCAAACCGCATCAGCGGTACTACCGCTGGGTTAAGCGGTAGTACCGCCGCTGCGGGAATCAGCACGGGATGGAGGCCCATGTAACCTCCCCCACCTACCCCCTTGTTGGTCAACACTATAAATAGGAGTTCCCCATCTCAGATCTAGACAGACTATGTTTTGAGATTAGAGTAGAGCTAGGCTCCCCACCTCAAGACGGTCTCCTTCCTCCCCTTGCGGGGATGGTTCCTCCCCTTGTGGAAGATCCCTTCGTGGATTCAAGACCTCTACTTGTAGTTTGACTACTCGCCAATCTTTCATCCTCGGGTGACTTTATTGGAGCGGCTTGGTTGGCCGTTGGAGAAACAACCGTCCAAGATCCTTCTTGTATCTACTTGCCGATCTCCCACCTTCGTGTGGATTCTATTGGGCCGGTTGGACCGACCGGTAAGGGAAACGGTTCTTGTATCTTGTGTGTGTTCTTGTGTTCGGGGCGTTCTTCTTGGTGTTCTTGCGTGCGTTCGTCCACATCCCGTCAATCCGTGAAGATCGGGCCACCCTAGAGGTCCAATCCTCATCATATGGTATCAGAGCATGGTTGCCACGGATTTGACATGTGTTTCCACCCCAAATCCCCCTAATTTTTCTTTGATTTTGAGAAATTCGAAAATTTCCACCAAAAATAGCCCCAATTTGCTTTTGGATCGATCTGAGATTTGAGTGCGTTTTTGCAAGTTTTGATCCATAGATCTATTGCTTACGAGTTGATCTACTTCCTTTGCGTTCCCATGGCCTAATTCCATCATTTGCCCCTTCGATTTGAGGTTTTTCGGCGAGAATTTCCGCCAAATCGCGAATTTTCGCGTTCTCGGGCGCGTTCTGCGACCCGCAGCGGTACTACCGCTTATTCTAGCGGTACTACCGCCCGCTACAGTGCTACCGCCAATCGGTACCGCCGAAAACGGCTTTCTGGACCCCCGAGCGGTACCTCGAGCGGTACTACCGCTGGGTTAAGCGGTACCTCAGAAAAACTGAAATTTCAGAAAATTGTTTTGGCCATATCTTTTGATTCCGGACTCCGTTTTTGGTGTTCTTTGGCTCGTTTCGAAGCTACGATCAAGGCCTTTGTCACCATTGCGGGATCCATCATCTACCACCACCAAAATTCGTGGGCAAGCACGAAGCTTCTACAACAAAGGGTGAAGAACATCGACGAAAGGTATAACATCGCCAACCTTTACCCCTTGCCATTCCTTTGAAAGCCACACTATATCTTTGCGATTACCATGTCCTATTGAGGCTAGCTCTTGATGATTGCTTGGGCTTTGCACATTTGCACCGTGTAGTTTCCGAGCAAAAGTTGTGCGCTAGTTCATATATCATATATCTTGTGTTGGCATAAAAGAAGTGGGTGTGCAAAAGAGAAAAGAGAAAAGAAGCAAAAAGAGCCAAATCAAAAGAAAAAAAGAAAGAAACACCACTTGCCATATCTTGTAGGAAAGCGCAAGCTCGATGAACATCTAGTAGGTGGTGCATTGTTGTGCAAATCTTGTAGCCCACCAAATAAATTGCAATCGAGCTAGTAGCTCTCCTTGTACTTGTGCAACACGAGCTTATAGTCTTCGCTAGGATCATATGGTTCTTTAGCTCACTTCTTGGTTGCACGAGTCCCATTTATCTCTCCGCGCGTGTGTTTCCTTGAACTACATTCCTATCTTTGAGATTGACTTGTATTTGCTTTGTGATCATCGTGGTTCTCTACTTGCTTTGACAATATCTTGGTTTCCGGTTGGTTCAATTTGCTTTCCACCTACCATACCTTCCTACCAACTTTTAAGCCGTGTGTGTTTTGGAGTTTGCTTTGGATACTTGAACACAAGCATTTTACTTTGTGATCGTTTCCCTTGGTTGTCCACGACGTCCAATACTATCTACAAGGTGAGAGGTTGTGTTCTAGTTCCTTTCCACTCCACATATATACACTTGTCTTGTGAGTTGACATGTCTAGGGAGAGTGAATGCACTATGGAGGCCTAAGATGATGAGTACATGATGAGCCACAACAACTATGATGCCTCAAACTTTGAGGACATGGGGGACTACTACGACGACTACACCGACAATGACCCCCATGACATGATGGATCATCACCAAGACTTCCGCTACAACTACTCCGACTACGACTCCGACTATTCGAGCGTACACGACAAGGAGCGGTACCATGACGTCGAGCAACCTTCATCATTGTATCGACTCCAAGTACGTGCGAATCTACCACGACTCCGACTACAAGCTCCAACGACAATGAGGCGCAAGTGTCTTCACATGCCTCATCACATGGTACCAACTTCGACTACAACGACATGGTGGAGCGCCACTACTACGACTACCACTCCGATGACATGGTGGAGAACGTCTACGACTACTACTCTTGTAGCATGTGCGACGACTTCGACAACATGCAAGAGGAGAGGACCCCATCACCACCATGTTCAAGAGCGGCACCACCAAGCGTCATGGCACAACCTACTTCTATGGTTCAAGCTCAAGACGGTGCTCCGACAAGAAGGCCACCATGAGTTCATCCTATGGAGCTCCATCTACTTCCAAGAGTGCCAAGCTTCGCCATTCGCCATCAACTTCAAGAAGGAGCCATGACAAGGCCATCGCCAAGAGCGACAAGCTTCGACATTCTCCTTCAACTTCAAGAAGGCGCCACAAGAAGCACATCGACAAGGCCAAGCTCCAAATTGTCAAGGATGCCATGGACGAGTTGCCAAGAGCCTACGTCCTTCATCTACTCATCAAGGCGCACAAGAAAGATGCCACGGTGGACCACAACATGTCACCAAGCTCTAGTGGAAGCTCCAAGGAAAGGTCGCCAAGGCAACAAGCACGCCGCGCCAACATGAGGAGAAGCATCCAAATGACTTTCGGCGACACCCTACACTCAAGAGCGTCAACGTCGACATGAAAGAAGACGGCGACAAAGGCGCATCCTATGGTGTCCCCTAGTGCTACCACTCCAAGTGCGCCAACAGAGCTACAAGTTCCATGTTTGATGAGATCATGGCCGACTTCGACAACTTCATCGCGCAACTACGTCGACGCCGGAAGAAGCATGGTCACAAACGTGAGGCCACAACCAAGTTGGCGCCCTTCTCAAGCACTTCTCATGATATGGTATCTACACCAAGTGCCACCACCACATTGGTCCCCATATGGCAAGAAGAAGACCTATATGTGACAATTGCCAAGGCCAAGACCATGATCCACGAGAATGTCCCAATCTCTTGTGCCCACTATGCAATAGAAGAGGTCACATGATGTGGGAGTGCACAAATGACCAAGATGGTGAGAAGATGGTCGAGCATGGGATTTTCCCTTCGACCAAGGAGGCGAGCATGATGATGCTATCACCTATGACCATGGGTCAAGTGATGATGATGCCGAGCATGGGATGTTCCCTTCGGCAATGGAGTCAAGTGATGAAGCGGAGCATGGGATTTTCCCTTCCGCAAAGGAGTCGAGTGATGATGCCTACACTATGGCATTGACCTTTGGAGGCGAGATGGTTGTGGAGGTTGAGCATGGGAGTTTCCCTTCAACCTTGGAGGCGTATGGAGATGAGGAAACCGAGCATATCCCTATGAGCTTGAGTTATGAGATGGTACCAATCCCATGTGAGAATGAGAGCCACTTAGCCCACTTGAGTGAGAGTGAGAGTGAGTTGAGTGCCTCCACCATATGTGAGTTTGAGTGCTTTCACTTTGAGGGAATGAGTGATACACCACTTGAGTTGAGAGAGGTAGTTGATAGGTCTTGTGAGGCCATTTCGATTTCTAACAACTTAACCTCTACCTCTAGTGTGTTTTCTCATTGTGTGCTAGGTTCCATGGATGATGAGACGCCACTCCTCGACTTGACGGTGCCTCAAATGGAGAAGATGTACATGGAGGATGATGATGCCACCCCATGTCTACTTCAAGATGACAAGTCGGCTACATGGAAGCCCCTACTACTTCAACACCTACTTCACATGAGTGGGACTACAAGGTATGGGTGTTGATGTGATCCCGCTAGTGGACATGATGAACTATGATTGCTTGCATGCTATGGATGATTCTTTTGACACATATGATTCGTTCTTATTCCCTTGTGATACTTTGTTTGAAACCAATGTTGATCAGTGGAATTACCTATTTGTGATGATTTTGCCATGAGCATGCCTTGTTATGAATGTTTCATTTTTCTCCCGTTGTTGCTTGCAACATGTTGAACAATTTCTCTTTCACATGTGTTGCTTGCAATAATGTTGAAATTCTTGATAATGAGATTGCCCCATAGCTTTCTCACATTTTGGAGATGTTTCGTTTTCTCTTATGGACCTTGTTCCATCCTTCACTTTGCATAGTGACCATCCACATATGTCATATTTTCCAATTGATTTTGATGTGTTTGGTGATGTGCAAATGAAGAGACACTTCATGATGGATGATGTGTTCATATACCATGCACACAATTTGTTTCTTTGGCTTTTCGTGTGCATTGAGCCTCATGCTATAATGTCAACCTCAATTGAACATGAGTTGACAATAAGAGCTCTTGAGAGCATACATGTGAGTTGTGAAAACAATCCAACTGTAGAATCTTTCTCATGTTTTGCATCAAACATGTTAAACAATTTCTCTTGGTTTTGGTTTGTTTGCAAACATGCTTGTGATGTTGGTTTCTCCGATGGCAAGACAAATTTCCCATCTTTTATGTGAATGATTTATGT
The DNA here is from genome assembly GCA_947311845.1 of Poa pratensis. Lineage (NCBI taxonomy): Eukaryota > Viridiplantae > Streptophyta > Magnoliopsida > Poales > Poaceae > Poa > Poa pratensis. Next base: position 399,381 of record CAMZMU010000026.1, read on the forward strand.
GTTGCAACAAATATGATGAACAATTGTTCTTTCCAATGGCTTGTTTGCAACCATAATGACATTTTATGCACGTCTTGTCATGAGTCTTTTGGTTTCTACCAATTTGGTGTTGCAACAAATACGAAGAAAACTTGCTCTTTCATGTGCTTCGTTTGCCACCATGATGATATTTTGGACATTCTTCATTGTGTGTTTTTGCCAAACTCTTCGCTTATTGCATCAAGGATGATGACAACTTGTTCTTTTCCAAGCCTTGTGTGCAATAATGATCATATGATTCCAAATGAGATGCCTAGATGGCATCCTCATATTTTTATGGAGCTTTTGTGTTCTCACATTTTGCAGATGTTCCATTGGATTGACATGTCATTGTTGATATGCTCCTCTTTCTTGCACACACATGGTTTGCTTGGTCCTTAGTGTTTGTAGGCGTGGTGAATTCCAATTCTTCGACAACACATCTACCTCCTTTGCATGGTGATGAAGAGCAAGAGTCGAGGACGACTCTTTTTAAAGGGAGGGGAGATGATGTAGCCCGAGTCACGTCCATCACCATGTCAAGTACTCCAACACTCCACAAGTCAACATGGACATCAAAGGTGAACTCCTTCCACTATGTGATTCACCATATGTCACCTTTGGACGTTATACTACTTGACCATTGTTCCCATTGCATTGTTAGGTGTGTCACCAAGGGTACACGACCACGGGAAGATGGCCAAGGCGCAAGAGGAACGAAGGACGACAAGACGGTGGCTTGGAAGAGACGAAGGAAGAGGAGAAAAGACCCAGGCGGCGGTAGTACCGCTGGGTTAGGCGGTACTACCGCTCGGGAGCTGCCGCCACCGCTACCGCCGCCGCTACCGCCAGAATCGTCGTTTGACGCGCTTGTCCGGTACCAACTGGTACCGCTGGCGGTACGCCGCCGGTACCGCCGAGGTGGGAAGAGCGAAGTCAAACTGCACCAGTGGTACTACCGCTGGGTTAAGCGGTAGTACCGCCGCTGCGGGAATCAGCACGGGATGGAGGCCCACGTAACCTCCCCCACCTACCCCCTTGTTGGTCAACACTATACATAGGAGTTCCCCATCTCAGATCTAGATAGACTATGTTTTGAAATTAGAGTAGAGCAAGGCTCCCCACCTCAAGATGGTCTCCTTCCTCCCCATGCGGGGATGGTTCCTCCCCTTGTGGAGAAGATCCCTTCGTGGATTCAAGACCTCTACTTGTAGTTTGACTACTCGCCAATCTTTCATCCTCGGGTGACTTTATTGGAGCGGCTTGGTTGGCCGTTGGAGAAACAACCGTCCAAGATCCCTTCTTGTATCTACTTGCCGATCTCCCACCTTCGTGTGGATTCTATTGGGCCGGTTGGACCGACCGGTAAGGGAAACGGTTCTTGTATCTTGTGTGTGTTCTTGTGTTCGGGGCGTTCTTCTTGGTGTTCTTCGTGTTCCTCGTGTTCTTGCGTGCGTTCGTCCACATCCCGCGTCAATCCGTGAAGATCGGGCCACCCTAGAGGTCCAATCCTAATCATGATTGCAAACAAACCATAAGCAAGAGAAATTGTTCAACTTGTTTGATGCAAAACATGAGAAAGATTTGAGAGTTGGATTCGATCCACTACTCACATTTATGCTCTCAAGAGCTCTTATTGTCAACTCATGCTCAATTGAGGTTGACATTATCATGCGGTTACCGGCACACACAAGACACCATATAAAGAAATTATGTGCACGGTATATGAACACATCATCCATCATGAAGTGTCTCTTCATTTGCATATCACCAACCACACAAAAATCAATTGGAAAATATGACATATGTGGATAGTCACTATGCAAAGTGACGAATGGAACAAGGTCCATAAGAGAAAATGAAACATATCCAAAATGTGAGAAAGATATGGGGGCAATCTCATTATCAAGCATTTCAACATTAGTGCAAGCCACAATGGGAGAAAAATCGAAACATTCATAACAAGGCATGCTCATGGCAAAATCATCACAAATAGGTAATTCCACTTGATCAACATTGATTTCAAACAAAGTATCACAAGGGAATAAGAACGAATCATATGTGACCTCAAAAGAATCATCCATAGCGTGCAAGCCATCATCATTCATCATGTCCACCAGCGGAAACATGGTCACATCAACACCCATACCTTTGTAGTCCCACTCATGTGAAGTAGGTGTTGAAATAGTAGGGGCTTCCATGTAGCCGACTTGTTCATCTTGAAGTAGACATGGGGTGGCATCATCATCCTCCATGTACATCTTCTCCATTTGAGGCATCGTCAAGTCGAGTAGTGGCATCTCATCATCCAAGGAATCTAGCACACAATGAGAAAACACACTAGAGGGAGGTGGTAAGTTGTTAGAAATCGAAATGGCCTCACAAGACCTATCAACTATCTCTCTCAACTCAAGTGGTGTATCACTCATTCCCTCAAAGTGAAAGTAATCAAACTCACATATGGTGGAGGCACTCAACTCACTCTCACTCTTACTCAAGTGGGCTAAGTGGCTCTCATTCTCACATGGGATTGGTACCATCTCATAAGTCAAACACATGAGGGTAGGCTCAATGTTCTCAACTCCAAACGCCTCCAAGGTTGAAGGGAAACTCCCATGCTCAACCTTCTCGACCAACTCGCCTCCAAAGGTCAATGCCAAAGTGTAGGCATCATCATTCGACTCCTTTGCCGAAGGGAAAATCCCATGCTCCGCTTCATCACTTGACTCCATTACCGAAGGGAACATCCCATGCTCGGCATCATCATCACTTGACCCATGGTCATAGGTGATAGCATACTCCATGCACGCCTACTTGGTCGAAGGGAAAATCCCATGCTCGACCATCTTGTCATCATCTTGGGCACCTTCTTGTTCACCAACTTTGCACTCCCACATCATGTGACCTCTTCTATTGCATAGTGGACACAAGAGATTGGGACATTCTCGGGGATCATGGTCTTGGCCTTGGCAATTGTCACATAGAAGGTCTTCATTTTCCCATATGGGGGCCACTGTGGTGATGGCACTTGGTGTAGAGGCCATATCATGAGAGGTGCTTGAGAAGGGCACCGTCTTGGTTGTGTCCTCACGTTTGTGACCATGTTTCTTCCGGCGTCGACGTAGGCTTGATCGTTGGTCGAAGAACTTGTCGACGTCGGCCATGAACTCGTCAATAATAGCATCAACACTACATTGAGACACCATAGGATGTGCACTTGCTGCCATCTTGGATGTGGAGGTTGCACCTTGAACTTGGAGTGTAGGCGTAGGTGCTTGATGGCGTGGCGTCCGTCTTGACTTCTCCTCATGTCGACGTTGACGCTCTTGAGTGGAAGGGTGTCGCCGAAAGTCGTTCGGATGCCTCTCCTCATGGGTGCGTCGGCGTGCTTGTTGCTTTGGTGACCTTGTCTTGGAGCTCCCACTCGAACTTGGTGATATGTTCCGAAGCTTGGCGAGTGTGGTGAGGTCATCTTGGAGCTTGGACAAGTTGTGGTCGACCTTGGCAACGTTCTTGTGGCGCCGTGATGAGCTAGATGGGCCTTGGCTTGGCTTGGCCTTGTCGATGCACGTCTTGGGGCGCCGTCTTGTTGTCGACGTAGAATGGCGAAGCTTGGCACTCTTGGCAATGTCCTTGTCATGGCGCCTTCTTGAAGTAGATGGAGCTCCATAGGATGAATGCATGGTGGCAAAGGATAAATAGCAAGTAGCAACCCGGCAAGACTCGATTGGTAACAAATCCCCGTGGGCAGCCCCCAATCCTCCTCTCCCAAGCACACCATACTCTTAGGATTGTTTGTCCAATTGGTCAATACAACCAACCCGATAGAATCACCGTAAGATGAAAGATCGGCAAGTAATCGCAACAACAAGCGGAGCCTTGGTATCCACGCAGGGATCTTCTCCTCAAGAGGAGGCCTTGGTTCATCTCCACATGTGGAGGTCTTGATTCATCTCCATAGGAGGAAAGAGACACTTTGAGAAGAAGGAGCAAGGCTCTACTTTAGTTCCCAAATCATAGTCTAACCCTAGATCTAGTCCAAGGAGTGCTATTTATAGTCTAGATCCAAAACGAGGCGAAAGGATAAGGTTACACGGGTCCTGTCCCGAACTCATGCCCGCACTGGAGGTAGTACCGCTGGGTTAGCCGGTGGTACCGCTGGTGCGGGCAGGCGTCGCTGCTCCCCACGTCGCCGGTACCAGTTGGTACCGCTACTGGTGCCGTTGGCGGTACCAGACGTCGCGTCCGAAGCGCCGTTTTGGCGGTAGCTGGGGCGGTAGCACCGCCGACGTGGGGGTCGCCCGTCCCACGTCCCCGATACCGACCGGTACCGCTGCCGGTGCCGCTGGAGGTACCGCCGGCGTGGGTTGAGGCCTTGCTGACTGGGCCAGGGGCGGTAGTACTGCTTAACCCGGCGGTAGTACCGCCTCCTGGGGTTTCTTCTTCCTTCTTGTCTTCTTCTTCCTCATCATCTTGGCTCGATCCTTGTCCATCTTCCGCGCTTCCTTGGGAGTCTTCATAGGGGTCTTCAAGTCCATCATAGCTGAGCACACACAAGGTATCCGAATGAAGTAGCAACCCATTCAAAGGAGTGTCGAGATCACACATGGATAGGAGCGAGTTCACCTTGTCATGAAGTGCCTTGACTCTTGCTCTCGTCATTAGGCCACTTGTTGTAGGAGACGTAGGTCGGGCTACATCAGTAGTAGTCGTAGACGTTCTCCACCATGTCATCGGAGTTGTAGTCGTAGGAGTGGCACTCCACCATGTCGTTGTTGTTGAAGTTGGTACCATGTGAAGACACTTGCACCTCATTGTCGTTGGAGCTTGTGTAGTCGGAGTCGTGGTAGATGCGTATGTACTTGGAGTCGATACATAATGATGAAGGTTCTCGACGTCATGGTACCGCTCCTTGTCGTGTACTCTCAAATAGTCGTAGTCGTAGTCGGAGTAATTGTAGCGGAAGTCTTGGTGATGATCCATCATGTCATGGGGGTCATTGTCGGTGTAGTAGTCGTAGTAGTCCCCATGTCCTCAAAGTTTGAGACATCATAGTCCATGTGACTCATCGTGTAGTCCTCCTCATAGGCTCCATAGTTGCATTCGCTCTCCCTAGACATGTCAACTCACAAGACAAGTGTATATATGTGGAGTGGAAAGGAACTAGAACACAACCTCTCACCTTGTAGATAGTATTGGACGTCGTGGACAACCAAGGGAAACGATCACAAAGTAAAATGCTTGTGTTCAAGTATCCAAAGCAAACTCCAAAACACACACGGCTTAAAAGTTGGATAGGAAGGTATGGTAGGTGGAAGCAAATTGAACCAATCGGAAACCAAGATATTGTAAAGGCAAGTAGAGAACCACGATGATCACAAAGCAAATACAAGTCAATCCCAAAAGATAGGAATGTAGTTCAAGGAAACACACGCGCGGAGAGATCAATGGGACTTATGCAACCAAGAAGTGAGCTAAAGAACCATATGATCCTAGCGAAGACTATAAGCTCGTGTCGCACAAGTACAAGGAGAGCCACTAGTACGTTTGTGACCATACTTCTTCCGGCGTCGACGTATTAATTTCTCGAAGAAGTTGTCGATGTCGGCCATGAGCTCATCAAAGATAGGACTTGTAGCTCTCGTTGGCGCACTTGAAGTGGTAGCACTAGGGAACACCATAGGATGCGCCTTTGTCGCCATCTTCTTGTCATGTCGACGTTGACGCTCTTGAGCGGAGGGGTGTCGCCGAAAGTCATTCGGATGCTTCTCCTCATGTTGGCGACGGCGTGCTTGTTGCCTTGATGACCTTTCCTTGGAGCTTCCACTAGAGGTAGGAGACATGTTGTGGTTCACCGTGGCATCTTTCTTGTGGCGCCGTGATGAGCTAGATAAAGGACGTAGGCTCTTGGCATACTTGTCCATGGCATCCTTGACAATTTGGAGCATGGCCTTGTCGATGCACTTCTTGGGACGCCGCCTTGTTGTCGATGTAGAGTGTCGAAGCTTAGCGCTCTTGGCGATGTCCTTGTCATGGCGCCTTCTTGAAGTTGATGGAGAATGTTGAAGCTTGGCACTCTTGGCGATGTCTTTGTCATGGCGCCTTCTTGAAGTAGATGGAGCTTCATAGGATGGTTGCATGGTGGCCTTCTTGTTGCTCAATCTTGAGCTTGAACCATAATGGGTTGTGCCATGACGCTTGGTGGTGCCGCTCTTGAACATGGTGGTGATGGGGGTCCTCTCCTCTTGCATGTTGTCGAAGTCGCCGCACATGCTACAAGAGTAGTTGTCGTAGACGTTCTCCACCATGTCATCGGAGTGGTAGTCGTAGTCGTGGCGCTCCACCATGTTGTTGTAGTCGAAGTTGGTACCATGTGATGAGGCATGTGAAGACACTTGCTTCTCATTGTCGTTGGAGCTTGTGTAGTCGGAGTCGTGGTAGATGCATATGTATTGGAGTCGATACCATAGGATGAAGGTTGCTTGACGTCATGGTACCGCTCCTTGTCGTGTACGCTCGAATAGTCGGAGTCATAGTAGTTGTAGCGGAAGTCTTGGTAATGATCCATCATGTCATGGGGGTCATTGTCGGTGTAGTCGTCGTAGTAGTCCCCCATGTCCTCAATGCTTGGGGCATCATAGTATATGTGACTCATCGTGTAGTTCTCCTCATAGGCTCCATAGTTGCATTCGCTCTCCCTAGACATGTCAACTCACAAGACAAGTGTATATATGTGGAGTGGAAAGGAACTAGAACACAACCTCTCACCTTGTAGATAGTATTGGACGTCGTGGACAACCAAGGGAAACGATCACAAAGTAAAATGTTTGTGTTCAAGTATCCAAAGCAAACTCCAAAACACACACGGCTTAAAAGTTGGTAGATAGGTATGGTAGGTGGAAAGCAAATTGAACCAATCGGAAACCAAGATATTGTCAAAGCAAGTAGAGAACCACGATGATCACAAAGCAAATACAAGTCCATCTCAAAAGATAGGAATGTAGTTCAAGGAAACACACGCGCGGAGAGATAAATGGGACTTATGCAACCAAGAAGTGAGCTAAAGAACCAAATGATCCTAGCGAAGACTATATAAGCTCGTGTTGCACAAGTACAAGGAGAGCTACTAGCTCGATTGCAATTTATTGGTGGGCTACAAGATTTGCACAACAATGCACCACCTACAAGGTGTTCATCGAGCTTGCGCTTTCCTACTAGATATGGCAAGTGGTGTTTCTTTCTTTTCTTTCTTTTGATTTGGCACTTTTTGCTTCTTTTCTCTTTTGATTCTTTTCTATTTTTGCACACCACTTCTTTTTTATGCCAACACAAGATATATGATATATGACAACTAGCGCACAACTTTTGCTCGGAAACTACACGGTGCAATGTGCAAAGCCCAAGCAATCATCAAGAGCAAGCCTCAATAGGACATGGTAATCGCAAAGATATAGTGTGGCTTTCAACGAAATGGCAAGGGGCAAAGATTGGCGATGTTATACCTTTCGTCGATGTTCTTCACCCTTTGTTGTAGAAGCTTCGTGCTTGCCCACGAATTTTGGTGGTGGTAGATGATAGATCTTCCGCAATGGTGACGAAGGCCTTGATCGTAGCTTCGAAACGAGCCGAAGAACACCAAAAACGGAGTCCGGAATCAAAAGATATGGCCAAAACAATTTTCTGAAAATTTCAGTTTTCTGCGGGTACCGCTGGGAGGGGCGGTAGTACCGCTGGAGGTACCGCTGGGAGCAACAGAAAGCGATTTTTGGTGGTACCGCTGGCGGTAGTGCTGGTAGGGGCGGTAGTACCGCTAGGGGGGGGGGGCGGTAGTACCGCTACGGGACGGAGATTTTGAGCGGAAAAACGACCCGAAAAAGGCCAAATCGGAGGGGAAATCGATGGAATTAGGCCATGGGAACGCAAAGGAAGTAAGATCAACTAGTATAGCAATAGATCCACGGATCAAAACTTGCAAAAACGCACTCAAATCTCAAATCGATCCAAAAGCAATTTGGGGCTATTTTTGGTGGAAATTTTCGAATTTCGTAAAATCAAAGAAACATTTGGGGGATTTGTGGGGGAAACAAAGTCAAATCCGTGGCAACCATGCTCTGATACCATATGATGAGGAAAAGTCCTCTAGGGTGGCCCGATCTTCACGGATTGACGAACGAGTGGAAGAACGCACGCAAGAACACGAAGAACACAAGGAAGAACACCAAGAACACAAGAACACGCACAAGATACAAGAACCGTTTTCCTTACCGGTCGGTCCAACTGGCCCAATAGAATCCACATGAAGGTGAGAGATCGGCAAGTAGATACAAGAAGGGATCTTGGATGGTTGTTTCTCCAACGGTCAACCGGACCGCTCCAATAAAGTCACCCGAAGATGAAAGATTGGCAAGTAGTCAAACTACAAGTAGAGGTCTTGAATCCACGCAGGGATCTTCTCCACTTGGGGAGGAACCATCCCCACAAGGAGAGGAAGGAGACCTTTGAGAAGAAGGAGTCTAGCTCTACTCTAATCTCAAAACATAGTCTATCCAGATCTGGAGGGGGTAGGTGCCTAGTTATAGTGTTGACCCAAAAGGGGGGGTAGGTGGAAGAGGATAAGGGCATCCAACCCGAGCTGGTTCCCGCCGCAGCGGTAGTGCCGCTGGGCCCAGCGGTAGTACCGCTGGAGCGGGCCTTCGCATGCCGTGGCGGTAGTACCGCTGGGTCCAGCGGTAGTACCACTGCGGGCGGTAGTACCGCTGCGCTTCCGCTGGAGGTACCGGCTTGAGCAACAGAGCCCGATTCTGGTGGAAGCGGCGGCGGTAGTACCGCGACCTCTGGCGGTAGTACCGCTGCCTGGGGCTGCTTGCTCCTCTTCCTTCTTCTCCATCTTGACGCTTTCTCCTCCTCTTCCATGCGTACGCCTTGGATGATCTTGAGTCTTGGGCTTCCTTGGCATCTCCCCGAATGTCCGTGCTCGTCGTGTGATACCTATCATAGAAAAGGGGTAGATGCTAACGTAGTATACCATCCAAAGGGGCACGAAATGAGATCTCGTAAAGGAAAGAGTTCACCTTTGAGCTCAATGACAACTTGTCATATGTTGGGTTGCTTGACATGGTGATGGTCCTAGGTTGGGCTACATCAAAGAAGGTCATGATCATCAATGACATGGGAGAGTATGAATCTATGAGTGAAGATGAGTATAATGCTTTGAACAAGGTCGCCACAATGCAAAGTGCTCAAGAAGAAGAAAGTGAGATATATTGTGATGGCGACAACAACCCTTCCTTGGTTGTGGCAAGAGCTCTAACCACCAATGTTCAAGTGGAAGAAGACCAAAGATGCAACTTGTTTCAAACTAGAGCGGGAATCAATGGAAAGTCCATCAAGGTCATCATAGATGGTGGAAGTTGCCACAACTTAGCGAGCAAGGAACTTTGTGATAAGCTCAACTTGAAGTTCAAGAAGCACCCATATCCTTACCACGTGCAATGGTTAAGTGATACCGGAGCCGTCAAGATTCAACACATGGTGCAAGCGTCCTTCAAGATTGGAGCATATGAAGATACGGTTGATTGTGATGTTGTGCCTATGACCGTTTGTCATTTACTTCTTGGACGTCCTTGGCAATTTGATAAGGGTGCTATGCATGATGGAAGGACAAATTACTATAGCTTCAAGAACAACGACAAGACCTTCGTCCTTCGTCCCATGACACCAAGTCGAGTCATCGCCGACAACGCCAAGAATATTGCAAGGGCACAACAAGATCGTTCCTCAAGTGAGATGAGTGGTGAGCGAGAGACCCACCATAAAGTGAGTGAGAGCCACAAGCCAAATGAGTGTGACACTTCAAAGAGAGTTCCCACAAAACTTACACTATGTGCCACCAAAAGAGTGATAAGGGAGTTGAGAGAGAACCCATCCACCCTCCACTATGTGCTCATATGCAAGGGTGTAGTTTCTATGACTAACACTTTCACAAACCTTCCTCCTTCTTTGTTGTCTCTTTTGAAGGACTTTGAAGATGTCTTCCCTCAAGACGTGCCTCCGGGACTACCTCCTCTACGCGGAATCGAGCATCGCATCGACCTTGTTCCCGGCGCACCACTACCAAACCGCGCTCCTTACCGCACCAACCCCGAGGAGACAAAGGAGATCGAGTGGCAAATACAAGAACTTCTTGCCATGGGACATATCCGCGAGAGCTTGAGTCCGTGCGCCGTGCCCGTCATCTTGGTACCCAAGCATGACAACACTCCATTTGGTCTTTCCAATGCACCTTCTACTTTTATGCGTCTTATGAATCATGTTTTGCGTCCTTTCATTGGGAAATTTGTTGTGGTATACTTTGACGACGTCCTTATTTATAGCAAATCTTTGGAAGAGCACACTTCTCATGTTGCTCAAGTTTTGTTGGTTCTTCGCAATGAAAAGCTTTATGCAAATCTTTCTAAGTGCACTTTTGCCACCAACAAACTTGTTTTCTTGGGTTTTGTTGTTTCTTCGGATGGAGTCGAAGTCGATGAAGCCCGATCTGTCGATTCGTTGCGTTTTTGGTAGTTTTTGTCCATGGATCTGTTGCTTTAGGACCCCCTCCACCTTTGTTTGCGTTCCGTAGCCTTAATTTTGCCAATTTCCCACGAATTTGAGGATTTTTCGAGTCCAATTTCCGCCCAAAATCGAAAGTCAAACTTCAGAAATCGGGCAGGTCGGTACTACCGGGCCTAGGCCGGTACTATCGGGTTTTCAAAATTTGGCCGAAAATTTTTCTTCCTTATTTTCGTTTTAGCATTTCCTCTTTGGTTTGAGTTCTTTCTTGGTGAGCCTTATGTCTTCGACATCGACACGCTTCCGCTACAACGCATCATCAACGCCAAGCGACGACGCCACCAAGGACTCGCCATTCCCCCACCATCATAATCCATTGTGAGCCTTTCTTCCTTTCATGTACCTTGACCTATCGGGCTAGCTCTTTGATATTACGGGGCATTGCACTTGTTCGAGTGATTGTGATGTAGTGCAACATAGGCACACAACACCAAGTGGCCCAATGACAATAGCAAGAGTCAAAGCTCTACATGATAAGGTGAATTCACTCCTATCTATGTGTGATCTCGATACCCCTTTGGATGGTTTGCTACTTCATTCCGATACCTTGTGCATACTCAGGCATGACCCTCTTGAAGATCTCCAAGGAAGTGTAGAAGTTGGACAAGAATCGAGCCAAGAAGACGAAGGAGAAGGAGAGAAGAATGGGAACAAGTCCCAGGCGGCGGTACTACCGCCCCAGAACCAGCCGAGCCAGACGCATCCCCACCGGAGTCCAGCCGAGCCAGAAGAAGCTGGGCGGTACTACCGCCCCAGCGGTACTACCGCCGAAGCCACCGCCGAAATCAGCCCTCTGTTTGTTCGTCCGGCAGCTCCAGCGGTACCGTAGCGGTACTACCGCTGGCCAGCGGTACTACCGCTGGGCCTGGCGGTACTAGCGCTGGAGTTGACTTCGTACCAGTTCGAAGCCCGCCCAGCGGTACTACCGCTGGCTCCAGCGGTACTACCGCTGCGGCGGGAACCTGACGGGTTGAGGACCCTTGTCTCCTCACTTATCCTACCTTATCCTACCTAGACTATAAATAGAACCTCCCCATCTAGATCTAGGGTTAGACTATGATTTGAGAACTAAAGTAGAGCCTTGCTCCTTCTTCTCAAGTGTCTCTTTCCTCCTATGGAGATGAATCAAGACCTCCACATGTGGAGATGAACCAAGGCCTCCTCTTGAGGAGAAGATCCCTGCGTGGATACCAAGGCTCCGCTTGTAGTTGCGATTACTTGCTAATCTTCCATCTTTAGGTGGCTAGGTTGGATTGGTTGGATTGACCAATTGGACAAACAATCCTAAGAGTAAGGTGTGCTTGGGAGAGGAGGATTGGGGGCTGCCCTCGGGGATTTGTTACCAGTCGATTCTTGCCGGGTTGCTACTTGCTATTTACCCTTGTGTGTTTGATTTCCCCTCTTTGTGTTCATCGTTCTTCGCGTGTTCTTCGTGTTCACCTTCCCTCCGCACAAATCCGTGAAAATCGGGACCTACCCGCATCATATGGTATCAGAGCTCTAGGTTGACACGGATTTGATTTGTGTTTCCACCGAAATCCACCAAATTTTTCTTCGTTTTTGAGAAATTCGAAAATTTCCACCAAAAATAGCCTTGCCTTGATTCGAGCCGATCTGTCGATTCGTTGCGTTTTTGGTAGTTTTTGTCCATGGATCTGTTGCTTTAGGACCCCCTCCACCTTGTTTGCGTTCCCTAGCCTTAATTTTGCCGATTTCCCACGAATTCGAGGAAGTTTTGGAGCCCAATTCCGCCCAATTTCGAGTCAAAATCGCGCAGATCGCGCGCACGGTACCTCCAGCGGTCCGGCGGTACTACCAGGCAGCGGTACTACCGCTGGGGGCAGCGGTACTACCGCCAGGGCAGATTTTTCTGAAATTTTTCTTTTCCTCGGTTCGTTTTTGGCATTTCCTCTTTGGTTTGAGTCCTTTCTTGGTGTGCCTACGTCTACGACATCGACAAGCTTCCGCAGCAACGCATCATCAACGCCAAGCGACGACGCCACCAAGGACTCGACATTCCCCCACCATCATATTCCGTTGTGAGCCCTTCTTCCTTTCGCGCAACTTAACCTATTGGACTAGCTCGGTGATATTGCGAGGCATTGCACGTGTTGAGTGTTTGTCTTCAAGTATTGGCGAGTGTGTATCGTTAGAGAGCTTGGCACTAGCAAAAGAGAAGGAATCATCGTCAAAAAGCAAAAATCAAAAAAAAAAGAGAAAAGAAAAGAATCAAGTGGTGCCAAGTTCATCTCTTGTAGGTTGCGACAAAGCTAAGACCGCCAAAGTGAGTGTGAGTGTTAACTCTTGTGCAAATCCGTTGCCCACAAAAAGCAATTGAGCTAGCGTCCTTCTTGTGTTGGGTGACATTTGAGCACGTAGTCTTCGTTAGGTTGTCTATCTTCGAGTGCTCGCCCTTTGGTCGCCCAACCCCATCATTCGCTTTTGTGTGTGTTTCTTGATACTTTGTGGTTGGAGTTTCTTTGGTAATTTGATCATTGTGGATTTTCTCTACCTTTGACAATATACTTGTCGGCGGGTTTGCTTGTTTCGTTTGCCACTTCATACCTTCCTATCCTCATAAGTGTGTGTGTTGGGTGTTAGAACCGGATACTCTCCTCTCAAGCCACATTATACTTGGGATATAGTTTGTCTTGGTTTTTCCTTACCACATATCTCACTTGTTCTTGAAAATGTTTAGGGGAAGTACAAACGGAAGCTCAAGCTCGGATGAGGAAATCCATGGTGGAGTTCGCGGTGATCATGGCTATGTCACCAATCCGAGTTCGTCGGTCTTCGACACCTTGTTCGTGATGGCTTAGGCCGCTACGAGCGCCGTCTCCAAACTCATGATGCCAACTTCAACGAAATCAATGCGAACATGGAGCGGATGACCGAAGCTATCAACAACCTTGCGCGACAACGAGCTCCTTCACGCTCAAGCCGTACAAGAAGCACCTCAAGGTCGACACAAGCACATCATGGACGTCATGAACCTCGACAAGAACGTCAACATGATTCAAGGAGCGACGCCCATGAACGACCTCCTCCTATCGTTGAACAACCACATGATCTTCACGCGAACAATGCCAATGCGCATCAAGAACAACCTCACCAAAATGATGATCGTCGCGCACGCATACCATCACCACCACCGCCACGACGTGATCGTCATGACCCATTGGCTAATGACAATGGCGTTCCGGGTGCGAATGACTTTGGTGAACAAGGACGTCACCCTCGTCATCCTCCAAGGCCACGTCATCAAAACCATGACAATGCGAACAATGTCGAGCAACCCGTTCCTCAACAAGAGCTACCTCCTCAACATGCGCCTCGTCAAGAGCTTCCTCATGATCGTCACCAACACCAACGTTCCGAGTCAAGTGATAACGAGTCAAGCCAACACAATGGTGATGGACTCAACCGAAGGAGACGTGGACGTGCATTCCCACGTGGTGGCCACGTGACGACTATGATGACTTGACCAACGTCCGCTTTGACATACCCAAGTTCTACGGCACAAGTGATCCGGAAGCTTACTTCTCATGGGTACTCAAGGTTGACAAGATCTTCCGTGTGCAACGCTTCTCCGACAAAGAAGGTTGCCTTAGCCTCGATGGAGTTTGAAGAGTATGCTCTCTTGTGGTGGGAACAACTACAAGATGCTCGCGTCGCTAACCACCAACAACCAATTGACACTTGGGTTGAAATGAAAGAAACCATGTACAAGCGCTTCGTGCCAAGCCATTACACTAGAGACTTATACAAGAAGTTGCAAGAGTTGAAGCAAGGTTTGAAGTCGGTTGATGAGTACTACAAGGAAATGGAAATCTCCATGATGAGAGCCAATGTCAACGAGTACGAAGAGCAATCCATGGCTCGTTTCATGAATGGCCTCAACTATCCCATCAAGAAGATCGTGGAGTTCCAACCATATGCCTCTTTGGTAGAGCTAGTACATCAAGCTTCCAAGGCCGAGCGCCACGTGCTTGAAGAGCTCAAATACCTCAAGACAAAGGCATTCTACGCCAACAAGCCTTCTTCGTCAACTCCTACACCTTCACAAGCTCTTCCTCAAGCGAACACTCGAGGTCCTCCAAGAGTCTCTACTTCGACACCTCAAGCGCCTCAACCTTTCAAGAAAGTACCTCCCTCCTCCAAGGCGCCTCAAGGATCTTCGTCCGGCACAAGACTCTTGCAATGTTACAAGTGCGGCGGACAAGGGCACAAATCTTTTGAGTGCACCAACAAGAAGGTCATGATCATCAATGACATGGGAGAGTATGAATCTATGAGTGAAGATGAGTACAATGCTTTGAACAAGGTCGCCACAATGCAAAGTGCTCAAGAAGAAGAAATGAGATATTGTGATGGCGACAACAAAGACCCTTCCTTGGTTGTGGCAAGAGCTTTAACCACCAATGTTCAAGTAGAAGAAGACCAAAGATGCAACTTGTTTCAACAGAGCGGGAGTCAATGGAAAGTCCATCAAGGTCATCATAGATGGTGGAAGTTGCCACAACCTAGCGAGCAAAGAACTTTGTGATAAGCTCAACTTGAAGTTCAAGAAGCACCCACATCCTTACCATGTGCAATGGTTGAGTGATACCGGAGCCGTCAAGATTCAACACATGGTGCAAGTGTCCTTCAAGATTGGAGCCTATGAAGATACGGTTGATTGTGATGTTGTGCCTATGAACGTTTGTCACTTACTCCTTGGGCGTCCATGGCAATTTGACAAGGGTGCTATGCATGATGGACGAACAAACTACTATAGCTTCAAGAACAACGACAAGACCTTCGTCCTTCGTCCCATGACACCAAGTCAAGTCATCGCCGACAACGCCAAGACCATTGCAAGGGCACAACAAGATCGTTCGTCTAGTGAGATGAGTGGTGAGCGAGAGACCCACCATAAAGTGAGTGAGAGCCACAAGCCAAATGAGTGTGACACTTCAAAGAGAGTTCCCACAAAACTTACACTATTTGCCACAAAGAGAGAGATGAGGGAGTTGAGAGAGAACCCATCCACCCTACACTATGTGCTCATATGCAAGGGTGAAGTTTCTATGACTAACACTTTCACAAACCTTCCTCCTTCTTTGTTGTCTCTTTTGAAGGACTTTGAAGATGTCTTCCCTCAAGAGTGCCACCGGGACTACCTCCTCTACGGAATCGAGCACCGCATCGACCTTGTTCCCGGCGCACCGCTACCAAACCGCGCTCCTTACCGCACCAACCCCGAAGAAACAAAGGAGATCGAGCGGCAAATACAAGAACTTCTTGCCATGGGACACATCCGCGAGAGCTTGAGTCCGTGTGCCGTGCCCGTCATCTTGGTACCCAAGCACGACAACACTCTTCGCCTTTGCATGGATTGTCGCCCCATCAACGCCATACCGTTCGGTATCGCCATCCTATCCCTCGCCTTGATGATATGCTCGATGAGCTTTGTGGTTCCGCTATATTCTCCAAAATTGATCTTAAAAGTGGATATCACCAAATACGCATGTGTGAAGGTGATGAATGGAAGACCGCATTTAAAACTAAGCTTGGTCTTTATGAGTGGCTCGTCATGCCATTTGGTCTTTCCAATGCACCTTCTACTTTATGCGTCTCATGAATCATGTTTTGCGTCCTTTTATTGGCAAATTTGTTGTGGTATACTTTGACGACATCCTTATTATAGCAAGTCTTTGGAAGAGCACACTTCTCATGTTGCTCAAGTTTTGTTGGTTCTTCGCAATGAAAAGCTTTATGCAAATCTTTCTAAGTGCACTTTTGCCACCAACAAACTTGTTTTCTTGGGTTTTGTTGTTTCTTCGGATGGAGTGAAGTGATGAGCAAGATACAAGCAATTCGGACTTGGCCTTTTCCGACATCACTTGAGGAGTTGAGACGTTTTCTTGGTTTTGCCGGATTTTACCGCCGTTTCATCAAGGATTTTTCCACAATTGCTTGCCCCCTCCATGAACTTACAAAGAAGAATGTACCTTTCATTTGGGGCAATGCACATGATTTTGCTTTCAATGAGCTCAAACGGTTATTAACCGAAGCACCACTCCTTGCCCTTCCGGATTTCTCTAAGACATTTGAGATTGAATGCGATGCAAGTGGATTGGGCATTGGTGGAGTGCTTATGCAAAATGGTAGACCCATCGCATACCATAGTGAGAAACTAGATGGAGCTCGCTTGAATTACCCCATTTATGACAAAGAGTTATTTGCTTTGGTTCGTGTTTTGGATGTGTGGCAACATTACCTTCGTCCTAAGGAATTTGTCATTCATTCCGACCATGAATCCTTGAAATATTTGAAAAGTCAAACAAATTTGAACAAAAGACATGCTAAGTGGGTTGAGTTCATTGAGTCTTTCACTTTTGTAATCAAATACAAGAAAGGTAAAGACAATGTGGTCGCGGATGCTCTATCCCGCAAGGCCAACCTACTTACACGTCTTGACATTAGTGTCTTGGGTTTGGATGAGATTAAAGAGTTGTATGCTACCGATGCTTTCTTTGGAGACATTTTCGCTCAATGTTCGGAGCATAAAGGAATTGGTGATTTCTATTTGCACAAAGGTTTCTTGTTTAAGGCTAACAAACTATGTATACCCGAGTCTTCGCTTCGTTTGGTCCTTTTGAAGGAATCTCATGGAGGATCACTCATGGGTCATTTTGGACGCGACAAGACCTTTGCGATGCTCTCCACAACTACTATTGGCCAAGGATGTACCGGATGTGAACCGCTTGGTGCGACGATGTTCAACATGTCTCAAAGCTAAGTCTACTCTAAACTCTCATGGTTATACACACCTTTGCCTATTCCACATCACCCATGGTCCGATATAGCTATGGATTTTGTCTTAGGACTCCCACGCACTAAAACAAACAAGGATTCCATCTTTGTCGTCATTGATCGCTTCTCTAAAATGGCACACTTTATACCTTGCAACAAGAGCGACGATGCTTCACACATTGCTACTTTGTTTTTCAGGGAAATCGTCCGTCTTCATGGAGTGCCCAAGACCATTGTGTCGGATCGTGACGTCAAGTTCGTGAGCTATTTTTGGAAGACTTTGATGGCCAAGATGGGAATCAAGCAACTATTCTCCACCGCATACCACCCTCAAACCGATGGCCAAACCGAAGTGGTGAACCGAAGCCTATCCACACTCCTTCGTGTGTTGATCAAGCCTAACTTGAAGAATTGGGAAGAGTGCATCCCACACGCCGAGTTCGCCTACAATCGAGCACTACACCGCGCAACAAAGAGAACACCCTTCGAGGTTGTCTATGGCTCCAACCCCTACACCGCGCTAGACATGCTACCACTTCCACTCCGAGAACAAGTAACATGGACTTCGACAAGCGCGCCGCTACATGAAGACACAAGGGCCACGCTAGAGAAGCATAAGGAAGACCATGCTACGAAGATGAACAAGAACAAGCGCCCCATGATCTTTGAAGAAGGAGACCTTGTTTGGCTACATCTACGCAAGGACCGCTTCCCCGATGAAGAAAGTCTAAGCTCGCGCCAAGAGGAGATGGTCCTTTCAAGGTTCTCAAGCGCATCAACGACAACGCATACAAGATCGACATACCAAAGTCCAAGTACGGCGTTCACAACACCTTCAACGTCGCCGACATCTCACCTTACCTTGGTGACCCAAGTGATGATGAGGACGAAGAGTCGAGGACGACTCTTTCCAAGGGGGGGGGAGATGATGTAGTGCAACCTAGGCACACAACACCAAGTGGCCCAATGACAAGAGCAAGAGTCAAAGCTCTACATGATAAGGTGAATTCGCTCCTATCTATGTGTGATCTCGATACCCTTTGAATGGTTGCTACTTCATTCCGATACCTTGTGCATACTCAGGCATGACCCTCTTGAAGATCTCCAAGGAAGTGTAGAAGTTGGACAAGAATCGAGCCAAGAAGACGAAGGAGAAGGAGAGAAGAATGGGAACAAGTCCCAGGCGGCGGTACTACCGCCAGTGGCGGCGGTACTACCGCCCCAGAACCAGCCGAGCCAGACGCGTCCCCACCGGAGTCCAGCCGAGCCAGAAGAAGCTGGGCGGTACTACCGCCCCACTGGGCGGTACTATCGCCGAAGCCACCGCCGAAATCAGCCCTCTGTTCGTTCGTCCGGCAGCTCCAGCGGTACCATAGCGGTACTACCGCTGGCCAGCGGTACTACCGCTGGGACTTCGGTACCAGTTCGAGGCCCGCCCAGCGGTACTACCGCTGGCTCCAGCGGTACTACCGCTGCGGCGGGAACCTGACGGTTGAGGACCCTTGTCTCCTCACTTATCCTACCTTATCCTACCTAGACTATAAATAGAACCTCCCCACCTAGATCTAGGGTTAGACTATGATTTGAGAACTAAGTAGAGCCTTGCTCCTCTTCTCAAGTGTCTCTTTCCTCCTATGGAGATGAATCAAGACCTCCACATGTGGAGATGAACCAAGGCCTCCTCTTGAGGAGAAGATCCCTGCGTGGATACCAAGGCTTCCGCTTGTAGTTGCGATTACTTGCTAATCTTCCATCTTTAGGTGGCTAGGTTGGATTGGTTGGATTGACCAATTGGACAAACAATCCTAAGAGTAAGGTGTGCTTGGGAGAGGAGGATTGGGGGCTACCCTCGGGGATTTGTTACCAATCGAGTCTTGCCGGGTTGCTACTTGCTATTTACCCTTGTGTGTTTGATTTCCCTTCTTTTGTGTTCTTCGTTCTTCACGTGTTCTTCGTGTTCAACCTTCCCTCCGTCCAAATCCGTGAAAATCGGGACCTACCCGCATCAGATTGTCTTAAAATATTGGCGAGTGTGTTTCGTTAGTGATCTTGGCACTAGCAAAAGGGAAGGAATCATCGTCAAAAAGCAAAAATCAAAAAAAAGAGAGAGAAGAGAAAAGAAAAGAAAAGAACAAGAGTAGTGCCAAGTATCATCTCTTGTAGGTTGCGACAAAGCTTGTACCGCCAAAGTGAGTGTGAGTGTGTAACACTTGTGCAAATCCGTAGCCCATTAAAAGGCAATTGAGCTAGCGTCCCTCTTGTGTTGGGTGACATTTGAGCACGTAGTCTTCGTTAGGTTGTCTATCTTCGAGTGCTCGCCCTTTGGTCGCCCAACCCCATCATTCGCTTTTGTGTGTGTTTCTTCATCATTTGTGGTTGGAGTTTCTTTGGTAATTTGATCATTGTGGATTTTCTCTACCTTTGACAATACACTTTCATCGGGTTTGCTTGTTTCGTTTGCCACTTCGTACCTTCCTATCCTCATAAGTGTGTGTTGGCTGTTAGAACCGGATTCTCTCCTCCCAAGCCACATTATACTTGGGATATAGTTTGTCTTGGTTTTTCCTTAGCACACATCTCACTTGTTCTTGAGAAAATGTTTAGGGGAAGTACAAACGAAAGCTCAAGCTCGGACGATGAAATCCATGGTGGAGTTCGCGGTGATCATGGCTATGTCACACAAACGGAGTTTGTTGGTCTTCGACACCTTCTTCATGATGGCCTAGGACGCTACAACCGCCGCCTTCAAGCTCAGGAGAACAACTTCAACAAACGCATGCATGCGCAAGAAGCATCTATGGAGCGGGTGACCGAAGCTCTCAACAACCTTGCGCGACAACGAGCTTCTTCACGCTCAAGCCGTACAAGAAGCACCTCAAGGTCGACACAAGCACGTCATGGACGTCATGAACCTCGACAAGAACGTCAACAAGACCCAAGGCGCGACGCCCATGAACGACCTCCTCCTAACGTTGAACAACCACATGATCTTCACACGAACAATGCCAATGCGCATCAAGAACAACCTCACCAAAATGTTGAACATCGCGAGCGCATACCATCACCACCACCGCAACAACGTGATCGTCATGACCCATTGGCTAATGACAATGGTGATGTGGGTAGGTCTCGATTTTCACGGATTTGTGTGGAGGGAAAGATGAACACGAAGAACAAACGAAGAACGAAGAACACAAAAGAGGGGAAATCACAACACAAAGGATAAATAGCAAGTAGCAACCCGGCAAGACTCGATTGGTAACAAATCCCCGTGGGCAGCCCCCAATCCTCCTCTCCCAAGCACACCTTACTCTTAGGATTGTTTGTCCAATTGGTCAATACAACCAACCCGATAGAATCACCGTAAGATGAAAGATCGGCAAGTAATCGCAACTACAAGCGGAGCCTTGGTATCCACGCAGGGATCTTCTCCTCAAGAGGAGGCCATGGTTCATCTCCACATGTGGAGGTCTTGATTCATCTCCATAGGAGGAAAGAGACACTTTGAGAAGAAGGAGCAAGGCTCTACTTTAGTTCCCAAATCACAGTCTAACCCTAGATCTAGTCCAAGGAGTGCTATTTATAGTCTAGATGCAAAACGAGGCGAAAGGATAAGTTTACACGGGTCCTGTCCCGAACTCATGCCCGCACAGGCGGTAGTACCGCTGGGTTAGCCGGTGGTACCGCTGGTGCGGGCAGGCGTCGCTGCTCCCCACGTCGCCGGTACCAGTTGGTACCGTTACTGGTGCCGCTGGCGGTACCGGACGCCGCGTCCGAAGCGCCGTTTGGCGGTAGTTGGGGCGGTAGCACCGCCGACGTGGGGTCGCCCGTCCCCGGTACCGACCGGTACCGCTGCCAGTGCCGCTGGAGGTACCGCCGGCGTGGGTTGAGGCCTTGCTGACTGGGCCAGGGGCGGTAGTACCGCTTAACCCGGCGGTAGTACCGCTGCCTGGGTCTTTTCTTCTCTTCCTTCGTCTCTTCCAAGCCACCGTCTTGGCGTCCTCCACTCCTCTTGCACCTTGGTCATCCTCTCGAGTATCCGTAGTCGTCGTGACACTCCTAGTATCAACAAGAGATAGAGGATGACGTAGTATACCATCCAAACGGGTGGAAATTGAGTTATCCAAGAGGAATGAGTTCACCTTTGAGGTCGATGACGACATGGGATGTGTTGAGGGTCTTGACATGGTGATGGTCGTGACCAGGGCTACATCATCTCCCCCTATTTAAAAAGAGTCGTCCTCGACTCTTGCTCTTCATCATCATGGCAAGGAGGTAGATGCGTAGACCTTGTCTTGTCGTTCACCATGTAGTCGATGGAAATGATGTGGCACTTCTTCAATGTTCCTTCGCCTTTCAAGTAACCTATAAAACTCACAAGGAAGACGAAACAACACTCAAAGAGTAGCCAATTCTTGAAGGTCATTGCATGAGCACTTATGTAGAAGGAAGTCACCTTAGCGAGATGCCGATGTGCTCTTCTTACAAGAACTTTCGTCATAGGAATGTGTGGTGGAATCAACTCATGTAGTCTCATCCAAAGGTACGACCTACACATCAAAGACCAAGCAAACCATGTGTGTGCAAGATAGAGGAGCATATCATCAATGACATGTCCATTTATGTTCATTACACCATTAGCACAACACAAATATGTGAAATTCAAAGCATATGCAAGGTCAATGTGCAAGCAATTTCTCGAAACATCCTCAAAATATGGGAACACAAAAACTCCATGAAAATTTGAGAAGGCAATGGTAGCTATCTCTTTTCGAACCATAGGATCATTAGTGCACACAAGGCATTGGAAAGAACAATTTGTCATTATCCTTGATGCACTAAGAGGAGGATTTGGCAAAAACATACAATGAAGAATGTCCAAAATATCATCATGGGTGCAAACAAAGCACAAGAAAGAGCAAGTTTTCAACATATTTGTTGCAACACCAAATTGGTAGAAACCAAAACACTCAAGACAAGACATGCTCAAAATGTCATTATGGTTGCACACAAGCCAAGCAAAAGAACAATTGTGCATCATATTCGTGGCAACGCATAAATCATTCATATGAAAGATGGGAAAATTTGTCTTGCCATAGGAGAGACCAACATCACAAACATGTTTGCAAACAAACCAAATGCAAGAGAAATTGGTCAACTTGTTTGATGCAAAACATGGGAAAGGTATTAGAGCCGGGTTCGATCCATGACTCAAGTGTATGCTCTCAAGAGCTCACATTGTCAACTCATGCTCAATTGCGGTTGACATTATCATGCATTGACCAGCACACACAAGACACCATATGAAGAAATGATGTGCACGGTATATGAACACGTCATCCATCATGACGCGTCTCTTCATTTGCACAACACCAACCACACCAAAATCAAATGGAAAATATGACATATGTGGATGGTCACTATGCAAAGTGAAGGATGGAACAAGGTCCATAAAAGAGAATGAAAAATCTCCACAAGGTGAGAAAGCTATGGGGGCAATCTCATAAGCCAATATATCAACATTATTGCAAACCAAGCATTTAAAAGAACAATTGTTCAATATTTTGGATGCAACAATGGGAAAGTAGCGCAAACATCGATTGCAAAACATGGGAATGGCAAAGTCATCACGAATAGAAGAATCGACATGGTCATCATTGCGGAAAACGTGAAGATTGCTGTCACCAAACATTGGAAAAGAGCAATTGTTCGTCATGTTTGAATTGACAACGGACGAGAATTGGAAACACTCATAACTAGGCATGTCGATGGAAATATCATCACAAATAGATGATTCCACATGATCAACATTAGAAGTATCACATGGGAATAAAAATGTATCATATGATGGGGTAAAGAAATCATCCATAGCATGCAAGCAATCATCATTCATCATGTCCATGAGGGGAAACATGGTCACATCAACACCCATACCTTGATAGTCCCGCTCATGTGAAGTAGGTGTTGAAGTAGTAGTCGCTTCCATGAAGCCGACTTGTTCATCGTGATGTAGGCATGTGGTTGCATCATCCTCATGCATGAAACCTAGTACACAATGAGAGAACACACTAGAGGAAGACGGTAAGTTGTTAGAATGCAAAGTGGCCTCACTTGACCTCTCAACTACCTCTCTCAACTTATATGGTGTATCACTCATTCCCTCAAAATAGAAACACTCAAGCACATGAGGGTAACTCTCATGCTCAACCTTCTCGAGCTCATCGCCTCCAAAGATGCATGCCATAGTTTGGCCATCCTCATTCAACGCATCCACCAATGTGATAGCATTGCTCATGCTCGCCTCCGTGGTCGAAGGGAAAATCCCATTCTCGAACATCTTCTTGTCGTCCTTATCTCCATTTGGGCACTCCCACATCATGTGACCATTGCCATCGCATATTGGACACGAGAGATTGGGACATTCTCGTGGACCATGGTCTTGGCCTTGGCAATTGTCGCATATGCGTTCTTCCTCATGCCATATGATGAGGATATATCTGTGGATTATGGTGATTATCCATGCTTGAGTTGGAAGGAAATATTAAGCCTGACTGATGATTATTATCAGGTGAATTTATTCCTAGCTCAAAATAATACTTTGATATCTCAGAATTATATACTATCTAAATCATTGTATTATTGTTTGATTAGATTTGGCATCCGTCAGAATAGCGCCAGCGGGAGGAGAGGGAGGACGGCGACCACAAGACACGCGAGATCGGCGACCACAAAGACACACCATGAGCAGAGCGACGCGTCCGCAGTGCAACACAACAAGAAACTAAGCTCATGTGCATTCACGTAATGCATGGAAGTCGGACCCAGCCAAGTACGTGTGTGGTGTGGCCAAGCAAAGCATTTACATGCATGTACTCTCGAGGCAACAAGAGAAGACGTACTCAAGCTGCACGTCTGCCTTCACATGTACTCCGTGTGCATCAAGTTGGTGGGCCCAACGTGGGCCAGCTCTACCCTATGTCAGCAGCCCAAGAAGATACGTGAAGACACGGCAGCCACGGAGCCCACAACTGAGAAGACCGGCGAAGGAAACGGGACGTCGAGGCGGCGCACCCGATCAATAAATAGATTGCAGATTTTATTGTAAAAGTTAGACCACGTTTAGATAAAACCCTAGTTTCTAGTTGAACAGCGAAAGCTTTCCTCTGAAATTATACATCTCCAATTCGTATCGATCTGGAGAGGTGAACATCAATTGAAGTGTGATCTGTTCTTTCCATTGGGAATTAGTAGATTGCAATTATACCGTTTCGTGGTCGACGGCTACGTGCGCAAGTGTGTGAAGTCGTGAATATCCGAAGGGTAGAGAGCTGCTGCATTGGCATCAGGGATCTAGCGAGGAGAGTTCATCGGTGACACCAAGTTATCCATCATCCAACGACGTGCTCAACGAGAAGATCGGGCCACCCCATATCATCTTGGTATCAGAGCAGCCAGCATGCGCATCACTTTGTGAGTCTAATTCTTTGCTGGTTGATTCTTGTGATTTGACATGCACACGTACTTCTGGACCATGTGAGCACTTTGAAATTTCGAATTTCGATCATGTGGTACTGATTTCACATAAGGAAGTGCTTGCTCGAATTCCACTTGATACTATTGTTTCTTATGTCATCCTAGATGAACCTATGAACATGAGTTGTGCTATGGACAAGATATCTGAAATTTCATATTTGCGTTCTGGCACTCATGCATGTTGTTTCACTGTTAATCTGATTGGTGTCCAGCAAACAAAGGTACCACGTTTGTTGGACAGTCCTGCTATTGCTAGATTTGAATATGATTATGCACATACGTCGTACTTGTCCCAAATTAATTTGTGCTTCACTTATACTTGCAATTTCAGTTGCGTAATGTATATTCAGATTAATCGTCGTGTCAAGAAAAATGGTACAACATACTATATATACACGTACTATGCGTATACGTTGTTTTTTTTGTTTCTTCCACTTTCAGCTTATCCAAAGCCGCGGACGGCTTTTATTGAAGAAAGGGAGGATGATGAGGATATATCTGTGGATTATGGTGATTATCCATGCTTGAGTTGGAAGGAAATATTAAGCCTGACTGATGATTATTATCAGGTGAATTTATTCCTAGCTCAAAATAATACTTTGATATCTCAGAATTATATACTATCTAAATCATTGTATTATTGTTTGATTAGATTTGGCATCCGTCAGAATAGCGCCAGCGGGAGGAGAGGGAGGATGGCGACCACAAGACACGCGAGATCGGCGACCACAAAGACACACCATGAGCAGAGCGACGCGTCCGCAGTGCAACACAACAAGAAACTAAGCTCATGTGCATTCACGTAATGCATGGAAGTGGGACCCAGGCAAGTACGTGTGTGGTGTGGCCAAGCAAAGCATTTACATGCATGTACTCTCGAGGCAACAAGAGAAGATGTACTCAAGCTGCATGTCTGCCTTCACATGTACTCCGTGTGCATCAAGTTGGTGGGCCCAACGTGGGCCAGCTCTACCCTATGTCAGCAGCCCAAGAAGATACGTGAAGACACGGCAGCCACGGAGCCCACAACTAAGAAGACCAGCGAAGGAAACGGGACGTCGAGGCGGCGCACCCGATCAATAAATAGATAGCAGATTTTATTGTAAAAGTTAGACCACGTTTAGATAAAACCCTAGTTTCTAGTTGAACAGCGAAAGCTTTCCTCTGAAATTATACATCTCCAATTCGTATCGATCTGGAGAGGTGAACATCAATTGAAGTGTGATCTGTTCTTTCCATTGGGAATTAGTAGATTGCAATTATACCGTTTCGTGGTCGACGGCTACGTGCGCAAGTGTGTGAAGTCGTGAATATCCGAAGGGTAGAGAGCTGCTGCTTTGGCATCAGGGATCTAGCGAGGAGAGTTCATCGGTGACACCAAGTTATCCATCATCCAACGACGTGCTCAACGAGAAGACCGGGCCACCCCATATCACCATATGGGAGTCCAAGTGTTTCGGCGATCTCTAGGGTGAGGTGGTGGCGAAGGAGTGCGTTCATGGCGTCCACCATTTGAGCGATGAAGCTCTTGATGTTCATCCTTTTGGTACGCTCGAGGTGAGTGTTGAAGTTCTTGTCAAGGTTCATGACGTCCATGACGATCGCGTTGTTGTGGTGGTGGTGATGGTAGGCGGTCTCCGTTAGCTTCTGTCACTGTGTGCCAAATCCATAGCAGGAGCAGCTATTCGATTCGAAGAAACAAATGAGAGGAAGCGGAGGGCAGCAGCTTCGGGTGGCTCTCAATCGTAAGGATATAAGTGTGACATTGAGTATATGACATAATTTGTGTCAAAAATCTGCCCAAGGAGCACGTCTTCATCGTGCTTCACGTTGCCTTCGGTGTGAGGTTTGTATGCTCCATGATTCTTACATTAATATCATTCTCTTTGCAATATAAAATATAGGACCAATGCAAAAAAAAACATGTAGACCCTTGGACGGTCTATCCTAATTCTAAATGGTCTCCTTAATTGTAAAGACGTGCGTTGCACGTAGATCCAAAACGAGCCGAAAGGATAAGGTTACCCGGGCCTGCTGCCCGAACTGCTCCCGCACTGGCGGTAGTACCGCTGGCTCAACCGGTGGTACCGCCGGTGCGGGCAGCCGTCGCTGCTTCCCACGCCCCCGGTACCAACTGGTACCGCGGCGGCGGTAGCTGGAGGTACCGGAAGAGGGCCCCGAAGCACGGTTTCGGCGGTAGCTTGGGCGGTAGCACCGCCGGCGTGGGGGTCGTTGGAGTTTCTTTGGTAATTTGATCATTGTGGATTTTCTCTACCTTTGACAATATACTTGTCGTCGGGTTTGCTTGTTTCGTTTGCCACTTCATACCTTCCTATCCTCATAAGTGTGTGTGTTGGGTGTTAGAACCGGATACTCTCCTCTCAAGCTACATTACACTTGGGATATAGTTTGTCTTGGTTTTCCTTACCGCACATCTCACTTGTTTCTTGAGAAAATGTTTAGGGAAAGTACAAACGGAAGCTCAAGCTCGGATGAGGAAATCCATGGTGAAGTTCAAGGTGATCATGCCTATGTTACACTTGATGAGTTCGTTGGTATTGGACACCTTCTTCGTGATGGCTTATGCCACTATGAACGACGACGTCAAGCTCTAGAAGCCAACTTCAACAACCGCATGCATGCGCAAGAAACGTCTATAGAGCGAGTGACCGAAGCTATCAACAACCTTGTGCAACATCGCTCTTCTCCAAGCTCGCGCCGCACAAGGCACACTTCAAGGTCGTCACAATCAAGGCATACGCGTCATGGTCCTCGTCAAGGTGAACCACAACAAGATCTTCAAGATAACCCAAGACGCGACGGTCATGAACGACATCGTCTTCACGTGGAACATCCACGTTCTCCTAGCGTGAACAATGCCAACGCGCATCAAGAGCGTCAACGCCCAAATGGGGAACATCATGACCGCCTACCATCACCACCACCACAACAACGCGATCGTCATGGACGTTATGAACCTCGACAAGAACGTCAACACTCACCTCGAGCGTACCAAAAGAATGAACATCAAGAGCTTCATCGCTCAAATGGTGGACGCCATGAACGCACTCCTTCGCCACCACCTCACCCTAGAGATCGCCGAGACACTTGGACTCCCATATGGCATGAGGAAGAACGCATATGCGACAATTGCCAAGGCCAAGACCATGGTCCATGAGAATGTCCCAATCTCTCGTGTCCAATATGCGATGGCAATGGTCACATGATGTGGGAGTGCCCAAATGGAGATGAGGGCGACAAGAAGATGGTCGAGAATGGGATTCTCCGTTCGACCACGGAGGCGAGCATGAGCAATGCTATCACATTGGTGGATGCGTTGAATGAGGATGGCCAAACTATGGCATGCATCTTTGGAGGCGATGAGCTCGAGAAGGTTGAGCATGAGAGTTGCCCTTCAACCTTGGAGGCGTGTGGAGATGAGGAAACCGAGCCTACCCTCATGTGCTTCAATGATGAGATAGCACCAATCCCATGTGAGAATGAGAGCCACTTAGCCCACTTGAGTGAGAGCGAGAGTGAGTTGAGTGCCTCCACCATATGCGAGTTTGAGTGTTTTCGCTTTGAGGGAATGAGTGATACACCTTTTGAGTTGAGAGAGGTAGTTGATAGGGCAAGTGAGGCCACTTTGCTTTCTAACAACTTACCATCTTCCTCTAGTGTGTTCTCTCATCGTGTGCTAGGTTTCATGGATGATGATGATGCCACCACATGCCTACATCAAGATGAACGAGTCGGCCACATAGAGGCCCCTACTTCAACACCTACTTCACATGAGAAGGACAACGAAGGTATGGGTGTTGATGTGACCATGATCCCGCTAGTGGACATGATGAATTTTGAATTCTTGCATGCTATGGATGATTTCCTTGCCCCATCATATGATACATTTTTATTCCCATGTGATACTTCCCATGTTGATCATGTGGAACCACCTATTTGGGATGACATTTCCATCGACATGCCTAATTATGAGTGTTTCCAATTCTTTCCCGTTGTCAACTCAAACATGATGAACAATTGCTCTTTTCCAATGTTTGTTGACAACAATGGTCACACTTTCCGCAATGATAAGCATGTCGATTCTTCTATTCGTGATGATGTTGCTATACACATGTTTTGCAATCGATGTTTGTGCCACTTTCCCATTGTTGCATCCAAAATATTGAACAATTGTTCTTTTAAATGCTTGGTTTGCAATAATGTTGATATATTGGCTTATGAGATTGCCCCCATAGCTTTCTCACCTTGTGGAGATTTTTCATTCTCTTTTATGGACCTTGTTCCATCCTTCACTTTGCATAGTGACCATCCACATATGTCATATTTTCCATTTGATTTTGGTGTGGTTGGTGTTGTGCAAATGAAGAGACGCGTCATGATGGATGACGTGTTCATATACCGTGCACATCATTTCTTCATATGGTGTCTTGTGTGTGCCGGTCAATGCATGATAATGTCAACCGCAATTGAGCATGAGTTGACAATGCGAGCTCTTGAGAGCATACACTTGAGTCGTGGATCGAACCCGGCTCTAATACCTTTCCCATGTTTTGCATCAAACAAGTTGACCAATTTCTCTTGCATTTGGTTTGTTTGCAAACATGTTTGTGATGTTGGTCTCTCCTATGGCAAGACAAATTTTCCCATCTTTCATATGAATGATTTATGCGTTGCCACAAATATGATGCACAATTGTTCTTTTGCTTGGCTTGTGTGCAACCATAATGACATTTTGAGCATGTCTTGTCTTGAGTGTTTTGGTTTCTACCAATTTGGTGTTGCAACAAATATGTTGAAAACTTGCTCTTTCTTGTGCTTTGTTTGCACCCATGATGATATTTTGGACATTCTTCATTGTGTGTTTTTGCCAAATCCTCCTCTTAGTGCATCAAGGATAATGACAAATTGTTCTTTCCAATGCCTTGTGTGCACTAATGATCCTATGGTTCGAAAAGAGATAGCTACCATTGCCTTCTCAAATTTTCATGGAGTTTTTGTGTTCCCATATTTTGAGGATGTTTCGAGAAATTGCTTGCACATTGACCTTGCATATGCTTTGAATTTCACATATTTGTGTTGTGCTAATGGTGTAATGAACATAAATGGACATGTCATTGATGATATGCTCCTCTATCTTGCACACACATGGTTTGCTTGGTCTTTGATGTGTAGGTCGTACCTTTGGATGAGACTACATGAGTTGATTCCACCACGCATTCCTATGACGAAAGTTCTTGTAAGAAGAGCACATCGGCATCTTGCTAAGGTGACTTCCTTCTACATAAGTGCTCATGCAATGACCTTCAAGAATTGGCTACTCTTTGAGTGTTGTTTCGTCTTCCTTGTGAGTTTTATAGGTTACTTGAAAGGCGAAGGAACATTGAAGAAGTGCCACATCATTTCCATCGACTACACGGTGAACGACAAGACAAGGTCTACGCATCTACCTCCTTGCCATGATCATGAAGAGCAAGAGTCGAGGACGACTCTTTTTAAAGGGGGGCGGAGATGATGTAGCCCTGGTCACGACCATCACCATGTCAAGACCCTCAACACATCCCATGTCGTCATCGACTTCAAAGGTGAACTCATTCCTCTTGGATAACTCAATTTCCACCCTTTTGGATGGTATAATACGTCATCCTCTATCTCTTGTTGATACTAGGAGTGTCACGACGACTACGGATACTCGAGAGGATGACCAAGGTGCAAGAGGAGTGGAGGACGCCAAGACGGTGGCTTGGAAGAGACGAAGGAAGAGAAGAAATCCTAGGGGGCGGTACTACCGCCGGGTCAAGCGGTACTACCGCCCCTGGCCCAGCAGCACGATCCAGTCCCACTCCAGCGGCACCGGCAGCGGTACCGCCAGGTACCGGGGATGTGGGATGGACGCTTCCACGCCAGCGGTACCACCGCCGCCGCTACCGCCGAAACCCTCCGTCTGATCCTTCTTCGGATGAAAGATTGGCAAGTAGTCAAACTACAAGTAGAGGTCTTGAATCCGCAAGGGGATCTTCTCCACTAGGGAGGAACCATCCCACAAGGGGAGGAAGGAGACCTTTGAGAAGAAGGAGTCTAGCTCTACTCTAATCTCAAACATAGTCTATCTAGATCTAAGATGGGGAACTCCTATTTATAGTGTTGACCAACAAGGGGGTAGGTGGGGGAGGTTACATGGGCCTCCAACCCGTGCAGATTCCCGCAGCGGTAGTACCGCTGGTGCGGGCTGTCTTCGCATCTTCCCACCTCAGACGACGATTCTGGCGGTAGCGGCGGCGGTAGCGGTGGCGGCAGCTCCCGAGCGGTAGTACCGCCTAACCCAGCGGTACTACCGCCGCCTGGGTCTTTCCTCCTCTTCCTTCGTCTCTTCCAAGCCACCGTCTTGTCGTCCTTCGTTCCTCTTGTGCCTTGGCCATCTTCCCGTGGTCTTGTACCCTTGGTGACACACCTAACAATGCAATGGGAACAATGGTCAAGTAGTATAACGTCCAAAGGTGACATATGGTGAATCACATAGTGGAAGGAGTTCACCTTTGATGTCCATGTTGACTTGTGGAGTGTTGGAGTACTTGACATGGTGATGGACGTGACTCAGGGCGAGCACTCGAGATAGACCACCTAACGAAGACTACGTGCTCAAATGTCACCCAACATAAGAAGGACGCTAGCTCAATTGCTTTTTGTGGGCAACGGATTTGCACAAGAGTTAACACTCACACTCACTTTGGCGGTCTTAGCTTTGTCGCAACCTACAAGAGATGAGACTTGGCACCACTTGATTCTTTTCTTTTCTCTCTTTTTTTTTGATTTTTGCTTTTTGATGATGATTCCTTCTCTTTTGCTAGTGCCAAGCTCTCTAACGATACACACTCGCCAATACTTTGAAGACAAACACTCAACACGTGCAATGCCTCGCAATATCACCGAGCTAGTCCAATAGGTCAAGTTGCGCGAAAGGAAGAAGGGCTCACAACGGAAATGATGGTGGGGGAAATGTCGAGTCCTTGGTGGCGTCGTCGCTTGGCGTTGAAGATGCTTGGCTGCGGAAGCTTGTAGATGTCGTAGACGTAGAGCACACCAAGAAAGGACTCAAACCAAAGAGGAAATGCCAAAACGAACCGAGGAGAAAGAAAATTTTCTGCAAAAATTGGCCCTGGCGGTAGTACCACTTAACCCGGCGGTAGTACCGCTGCAGTCGAATCTGCTCGAGTTTGACTCGATTTTGGGAATTTGGGGTCCAAAATTTCCTCGAATCCGTGGGAAATTGGCAAAATTAAGGCTAGGGAACGCAAACAAAGGTGGAGGGGGTCCTAAAGCTACAGATCCATGGACAAAAACTACCAAAAACACAACGAATCGACAGATCGGCTCGAATCAAGGCAAGGCTATTTTTGGTGAAAATTTTCGAATTTCTCAAAAACGAAGAAAAATTGGTGGATTTTGGTGGAAACACAAAACAAATCCGTGTCAACCTAGAGCTCTGATACCAATCGAGTCTTTGTGAAACAAATCCAATTCTAGAATCTTTCTCATGTTTTGCATCAAACAAGTTAAACAATTTCTCTTGGTTTTGGTTTGTTTGCAAACATGCTTGTGATGTTGGTTTCTCCGATGGCAAGACAAATTTCCCCATCTTTAATGTGAATGATTTATGTGTTGCAACAAATATGATGAACAATTGTTCTTTCCAATGGCCTGTTTGCAACCATAATGACATTTTGTGCATGTCTTGTCATGAGTATAATGGTTCCTACCAATTGGGTGTTGCAACAAATATGAGGAAAACTTGCTCTTTCATGTGCTTTGTTTGCCACCATGATGATATTTTGAAGATGTTGCATTGGATTGCTTGCACTTTGACCTTGCACTTGCACTTCCTTTTCATATTCTTGTGTTGTGCTAACGGTGCTATGACAAAGAATGGACATGTCATTGTTGATATGCTCCTCTTTCTTGCACACACATGGTTTGCTTAGTCTTTAGTGTTTGTAGGCATGGTGAATTCCAATTCTTCGACAACACATCTACCTCCTTTGCATGGTGATGAAGAGCAAGAGTCGAGGACGACTCTTATTAAGGGGGGGGGGAGATGATGTAGCCCAACCTAGGACCATCACCATGTCAAGTACTCCAACACTCCACAAGTCACCATGGACATCAAAGGTGAACTCCTTCCTCTATGTGAACCTCGATATGACACTTTGGAATGGTATACTACTTGACCATCGTCACTTTGTATTGCTAGTCATGACGAGTACGACTCCATGGGAAGATGGCCAAGGCGCACGAGGAATGGAGTCCGACAAGACGGTGGCTTGGAAGAGACGAAGGAAGAGGAGAAAAGACCCAGGCGGCGGTAGTACCGCTGGTTAGGCGGTACTACCGCCAGGACGCTACCGCCACCACTACCGCCAGGGCTACCGCTGGAACGCCCCTTCGGACCGCATGTCCGGTACCGACCGGTACCGCTACCGGTACCGCTGGAGGTACCGCCGAGGTGGGAAGATGCGAAGACAGCCCGCACCAGCGGTACTACCGCTGGGTTAAGCGGTAGTACCACCGCTGCGGGAATCTGCACGGGTTGGAGGCCCATGTAACCTCCCCCACCTACCCCCTTGTTGGTCAACACTATAAATAGGAGTTCCCCATCTCAGATCTAGATAGACTATATTTTGAGATTAGAGTAGAGCTAGACTCCTTCTTCTCAAAGGTCTCCTTCCTCCCTTGCGGGGATGGCCCCTCCCCTTGTGGAGAAGATCCCTTCGTGGATTCAAGACCTCTACTTGTAGTTTGACTACTCGCCAATCTTTCATCCTCGGGTGACTTTATTGGAGCGGCTTGGTTG
This sequence comes from Poa pratensis, assembly GCA_947311845.1. Classification (NCBI taxonomy): domain Eukaryota; kingdom Viridiplantae; phylum Streptophyta; class Magnoliopsida; order Poales; family Poaceae; genus Poa; species Poa pratensis. Next base: position 433,207 of record CAMZMU010000026.1, read on the forward strand.
GCCGTTGGAGAAACAACCGTCCAAGATCCCTTCTTGTATCTACTTGCCGATCTCCCACCTTCGTGTGGATTCTATTGGGCCGGTTGGACCGACGGTAAGGGAAACGGTTCTTGTATCTTGTGTGTTCTTGTGTTCGGGGCGTTCTTCTTGGTGTTCTTCGTGTTCCTCGTGTTATTGCGTGCGTTCGTCCACATCCTCCGTCAATCCGTGAAGATCGGGCCACCCTAGAGGTCCAATCCTCATCATTTGATGATGTAGCCCAACCTAGGACCATCACCATGTCAAGTACTCCAACACTCCACAAGTCACCATGGACATCAAAGGTGAACTCCTTCCTCTATGTGAACCTCGATATGACACTTTGGAATGGTATACTACTTGACCATCGTCACTTTGTATTGCTCGTCATGACGAGTACGACTCCATGGGAAGATGGCCAAGGCGCACGAAGAATGGAGTCCGACAAGACGGTGGCTTGGAAGAGACGAAGGAAGAGGAGAAAAGACCCAGGCGGCGGTAGTACCGCTGGGTTAGGCGGTACTACCGCCAGGACGCTACCGCCACCACTACCGCCAGGGCTACCGCTGGAACGCCCCTTCGGACCGCATGCCCGGTACCGACCGGTACCGCTGGAGGTACCGCCGAGGTGGGAAGATGCGAAGACAGCCCGCACCAGCGGTACTACCGCTGGGTTAAGCGGTAGTACCGCCGCTGCGGGAATCTACACGGGTTGGAGGCCCATGTAACCTCCCCCACCTACCCCTAGTTGGTCAACACTATAAATAGGAGTTCCCCATCTCAGATCTAGATAGACTATATTTTGAGATTAGAGTAGAGCTAGACTCCTTCTTCTCAAAGGTCTCCTTCCTCCCCTTGCGGGGATGGCCCCTCCCCTTGTGGAGAAGATCCTTTCGTGGATTCAAGACCTCTACTTGTAGTTTGACTACTCGCCAATCTTTCATCCTCGGGTGACTTTATTGGAGCGGCTTGGTTGGCCGTTGGAGAAACAACCGTCCAAGATCCCTTCCTGTATCTACTTGCCGATATCCCACCTTCGTGTGGATTCTATTGGGCCGGTTGGACCGACCGGTAAGGGAAACGGTTCTTGTATCTTGTGTGTGTTCTTGTGTTCGGGGCGTTCTTCTTGGTGTTCTTCGTGTTCCTCGTGTTCTTGCGTGCGTTCGTCCACATCCTCCGTCAATCCGTGAAGATCGGGCCACCCTAGAGGTCCAATCCTCATCATATGGTATCAGAGCTCTAGGTTGACACGGATTTGAGTTGTGTTTCCACCAAAATCCACCAAATTTTTCTTCGTTTTTGAGAAATTCGAAAATTTCCACCAAAAATAGCCTTGCCTTGATTCGAGCCGATCTGTCGATTCGTTGCGTTTTTGGTAGTTTTTGTCCATGGATCTGTTGCTTTAGGACCCCCTCCACCTTTGTTTGCGTTCCCTAGCCGTAATTTTGCCAATTTCCCACGGATTCGAGGAAATTTTGGACCCCAAATTCCCCAAAATCGAGTCAAACTCGAGCAGATTCGATTGCAGCGGTACTACCGCCGGGTTAAGCGGTACTACCGCCAGGGCCAATTTTTGCAGAAATTTTTCTTTCTCCTCGGTTCGTTTTGGCATGTCCTCTTTGGTTTGAGTCCTTTCTTGGTGTGCTACGTCTACGACATCTACAAGCTTTCGCAGCCAAGCATCTTCATCGCCAAGCGATGACGCCACCAAGGACTCGACATTTCCCCCACCATCATTTCCGTTGTGAGCCCTTCTTCCTTTCGCGCAACTTAACCTATTGGACTAGCTCGGCGATATTGCGAGGCATTGCACGTATTGAGTGTTTGCCTTCAAGTATTGGCGAGTGTGTATCGTTAGAGAGCTTGGCACGCAAAAGAGAAGGAATCATCGTCAAAAAGCAAAAAAAAAAAAGAGAAAAGAGAAAAGAAAAGAATCAAGTGGTGCCAAGTTTCATTCTCTTGTAGGTTGCGACAAAGCTAAGACCGCCAAAGTGAGTGTGAGTGTTAACTCTTGTGCAAATCCGTTGCCCACAAAAAGCAATTGAGCTAGCGCCCTTGTTGTGTTGGGTGACATTTGAGCACGTAGTCTTCGTTACGTTGTCTATCTTCGAGTGCTCGCCCTTTGGTCGCCCAACCTCATTATTCGCTTTTGTGTGTGTTTCTTGCTAATTTGTGGTTGGAGTTTCTTTGGTAATTTGATCATTGTGGATTTTCTCTACCTTTGACAATATACTTGTCGTCGGGTTTGCTTGTTTCGTTTGCCACTTCAGACCTTCCTATCCTCATAAGTGTGTGTGTTGGGTGTTAGAACCGGATACTCTCCTCTCAAGCCACATTATACTTGGGATATAGTTTGTCTTGGTTTTTCTTTACCACATATCTCACTTGATCTTGAGAAAATGCTTAGGGGAAGTACCAACGGAAGCTCAAGCTCGGAAGAGGAAATCCATGGTGAAGTTCAAGGTGATCATGCCTATGTTACACTTGACGAGTTCGTTGGTATTCGACACCTTCTTCGTGATGGCTTATGCCACTATGAACGACGTCGTCAAGCTATAGAAGCCAACTTCAACAACCGCATGCATGCGCAAGAAGCGTCTATGGAGCGAGTGACCGAAGCTATCAACAACCTTGTGCAACATCGCTCTTCTCCAAGCTCGCGCCGCACAAGGCACACTTTAAGGTCATCACAATCAAGGCATACGCGTCATGGTCCTCGTCATGGTGAACCACATCAAGATCTTCAAGATAACCCAAGGCACGACAGTCATGAACGACATCGTCTTCATGTGGAATACCCACGTTCTCCTAGCGTGAACAATGCCAACACGCATCAAGAGCGTCAACGCCCAAATGGGGAACATCATGACCGCCTACCATCACCACCACCACAACAACGCGATCATCATGGACGTCATGAACCTCGACAAGAACGTCAACACTCACCTCGAGCGTACCAAAAGGATGAACATCAAGAGCTTCATCGCTCAAATGGTGGACGCCATGAACGCACACCTTCGCCACCACCTCACCCTAGAGATCGCCGAGACACTTGGACTCCCATATGGCATGAGGAAGAACGCATATGCGACAATTGCCAAGGCCAAGACCATGGTCCACGAGAATGTCCCAATCTCTCGTGTCCAATATGCGATGGCAATGGTCACATGATGTGGGAGTGCCCAAACGGAGATGAGGGCGACAAGAAGATGGTCGAGAATGGGATTCTCCCTTCGACCACGGAGGCGAGCATGAGCAATGCTATCACATTGGTGGATGCGTTGAATGAGGATGGCCAAACTATGGCATGCATCTTTGGAGGCGATGAGCTCGAGAAGGTTGAGCATGGGAGTTGCCCTTCAACCTTGGAGGCGTGTGGAGATGAGGACACCGAGCCTACCCTCATGTGCTTGAATGATGACATAGCACCAATCCCATGTGAGAATGAGAGCCACTTAGCCCACTCGAGTGCGAGCGAGAGTGAGTTGAGTGCCTCCACCATATGTGAGTTTGAGTGTTTCTATTTTGAGGGAATGAGTGATACACCACGTGAGTTGAGAGAGGTAGTTGATAGGTCAAGTGAGGCTACTTTGCATTCTAACAACTTACCATCTTCCTCTAGTGTGTTCGCTCATTGTGTACTAGGTTTCATGGATGATGATGACGCAACCACATACCTACATCAAGATGAAGGGGTCAGCCACATAGAGGCCCCTACTTCAACACCTACTTCACATGAGAAGGACAACAAAGGTATGGGTGTTGATGTGACCATGATCCCACTAGTGGACATGATGAATGTTGATTGCTTGCATGATTTGGATGATTCTCTTGATGTCACATTTGAGACTTTCATATTCCCTAGTGATACTTTGCTTCCAAACAATGTTGAGCATGTGGATTCTTCTACTTGTGATGATTTTGCCATTCCCATGTTTTGCAATCAATGTTTGCGCTATTCTCCCGTTGTTGCTTGCAACATGTTGAATAATTACTCTTTCACATGTGTTGTTTGCAATAATGTTGATATATTGACTTATGAGATTGCCCCCATAGCTTTCTCATCTTGTGGAGATTTTTCATTCTCTTTTATGGACCTTGTTCCATCCTTCACTTTGCATAGTGACCATCCACATATATCATATTTTCCATTTGATTTTGGTGTGTTTGGTGTTGTGCAAATGAAGAGACGCGTCATGATGGATGATGTGTTCATATACCGTGCACATCATTTCTTCATATGGTGTCTTGTGTGTGCCGGTAAACGCATGATAATGTCAACCTCAATTGATCATGAGTTGACAAAACGAGCTCTTGAGAGCATACACTTGAGTCGTGGATCGAACCCGGCTCTAATACCTTTCCCATGTTTTGCATCAACAAGTTGATCAATTTCTCTTGCATTGTGTTTGTTTGCAAACATGTTTGTGATGTTGGTTTCTCCTATGGCAAGACAAATTTTCCCATCTTTCATATGGATGATTTATGCGTTGCCACAAATATAATGAACAATTGTTCTTTTACTCGGCTGGTGTGCAACCATAATGATATTTTGAGCATGTCTTGTCATGAGTGTGTTGGTTTCTACACATTTGGTGTTGCAACAAATATGTCGAAAACTTGCTCTTCCCTATGGTTTGTTTGCACCCATGTTGATACTTTGGACATTTTTCATTGTGTGTTTTTGCCAAGTTCTCCTTTTATTGCATCATGGATGACAAATTGTTCTTTTCAATGCCTTGTGTGCAATAATGATCATACGGTACAAAATGAGATACCTAGATGGCATCCTCATATTTTCATGGAGTTTTGGTGTTTCCACATTTTGAAGATGTTCCATTGGATTACTTGCACTTTGACCTTGCACTTGCACTACCTTTTCATATTCTTGTGTAGTGCTAACGGTGCTATGATAAAGAATGGACATGTCATTGTTCATATGCTCCTCTTTCTTGCACACACATGTTTTGCTTGGTCTTTAGTGTTTGTAGGCATGGTGAATTCCAATTCTTCGACAACACATCTACCTCCTTTGCATGATAATGAAGAGCAAGAGTCGAGGACGACTCTTTTTAAAGAGGGGTGATGTAGTGCAACCTAGGCACACAACACCAAGTGGCCCAATGACAAGAGCAAGGGTCAAAGCCCTCCATGATAAGGTGAATTCGCTCCTATCCATGTGTGATCTCGACACTCCTTTGAATGGGTTGCTACTTCATTCGGATACGTTGTGCATACTCAGGAACAACTACCATGAAGATCTCCAACAAAGTGTCGAAGATCGCCAAGAGACGGGTCAAGAGGAAGATGAAGAAGCAGAGCAGCGGTACTACCGCCGAGAAGGCTGGTACTACCGCCAGGCACCTGGCGATGAAGCTGAAGCGAGAAAAGCTCCAGGCGGCGGTACTACCGCCGCCACCAGCGGTACTACCGCCAGCACCAGGACCGGTAGTACCGCTGGAGGTACCGCCCACGCTACCGGCGCGTCTCCAAAAGCTACTGTCTCCAACGGTATCTGTCCGGTACCGGCCACGTACTACCGCCAGCGCTGAGAGGAAATAAAATGCAAGTTCCAGCGGTACTACCGCCAGCGGCCAGCGGTACTACCGCCTCCGCCAGGAGCGGTACTACCGCCACCACCAGCGGTACTACCGCTGTGACACTAGGAATTCGGGCTGAAGGCCCATGTAACCTCCCTCACCTACCCTTTCATCCACTAGACTATAAATAGGACTTCTCTGCCTAGGGTTAGGGTTAGATTATGATTTGGGAACTAAAGTAGAGCCTTGCTCGTTCTTCTCAAAGTGTCTCTTTCCTCCTATGGAGATGAATCAAGACCTCCACATGTGGAGATGAACCAAGGCCTCCTCTTGAGGAGAAGATCCCTGCGTGGATACCAAGGCTCCGCTTGTAGTTGCGATTACTTGCTAATCTTCCATCTTTAGGTGGCTAGTTGGATTGGTTGGATTGACCAATTGGACAAACAATCCTAAGAGTAAGGTGTGCTTGGGAGAGGAGGATTGGGGGCTGCCCTCGGGGATTTGTTACCAATCGAGTCTTGCCGGGTTGCTACTTGCTATTTACCCTTGTGTGTTTGATTTCCCCTCTTTTGTGTTCTTCGTTCTTCGCGTGTTCTTCGTGTTCATCCTTCCCTCCGTCCAAATCCGTGAAAATCGGGACCTACCCGCATCATATGGTATCAGAGCTCTAGGTTGACACGGATTTGATTGTGTTTCCACCAAAATCCACCAAATTTTTCTTCGTTTTTGAGAAATTCGAAAATTTCCACCAAAAATAGCCTTGCCTTGATTCGAGCCGATCTGTCGATTCGTTGCGTTTTTGGTAGTTTTTGTCCATGGATCTGCTTTAGGACCCCCTCCACCTTTGTTTGCGTTCCCTAGCCTTAATTTTGCCAATTTCCCACGAATTCGAGGATTTTCGAGCCCAATTTCCCCCAAAATCGAGTCAAGATCGCGCAGATCCGTGCGCAGGTACTACCGCTAGAGCGGTACTACCGGGGGACCAGCGGTACTACCGCCAGGGCCAATTTTTGCAGAAATTTTTCTTTTCCTCGGTTCGTTTTGGCATTTCCTCTTTGGTTTGAGTCCTTTCTTGGTGCCTTTACGTCTCAACACTGATAAGCTTCCGCAGCAACGCATCATCAACGCCAAGCGACGACGCCACCAAGGACTCGACATTCCCCCACCATCATTTCCGTTGTGAGCCCTTCTTCCTTTCGCGCAACTTAACCTATTGGACTAGCTCGGTGATATTGCGAGGCATTGCACGTGTTGAGTGTTTGTCTTCAAGTATTGGCGAGTGTGTATCGTTAGAGAGCTTGGCACTAGCAAAAGAGAAGGAATCATCGTCAAAAAGCAAAAATCAAAAAAAAAGAGAGAAAAGAAAAGAATCAAGTGGTGCCAAGTTTCATCTCTTGTAGGTTGCGACAAAGCTAAGACCGCCAAAGTGAGTGTGAGTGTTAACTCTTGTGCAAATCCGTTGCCCACAAAAAGCAATTGAGCTAGCGTCCTTCTTGTGTTGGGTGACATTTGAGCACGTAGTCTTCGTTAGGTTGTCTATCTTCGAGTGCTCGCCCTTTGGTGCCCAACCCCATCATTCGCTTTTGTGTGTGTTTCTTGATACTTTGTGGTTGGAGTTTCTTTGGTAATTTGATCATTGTGGATTTTCTCTACCTTTGACAATATACTTGTCGCGGGTTTGCTTGTTTCGTTTGCCACTTCATACCTTCCTATCCTCATAAGTGTGTGTGTTGGGTGTTAGAACCGGATACTCTCCTCTCAAGCACATTATCTTGGGATATAGTTTGTCTTGGTTTTTCTTTCACACATCTCACTTGATCTTGAGAAAATGTTTAGGGGAAGTACAAACGGAAGCTCAAGCTCGGATGAGGAAATCCATGGTGGAGTTCGCGGTGATCATGGCTATGTCACACAATCGGAGCTTGTTGGCATGCGACACTTTCTTCGTGACAACCTAGGACGCTACGAGCGCCGTCTTCAAAATCAAGAGAACACCTTCAACGACCGCATGCATGCTCAAGAAGCAAATATGGAGCGGTTGACCGAAGCTATCAACAACCTTGTGCGACAACGAGCTCTTCACACTCAAGCCGTACAAGAAGCACCTCAAGGTCGACACAAGCACGTCATGGACGTCATGAACCTCGACAAGAACGTCAACATGATCCAAGGCGCGACGCCCATGAACGACCTCCTCCTCACGTTGAACAACCACATGATCTTCACGCGAACAATGCCAATGCGCATCAAGAACAACCTCACCAAAATGATGAACGTCGCGAACGCATACCATCACCACCACCGCACAACGTGATCGTCATGACCCATTGGCTAATGACAATGGCGTTCCGGGTGCGAATGACTTTGGTGAACAAGGACGTCACCCTCGTCATCCTCCAAGGCCACGTCATCAAAACCATGACAATGCGAACAATGTCGAGCAACCCGTTCCTCAACAAGAGCTACCTCCTCAACATGCGCCTCGTCAAGAGCTTCCTCATGATCGTCACCAACACCAACGTTCCGAGTCAAGTGATAACGAGTCAAGCCAACACAATGGTGATGGACTCAACCGAAGGAGACGTGGACGTGCATTCCCACGTGGTGGCCACCGTGACAACTATGATGACTTGACCAACGTCCGCTTTGACATACCCAAGTTCTACGGCACAAGTGATCCGGAAGCTTACTTCTCATGGGTACTCAAGGTTGACAAGATCTTCCGCGTGCAACGCTTCTCCGACAACAAGAAGGTTGCCTTAGCCTCGATGGAGTTTGAAGAGTATGCCCTCTTGTGGTGGGAACAACTACAAGATGCTCGCGTCGCTAACCACCAACAACCAATTGACACTTGGGTTGAAATGAAAGAAACAATGTACAAGCGCTTCGTGCCAAGCCATTACACTAGAGACTTATACAAGAAGTTGCAAGAGTTGAAGCAAGGTTTGAAGTCGGTTGACGAGTACTACAAGGAAATGGAAATCTCCATGATGAGAGCCAATGTCAACGAGTACGAAGAGCAATCCATGGCTCGTTTCATGAATGGCCTCAACTATCCATCAAGAAGATCGTGGAGTTCCAACCATATGCCTCTTTGGTAGAGCTAGTACATCAAGCTTCCAAGGCCGAGCGCCACGTGCTTGAAGAGCTCAAATACCTCAAGACAAAGGCATTCTTCGCCAACAAGCCTTCTTCGTCAACTCCTACACCTTCACAAGCTCTTCCTCAAGCGAACACTCGAGGTCCTCCAAGAGTCTCTACTTCGACACCTCAAGCGCCTCAACCTTTCAAGAAAGTACCTCCCTCCTCCAAGGCGCCTCAAGGATCTTCGTCCGGCACAAGACTTTGCAATGCTACAAGTGTGGCGGACAAGGGCACAAATCTTTTGAGTGCACCAACAAGAAGGTCATGATCATCAATGACATGGGAGAGTATGAATCTATGAGTGAAGATGAGTACAATGCTTTGAACAAGGTCGCCACAATGCAAAGTGCTCAAGAAGAAGAAAGTGAGATCTATTGTGATGGCGACAACAACCCTTCCTTGGTTGTGGCAAGAGCTCTAACCACCAATGTTCAAGTGGAAGAAGACCAAAGATGCAACTTGTTCAAACAAGAGCGGGAATCAATGGAAAGTCCATCAAGGTCATCATAGATGGTGGAAGTTGCCACAACCTAGCGAGCAAAGAACTTTGTGATAAGCTCAACTTGAAGTTCAAGAAGCACCCACATCCTACCATGTGCAATGGTTGAGTGATACCGGAGCCGTCAAGATTCAACACATGGTGCAAGTGTCCTTCAAGATTGGAGCCTATGAAGATACGGTTGATTGTGATGTTGTGCCTATGAACGTTTGTCACTTACTCCTTGGGCGTCCATGGCAATTTGACAAGGGTGCTATGCATGATGGACGAACAAACTACTATAGCTTCAAGAACAACGACAAGACCTTCGTCCTTCGTCCCATGACACCAAGTCAAGTCATCGCCGACAACGCCAAGACCATTGCAAGGGCACAACAAGATCGTTCGTCTAGTGAGATGAGTGGTGAGCGAGAGACCCACCATAAAGTGAGTGAGAGCCACAAGCCAAATGAGTGTGACACTTCAAAGAGAGTTCCCACAAAACTTACACTATTTGCCACAAAGAGAGAGATGAGGGAGTTGAGAGAGAACCCATCCACCCTACACTATGTGCTCATATGCAAGGGTGAAGTTTCTATGACTAACACTTCACAAACCTTCCTCCTTCTTTGTTGTCTCTTTTGAAGGACTTTGAAGATGTCTTCCCTCAAGAGTGCCACCGGGACTACCTCCTCTACGTGGAATCGAGCACCGCATCGACCTTGTTCCCGGCGCACCGCTACCAAACCGCGCTCCTTACCGCACCAACCCCGAAGAACAAAGGAGATCGAGCGGCAAATACAAGAACTTCTTGCCATGGGACACATCCGCGAGAGCTTGAGTCCGTGTGCCGTGCCCGTCATCTTGGTACCCAAGCACGACAACACTCTTCGCCTTTGCATGGATTGTCGCCCCATCAACGCCATCACCGTTCGGTATCGCCATCCTATCCCTCGCTTGATGATATGCTCGATGAGCTTTGTGGTTCCGCTATATTCTCCAAAATTGATCTTAAAAGTGGATATCACCAAATACGCATGTGTGAAGGTGATGAATGGAAGACCGCATTTAAAACTAAGCTTGGTCTTTATGAGTGGCTCGTCATGCCATTTGGTCTTTCCAATGCACCTTCTACTTTATGCGTCTCATGAATCATGTTTTGCGTCCTTTCATTGGCAAATTTGTTGTGGTATACTTTGACGACATCCTTATTATAGCAAGTCTTTGGAAGAGCACACTTCTCATGTTGCTCAAGTTTTGTTGGTTCTTCGCAATGAAAAGCTTTATGCAAATCTTTCTAAGTGCACTTTTGCCACCAACAAACTTGTTTTCTTGGGTTTTGTTGTTTCTTCGGATGGAGTTGAAGTTGATGAGCAAGATACAAGCAATTCGGACTTGGCCTTTTCCGACATCACTTGAGGAGTTGAGACGTTTTCTTGGTTTTGCCGGATTTTACCGCCGTTTCATCAAGGATTTTTCCACAATTGCTTGCCCCCTCCATGAACTTACAAAGAAGAATGTACCTTTCATTTGGGGCAATGCACATGATTTTGCTTTCAATGAGCTCAAACGGTTATTAACCGAAGCACCACTCCTTGCCCTTCCGGATTTCTCTAAGACATTTGAGATTGAATGCGATGCAAGTGGATTGGGCATTGGTGGAGTGCTTATGCAAAATGGTAGACCCATCGCATACCATAGTGAGAAACTAGATGGAGCTCGCTTGAATTACCCCATTTATGACAAAGAGTTATTTGCTTTGGTTCGTGTTTTGGATGTGTGGCAACATTACCTTCGTCCTAAGGAATTTGTCATTCATTCCGACCATGAATCCTTGAAATATTTGAAAAGTCAAACAAATTTGAACAAAAGACATGCTAAGTGGGTTGAGTTCATTGAGTCTTTCACTTTGTAATCAAATACAAGAAAGGTAAAGACAATGTGGTCGCGGATGCTCTATCCCGCAAGGCCAACCTACTTACACGTCTTGACATTAGTGTCTTGGGTTTGGATGAGATTAAAGAGTTGTATGCTACCGATGCTTTCTTTGGAGACATTTTCGCTCAATGTTCGGAGCACAAAGGAATTGGTGATTTCTATTTGCACAAAGGTTTCTTGTTTAAGGCTAACAAACTATGTATACCCGAGTCTTCGCTTCGTTTGGTCCTTTTGAAGGAATCATGGAGGCGTCTTAATGGGACACTTTGGACGTGACAAGACCTTTGCCATGCTCTCCACAAACTACTATTGGCCAAGATGTACCGGGATGTGAACCGCTTGGTGCGACGATGTTCAACATGTCTCAAAGCTAAGTCTACTCTAAACTCTCATGGTTATACACACCTTTGCCTATTCCACATCACCCATGGTCCGACATAGCTATGGATTTTGTCTTAGGACTCCCACGCACTAAAACAAACAAGGATTCCATCTTTGTCGTCATTGATCGCTTCTCTAAAATGGCACACTTTATACCTTGCAACAAGAGCGACGATGCTTCACACATTGCTACTTTGTTTTTCAGGGAAATCGTCCGTCTTCATGGAGTGCCCAAGACCATTGTGTCGGATCGTGACGTCAAGTTCGTGAGCTATTTTTGGAAGACTTTGATGGCCAAGATGGGAATCAAGCAACTATTCTCCACCGCATACCACCCTCAAACCGATGGCCAAACCGAAGTGGTGAACCGAAGCCTATCCACACTCCTTCGTGTGTTGATCAAGCCTAACTTGAAGAATTGGGAAGAGTGCATCCCACACGCCGAGTTCGCCTACAATCGAGCACTACATCGCGCAACAAAGAGAACACCCTTCGAGGTCGTCTATGGCTCCAACCCCTACACCGCGCTAGACATGCTACCACTTCCACTCGAGAACAAGTCAACATGGACTTCGACAAGCGCGCCGCTACATGAAGAAACTACATGAAGACACAAGGGCCACGCTGAGAAGCAAAGAAGACCATGCTACGAAGATGAACAAGAACAAGCGCCCCATGATCTTTGAAGAAGGAGACCTTGTTTGGCTACATCTACGCAAGGACCGCTTCCCCGATGAAGAAAGTCTAAGCTCGCGCCAAGAGGAGATGGTCCTTTCAAGGTTCTCAAGCGCATCAACGACAACGCATACAAGATCGACATACCAAAGTCCAAGTACGGCGTTCATAACACCTTCAACGTCGCCGACATCTCGCCTTACCTTGGTGACCCAAGTGATGATGAGGACGAAGAGTCGAGGACGACTCTTTTCCAAGGGGGGGGGAGATGATGTAGTGCAACCTAGGCACACAACACCAAGTGGCCCAATGACAAGAGCAAGAGTCAAAGCCTCCATGATAAGGTGAATTCGCTCCTATCATGTGTGATCTCGACACTCCTTTGAATGGTTGCTACTTCATTCGGATTCGTTGTGCATACTCAGGAACAACTACCATGAAGATCTCCAACAAAGTGTCGAAGATGGCCAAGAGACGGGTCAAGAGGAAGATGAAGAAGCAGAGCAGCGGTACTACCGCCGAGCCAGGCACCTGGCGATGAAGCAGAAGCGAGAAAAGCTCCAGGCGGCGGTACTACCGCCGCCACCAGCGGTACTACCGCCAGCTCCAGGACCGGTAGTACCGCTGGAGGTACCGCCCACGCTACCGGCGCGTCTCCAAAAGCTACTGTCTCCAACGGTATCTGTCCGGTACCGGCCACGTACTACCGCCAGCGCTGAGAGGAAATAAAATGCAAGTTCCAGCGGTACTACCGCCAGCGGCCAGCGGTAGTACCAGGAATTCGGGCTGAAGGCCCATGTAACCTCCCTCACCTACCCTTTCGTCCACTAGACTATAAATAGGACTTCTCTGCCTAGGGTTAGGGTTAGACTATGATTTGGGAACTAAAGTAGAGCCTTGCTCCTTCTTCTCAAAGTGTCTCTTTCCTCCTATGGAGATGAATCAAGACCTCCACATGTGGAGATGAACCAAGGCCTCCTCTTGAGGAGAAGATCCCTGCGTGGATACCAAGGCTCCGCTTGTAGTTGCGATTACTTGCTAATCTTCCATCTTAGGTGGCTAGGTTGGATTGGTTGGATTGACCAATTGGACAAACAATCCTAGAGTAAGGTGTGCTTGGGAGAGGAGGATTGGGGGCTGCCCTCGGGGATTTGTTACCAATCGAGTCTTGCGGGTTGCTACTTGCTATTTACCCTTGTGTGTTTGATTTCCCCTCTTTTGTGTTCTTCGTTCTTCGCGTGTTCTTCGTGTTCATCCTTCCCTCCGTCCAAATCCGTGAAAATCGGGACCTACCGCATCAGGGGAGAGATGATGTAGCCCTGGTCACGACCATCACCATGTCAAGACAATTTTTGCAGAAATTTTTCTTTTTCCTCGGTTCGTTTTGGCATTTCCGCTTTGGTTTGAGTCCTTTCTTGGTGTGCCCTACGTCTACGACATCGACAAGCTTCCGCAGCACCGCATCTTCAACGCCAAGCGACGACGCCACCAAGGACTCGACATTCCCCACCACCATATTCCGTTGTGAGCCCTTCTTCCTTTCGCGCAACTTGACCTATTGGACTAGCTCGGTGATATTGCGAGGCATTGCACGTGTTGAGTGTTTGTCTTCAAGTATTGGCGAGTGTGTATCGTTAGAGAGCTTGGCACTAGCAAAAGAGAAGGAATCATCACCAAAAAGAGTAAGGTGTGCTTGGGAGAGGAGGATTGGGGGCTGCCCTCGGGGATTTGTTACCAATCGAGTCTTGCCGGGTTGCTACTTGCTATTTACCCTTGTGTGTTTGATTTCCCCTCTTTTGTGTTCTTCGTTCTTCGCGTGTTCTTCGTGTTCATCCTTCCCTCCGTCCAAATCCGTGAAAATCGGGACCTACCCGCATCATATGGTATCAGAGCTCTAGGTTGACACGGATTTGATTTGTGTTTCCACCAAAATCCACCAAATTTTTCTTCGTTTTTGAGAAATTCGAAAATTTCCACCAAAAATAGCCTTGCCTTGATTCGAGCCGATCTGTCGATTCGTTGCGTTTTTGGTAGTTTTTGTCCATGGATCTGTTGCTTTAGGACCCCTCCACCTTGTTTGCGTTCCCTAGCCTTAATTTTGCCGTTTTCCCACGGAATTCGAGGATTTTCGAGCCAATTTCCGCCCAAAAACGAAAGTCAACCCCAGAAATCGGGCAGGCGGTACTACCGGGCTCAGCCGGTACTACCGGGTTTTCAAAATTTGGCCGATTTTTTTCTTTTCCTCGGTTCGTTTTGGCATTTCCTCTTTGGTTTGAGTCCTTTCTTGGTGTGCCCTACGTCTACGACATCGACAAGCTTCCGCAGCACGCATCTTCAACGCCAAGCGACGACGCCACCAAGGACTCGACATTCCCCCACCACCATATTCCGTTGTGAGCCCTTCTTCCTTTCGCGCAACTTGACCTATTGGACTAGCTCGGTGATATTGCGAGGCATTGCACGTGTTGAGTGTTTGTCTTCAAGTATTGGCGAGTGTGTATCGTTAGAGAGCTTGGCACTAGCAAAAGAGAAGGAATCATCATCAAAGCTAAGACCGCCAAAGTGAGTGTGAGTGTTAACTCTTGTGCAAATCCGTTGCCCACAAAAAGCAATTGAGCTAGCGTCCTTCTTGTGTTGGGTGACATTTGAGCACGTAGTCTTCGTTAGGTTGTCTATCTTCGAGTGCTCGCCCTTTGGTCGCCCAACCCCATTATTCGCTTTTGTGTGTGTTTCTTGATACTTTGTGGTTGGAGTTTCTTTGGTAATTTGATCATTGTGGATTTTCTCTACCTTTGACAATATACTTGTCGCGGGTTTGCTTGTTTCGTTTGCCACTTCATACCTTCCTATCCTCATAAGTGTGTGTGTTGGGTGTTAGAACCGGATACTCTCCTCTCAAGCCACATTATACTTGGGATATAGTTTGTCTTGGTTTTTCTTACACACATCTCACTTGATCTTGAGAAAATGTTTAGGGGAAGTACAAACGGAAGCTCAAGCTCGGATGAGGAAATCCATGGTGGAGTTCGCGGTGATCATGGCTATGTCACACAATCGGAGCTTGTTGGCATGCGACACTTTCTTCGTGACAACCTAGGACGCTACGAGCGCCGTCTTCAAAATCAAGAGAACACCTTCAACGACCGCATGCATGCTCAAGAAGCAAATATGGAGCGGTTGACCGAAGCTATCAACAACCTTGTGCGACAACGAGCGTCTTCTCACACTCAAGCCGTACAAGAAGCACCTCAAGGTCGACACAAGCACGTCATGGACGTCATGAACCTCGACAAGAACGTCAACATGATCCAAGGCGCGACGCCCATGAACGACCTCCTCCTCACGTTGAACAACCACATGATCTTCACGCGAACAATGCCAATGCGCATCAAGAACAACCTCACCAAAATGAACGTCATGAACGCATACCATCACCACCACCGCAACAACGTGATCGTCATGACCCATTGGCTAATGACAATGGCGTTCCGGGTGCGAATGACTTTGGTGAACAAGGACGTCACCCTCGTCATCCTCCAAGGCCACGTCATCAAAACCATGACAATGCGAACAATGTCGCAACCCGTTCCTCAACAAGAGCTACCTCCTCAACATGCGCCTCGTCAAGAGCTTCCTCATGATCGTCACCAACACCAACGTTCCGAGTCAAGTGATAACGAGTCAAGCCAACACAATGGTGATGGACTCAATCGAAGGAGACGTGGACGTGCATTCCCACGTGGTGGCCATGGTGACAACTATGATGACTTGACCAACGTCCGCTTTGACATACCCAAGTTCTACGGCACAAGTGATCCGGAAGCTTACTTCTCATGGGTACTCAAGGTTGACAAGATCTTCCGTGTGCAACGCTTCTCCGACAACAAGAAGGTTGCCTTAGCCTCGATGGAGTTTGAAGAGTATGCCCTCTTGTGGTGGGAACAACTACAAGATGCTCGCGTCGCTAACCACCAACAACCAATTGACACTTGGGTTGAAATGAAAGAAACATGTACAAGCGCTTCGTGCCAAGCCATTACACTAGAGACTTATACAAGAAGTTGCAAGAGTTGAAGCAAGGTTTGAAGTCGGTTGACGAGTACTACAAGGAAATGGAAATCTCCATGATGAGAGCCAATGTCAACGAGTACGAAGAGCAATCCATGGCTCGTTTCATGAATGGCCTCAACTATCCATCAAGAAGATCGTGGAGTTCCAACCATATGCCTCTTTGGTAGAGCTAGTACATCAAGCTTCCAAGGCCGAGCGCCACGTGCTTGAAGAGCTCAAATACCTCAAGACAAAGGCATTCTTCGCCAACAAGCCTTCTTCGTCAACTCCTACACCTTCACAAGCTCTTCCTCAAGCGAACACTCGAGGTCCTCCAAGAGTCTCTACTTCGACACCTCAAGCGCCTCAACCTTTCAAGAAAGTACCTCCTCCAAGGCGCCTCAAGGATCTTCGTCCGGCACAAGACTTTGCAATGCTACAAGTGGCGGACAAGGGCACAAATCTTTTGAGTGCACCAACAAGAAGGTCATGATCATCAATGACATGGGAGAGTATGAATCTATGAGTGAAGATGAGTACAATGCTTTGAACAAGGTCGCCACAATGCAAAGTGCTCAAGAAGAAGAAAGTGAGATCTATTGTGATGGCGACAACAACCCTTCCTTGGTTGTGGCAAGAGCTCTAACCACCAATGTTCAAGTGGAAGAAGACCAAAGATGCAACTTGTTCAAACAAGAGCGGGAATCAATGGAAAGTCCATCAAGGTCATCATAGATGGTGGAAGTTGCCACAACCTAGCGAGCAAAGAACTTTGTGATAAGCTCAACTTGAAGTTCAAGAAGCACCCACATCCTACCATGTGCAATGGTTGAGTGATACCGGAGCCGTCAAGATTCAACACATGGTGCAAGTGTCCTTCAAGATTGGAGCCTATGAAGATACGGTTGATTGTGATGTTGTGCCTATGAACGTTTGTCACTTACTCCTTGGGCGTCCATGGCAATTTGACAAGGGTGCTATGCATGATGGACGAACAAACTACTATAGCTTCAAGAACAACGACAAGACCTTCGTCCTTCGTCCCATGACACCAAGTCAAGTCATCGCCGACAACGCCAAGACCATTGCAAGGGCACAACAAGATCGTTCGTCTAGTGAGATGAGTGGTGAGCGAGAGACCCACCATAAAGTGAGTGAGAGCCACAAGCCAAATGAGTGTGACACTTCAAAGAGAGTTCCCACAAAACTTACACTATTTGCCACAAAGAGAGAGATGAGGGAGTTGAGAGAGAACCCATCCACCCTACACTATGTGCTCATATGCAAGGGTGAAGTTTCTATGACTAACACTTCACAAACCTTCCTCCTTCTTTGTTGTCTCTTTTGAAGGACTTTGAAGATGTCTTCCCTCAAGAAGTGCCACCGGGACTACCTCCTCTACGCGGAATCGAGCACCGCATCGACCTTGTTCCCGGCGCACCGCTACCAAACCGCGCTCCTTACCGCACCAACCCCGAAGAAACAAAGGAGATCGAGCGGCAAATACAAGAACTTCTTGCCATGGGACACATCCGCGAGAGCTTGAGTCCGTGTGCCGTGCCCGTCATCTTGGTACCCAAGCACGACAACACTCTTCGCCTTTGCATGGATTGTCGCCCCATCAACGCCATACCGTTCGGTATCGCCATCCTATCCCTCGACTTGATGATATGCTCGATGAGCTTTGTGGTTCCGCTATATTCTCCAAAATTGATCTTAAAAGTGGATATCACCAAATACGCATGTGTGAAGGTGATGAATGGAAGACCGCATTTAAAACAAAGCTTGGTCTTTATGAGTGGCTCGTCATGCCATTTGGTCTTTCCAATGCACCTTCTACTTTATGCGTCTCATGAATCATGTTTTGCGTCCTTTCATTGGCAAATTTGTTGTGGTATACTTTGACGACATCCTTATCTATAGCAAGTCTTTGGAAGAGCACACTTCTCATGTTGCTCAAGTTTTGTTGGTTCTTCGCAATGAAAAGCTTTATGCAAATCTTTCTAAGTGCACTTTTGCCACCAACAAACTTGTTTTCTTGGGTTTTGTTGTTTCTTCGGATGGAGTTGAAGTTGATGATGCAAGATACAAGCAATTCGGACTTGGCCTTTTCCGATCACTTGAGGAGTTGAGACGTTTTCTTGGTTTTGCCGGATTTTACCGCCGTTTCATCAAGGATTTTTCCACAATTGCTTGCCCCCTCCATGAACTTACAAAGAAGAATGTACCTTTCATTTGGGGCAATGCACATGATTTTGCTTTCAATGAGCTCAAACGGTTATTAACCGAAGCACCACTCCTTGCCCTTCCGGATTTCTCTAAGACATTTGAGATTGAATGCGATGCAAGTGGATTGGGCATTGGTGGAGTGCTTATGCAAAATGGTAGACCCATCGCATACCATAGTGAGAAACTAGATGGAGCTCGCTTGAATTACCCCATTTATGACAAAGAGTTATTTGCTTTGGTTCGTGTTTTGGATGTGTGGCAACATTACCTTCGTCCTAAGGAATTTGTCATTCATTCCGACCATGAATCCTTGAAATATTTGAAAAGTCAAACAAATTTGAACAAAAGACATGCTAAGTGGGTTGAGTTCATTGAGTCTTTCACTTTGTAATCAAATACAAGAAAGGTAAAGACAATGTGGTCGCGGATGCTCTATCCCGCAAGGCCAACCTACTTACACGTCTTGACATTAGTGTCTTGGGTTTGGATGAGATTAAAGAGTTGTATGCTACCGATGCTTTCTTTGGAGACATTTTCGCTCAATGTTCGGAGCACAAAGGAATTGGTGATTTCTATTTGCACAAAGGTTTCTTGTTTAAGGCTAACAAACTATGTATACCCGAGTCTTCGCTTCGTTTGGTCCTTTTGAAGGAATCTCATGGAGGACACTCATGGGTCACTTTGGCGCGACAAGACCTGCCATGCTCTCCACCAACTACTATTGGCCAGAATGAAGCGTGATGTGGAACGCCTAGTTCGACGATGTTCAACATGTCTCAAAGCTAAGTCTACTCTAAACTCTCATGGTTATACACACCTTTGCCTATTCCACATCACCCATGGTCCGATATAGCTATGGATTTTGTCTTAGGACTCCCACGCACTAAAACAAACAAGGATTCCATCTTTGTCGTCATTGATCGCTTCTCTAAAATGGCACACTTTATACCTTGCAACAAGAGCGACGATGCTTCACACATTGCTACTTTGTTTTTCAGGGAAATCGTCCGTCTTCATGGAGTGCCCAAGACCATTGTGTCGGATCGTGACACCAAGTTCGTGAGCTATTTTTGGAAGACTTTGATGGCCAAGATGGGAATCAAGCAACTATTCTCCACCGCATACCACCCTCAAACCGATGGCCAAACCGAAGTGGTGAACCGAAGCCTATCTACACTCCTTCGTGTGTTGATCAAGCCTAACTTGAAGAATTGGGAAGAGTGCATCCCACACGCCGAGTTCGCCTACAATCGAGCACTTCACCGCGCAACAAAGAGAACACCCTTCGAGGTCGTCTATGGTCCAACCCCTACACCGCGCTCGACATGCTACCACTTCCACTCCGTGAGCAAGTTAACATGGACTTCGACAAGCGAGCCGCTTACATGAAGAAGCTCCATGAGGAAACAAGAACTACTCTCGAGAAGCACAACAAAGACCATGCTACGAAGATGAACAAACACAAGCGCGCCATGATATTTGAAGAAGGAGACCTTGTGTGGCTACACCTTCGCAAAGATCGCTTTCCGGATGCAAGGAAGTCCAAGCTTCACCCTCGTGGAGATGGACCTTTCAAGGTTATCAAGCGCATCAACGACAATGCCTACAAGATCGACATCTCCAACTCCAAACACTTGGTCCATGACACCTTCAACGTCGCCGACCTATCGCCATACCTTGGAACATCAAGCGATGAGGATGACCAAGAGTCGAGGACGACTCTTTTCCAAGGGGGGGGGGGAGATGATGTAGCCCAACCTACGTCTCCTACAACAAGTGGCCCAATGACAAGAGCAAGAATCAAAGCTCTCCATGATAAGGTGAATTCACTCCTATCTATGTGTGATCTCGACACTCCTTTGAATGGGTTGCTACTTCATTCGGATACTTTGTGCATACTCAGGAACCACCTTGACGACGACCCACAATGGAGTGAAGAAGATGACGAGAGAAGACCCAAGAAGATGGCCAAGAGAGCAGCCAAGAAGGAGAAGATGTAGATCAAACAGCTTCTGGCGGTACTACCGGGTCGCCCGAGCCGGTACTACCGCCCTCGCCGGACGTGGCGCCTGTCGAAGCCACCACCAGGTCCGGTACTACCGCCCGTGCCGGCCTCGGTACTACCGCGACGTGCCGGCGCGGTACTACCGCACCTACTACCGCGCCAACTACCGTATCTCCCGGAAGCTCCTGGTGTCCTCGGGTCCCATCCCGGTAGTGGCCCCGGTACTGCCCCGGTACTACCGCACACCCGGTACTACCGGGTTCAGTCCGGTACTACCGCTGCGGGCGGATCTGCACGCTGGAAAGGCTCTCTTGCCTTGTAATCTTATCCCTTTGGATCTAGAGTATAAATAGTTCATCCCCTTCCTAGGGTTAGGGTTAGACTATGATTTGAGAACTAAAGTAGAGCCTTGCTCCTTCTTCTCAAAGTGTCTCTTTCCTCCTATGGAGATGAATCATGACCTCCACATGTGGAGATGAACCAAGGCCTCCTCTTGAGGAGAAGATCCCTGCGTGGATACCCAGGCTCCGCTTGTAGTTGCGATTACTTGCTAATCTTCCATCTTTAGGTGGCTAGGTTGGATTGGTTGGATTGACCAATTGGACAAACAATCCTAAGAGTAAGGTGTGCTTGGGAGAGGAGGATTGGGGGCTGCCCTCGGGGATTGTTACTAATCGAGTCTTGCCGGGTTGCTACTTGCTATTTACCCTTGTGTGTTTGATTTCCCCTCTTTTGTGTTCTTCGTTCTTCGCGTGTTCTTCGTGTTCATCCTTCCCTCCGTCCAAATCCGTGAAAATCGGGACCTACCCGCATCAGCTAGTCCATGAAGCAACAAAGGCCGAGCGTCCGTGCTTGAAGAGCTCAAATACCTCAAGACAAAGGCATTCTTCGCCAACAAGCCTTCTTTGTCAACACCTACACCTTCACAAGCTCTTCCTCAAGCAAACATAAGAGGTCCTCCAAGAGTCTCTACATCAACACCTCAAGCGCCTCAACCTTTAAAGAAGTACCTCCCTCTACCAAGCCGGCTCAAGGATCTTCGTCCGGAACAAGACTCTTACAATGCTACAAGTGCGGTGGACAAGGGCACAAATCTTTTGAGTGCACCAACAAGAAGATCATGAACATCAATGACATGGGAGAGTATGAATCTA
Organism: Poa pratensis; assembly: GCA_947311845.1. NCBI lineage: Eukaryota > Viridiplantae > Streptophyta > Magnoliopsida > Poales > Poaceae > Poa > Poa pratensis. The sequence goes on from CAMZMU010000026.1 coordinate 454,819, forward strand.
TTAGTGAAGATGAGTACAATGCTTTGAACAAAGTCGCCACAATGCAAAGTGCTCAAGAAGAAGAAAGTGAAATATATTGTGATGGCGACAATAATCCCTCCTTGGTTGTGGCAAGAGCTTTAACCACCAATGTTCAATTGGAAGAAGTCCAAAGATGCAACTTGTTTCAAACAAGAGCGGGAATCAAAGGAAAGTCCATCAAGGTCATCATCGATGGTGGAAGTTGCCACAAATTAGCGAGCAAAGAACTTTGTGATAAGCTCAACTTGAAGTTCAAGAAGCACCCACATCCTTACCATGTGCAATGGTTGAGTGATACCGGAGCCGTCAAAATTCAACACATGGTGTAAGTGTCCTTCAAGATTGGAGCCTATGAAGATACCGTGGATTGTGATGTTGTGCCTATAACCGTTTGTCACTTACTTCTTGGATGTCCTTGACAATTTGATAAGGCAAAGTCCAAACTGAAGCCTCATGTTTGTATACTCCTCTTCCTGCACCTACAACTCCATGGAGGACATAAGCATGAATTTTGTGTTAGGATTGCCTAGAACCAGGAGAGAACATGATTCTGTTTTTGTGGTAGTGGATCGTTTCTCTAAGATGTCCCATTTTATTGCCTGCCACAAAAGCGACGATGCGTCGCATATTGCTGACCTGTTTTTCAGGGAGATCGTGCGCATACATGGAGTACCCAAGACGATCGTTTCTGACCGTGATGTGAAGTTCATGAGCTACTTCTGGAAGACACTTTGGGGCAAATTGGGAACGAAGCTGCTGTTTAGTACCACTTGTCATCCCCAAACTGATGGTCAGACGGAGGTGGTGAACCGCACACTTTCGGCATTGCTGCGGACAATGGTCAAGAAGAATCTGCGTGTGTGGGAGGAGTGTTTGCCGCACGTGGAGTTTGCATATAACAGGGCGGTACACTCAACCACGCAATTGTGTCCGTTTGAGGTGGTGTATGGTTTCAAACCCATTACTCCGCTTGATTTGCTGCCGCTTCCGTTACATGAGAGAGTCAGCATGGGGCATCGAAGCGTGCAGATTTTGTAAGGAAGATACATGAGAAGACTAAAGAAGCTATTGAGAAGAAGGCAAGTACAATGCAGCTCGTGTAAACAAGAAGAGAAAGGAGGTGATCTTTCAACCCGGCGACATGGTTTGGGTGCACTTTCGCAAAGACAGATTTCCTGTTCAGCGCAAGTCCAAGTTGATGCCGCGTGGTGATGGTCCGTTCAAGGTTCTTGCCAAGATAAATGATAATGCATACAAGATAGATCTTCCTACTATTGAGTTTGGCGTGAGTAATACGTTCAACGTTGCTGATTTGACGCCATATGCTGACGAGTACCTTGACGCGTCGGGGTCGACGCCTTTTCAAGGGGGAGGATGATGAGGACATCCCTGGTCCTTTACCTTTTTCTTCCATTGATGATGTTGCTGTTCAAGACAAGCCCAATGAAGTGAGGATTGGACCAATGACAAGAGCTCGTGCTAAGCTACTTGGACAACAGGTGAACTCACTCTTAGTTGAATTCGATGTTTGTGATAGTGAGAACTTTATACTGCCTAAATCTATGCACTTGTGTATGATCAGGGTTATTGATAACACAAGCGTTGACGGAGGGCTAGAGGAGCAGCAAGGATTGGAGCACGACGTCCCCAATGGCACGAGGGAGGAGCGGGAGGCATGAGCAAGAGGGGAAGACGGCGAAAATGAGTTCTGGAGTCAATCGGAATATCCGGTTCACTCTTGAACCGGAATATCCGAAACCGCGAGAAAATGAGTACTGGAGTCAATCGGAATATCCGATTCACCCGTGACTCGGAATATCCGATTTAAGTCATGGATTACGCCCAGAGGTACTATAGTCAATCGGATTATCCGGTTCACCCGTGACTCGGATTATCCGGTTGGAGTGAAAATGGGCCTGCGTGCCTTTTTCGAGACCGAACCGTTTTAGGTCGGTTTGTATCCGGTTTGAGTCGGACTAAGTCGTGTTTTTGGGCGTGGATTGATCCCCCAGTCCCCATATATACTTAGGAACCTCTTTGTAATAGGTTAGACCACGTTTAAAGATAAACCCTAGATTGAATTGCTTGAAGCTTTCATCTATCTTCGAGTTCCATGAAAATCGGGACCTACCCGCATCATGATGGACTCAATCGAAGGAGACGTGGGCGTGCATTCCCACGTGGTGGTTACCGTGATGACTATGATGACTTAACCAACGTCCGCTTTGACATACCCAAGTTCTACGGCACAAGTGATCCGGAAGCTTACTTCTCATGGGTCCTCAAGGTTGACAAGATCTTCCGTTTACAAAACTTCTCCGACAAAAAGTAGGTTGCCTTAGCTTCGATGGAGTTTGAAGAGTATGCCCTCTTGTGGTGGGAACAATTACAAGATGCACGCGTCGCTAACCACCAACCACCAACAACCAATTGAAGCTTTCATCTATCTTCGTGCCAAGCCATTACACTAGAGACTTATTGATAAGGATCAATGGGATGATCCTCTGATTTTGTCCCAATCTTTCACAGTGAGTAACCCGAACGATAAATCCTTCCAACAACACCAATGGCGTCACCTGAAGGTGGGGAATAAATTCCAGCAAGCAACGTGAAGATAACAACACGCCTCAAAACCCTGAGCTCGACAATCCTTGAAGAACACAAGAACCTTCGCAGCAAACTATATTGGATAACTCGGCAGCGCCGTCCCCGGAGGATGATACAACCCTAAACTCAACGAGCTAGTTTTTAATCTAAATTCTGGACCCCCTAATACCTAGGCCGGCCAACTCCTTATATGGGGGAGGTGGTGCGGCCAAAACAACTTGGACTCAAACTGGTTCGTTTTGGACAGGCCCAAACCGAACATGACCATAATAGAAAACACAAATAAAACCCAAACTATTTATTAAAAAGACTAACTCGGTGGAGTCCTAAATTGGGCTTCACCTCCTCTGTCCTGCACATATCATCCTCCCCTCCTTCAAAAAGCGTTGTCCCCAACGCGTGAGGGTCTGCTCAAAAAGGTGACGTGATGTGAACAGAAACATCACGTGTCTCCATGGACGCCTGCCCCTCCTTTCTTCGCCACACAAGCTTGGTTTTAGACGCCACCATATTCTTCCTCTTCTCAACTCTAGCTGGAAACTTGTATCGCTGAACATGAACCTGCTTTGCACGCCCCTGCAAAATAGTAATGCCTGGTCCACAAAGTTGACGAACACGTCCATTGCTTCCTGTGTGCATACGCACTGCTGCTCCAACTAAACGCTTCATAGGTGAGCTGACATAGCTGTGATCATCTACTCGCGGTACCACATGCACCGAGACATGATCAACACAATAATCAGTGGTCTGAACACCTTTGTCAACACAAACTGGAACACTCGCTGCAATACCCTTCGTCTCCCCAATAAGAGGTTTGTCTTCAACTAGCTTGTCACCAACAAACACAGGCTTGTCATCTACATGCATAGTTGAATCAATTTCTGTACCAACGCTCCTTGCATCATGCTCCACTTGCTGCAACTTAGCTAACTGCTGTTTTGGTTCAGCTTTATGCAACCTCTCCTTGTGTATCACCAGCTCCACATCAGATTTAATTTGATCATCCTTCATAGGCTTCAAAATCTGCTGTTTACCATCATGCATAAAAGAATATGTATTGGCTCTCCCAGCATGAGTAACATTGCAATCATACTGCCAAGGTCGACCATGTAACAGTCCACACACCTCCAATGGCAATACATCACACTCAACCTCATCAACATAGTCACCAACTGTAAATGGCACACGCACCTTATGAGTAACCTTCAGCATACCACAATTATTTAACCACTCCAAATGCTTAGGTTCAGGAATACGCCAAGTAGACAACCCTAATGCTGCCACCATTGCCTTGCTTATGCCATTAGTACAGCTACCACCATCAATCATGAGCTTGCAGTGTTTGCCTTTTATCATGCACTGAGTCTGAAATAAACTCCATCGCTGACACTTGTCAACTATTTTGCAAGCCTCATCATGTACCCTTTTGAGTTGCATACTCAGCCCACTCAAAGGATCAAACTTTTCCACTGCAGTTTCAGCACACACAACAACCTTATCAACATCAGATTGCTTCTCTTCAGAAATTTTTGTAACTGCTGCGCTGATCGTTGCACTGGAACTACTGCCTTCACACTCATTGCAGGAGGCGGAATAGAACTAGCACTCTCCTTAGAACAAGGCTGCAGCCTCGTGGCAAATTCAGTCCTCCTCTGCACAATGTTTGTCAACTTCATAGGTTTAGTACAAGGTTCCCTATGGTGAGGAGACAGAAAATAAGCACGCAAAAATTTAGTGAAATCATGCCAAAGCCCATATGTGCTTTCCTTCCCATGCCTCTCCTCAGTCCACCAACGAGCAACCTCCTCATCCACACGTTGGAGTGCAAGAAACACACGCGTAGGCTGATCCACTCGTTCCCAAGTATCACATCTGTGAAAACCCTGAAGCATAAGACTTTCCCATGACTCATATTCTTTAGCTGTTGCAACATGAGTAAGTCTCCACGTGACCTTCGATGCAACTGAAGTCACACCGTGCAATTTATCGAGATAGTCATTGAACACATCACCGGACCTTTCACCAGAAACACACCTCTTGCCATAAAAAGTACTCATATCTGAAGTCACACAGTAAAAAAAACTTTTTTTCTCTCTCCTCTTCTTTTCGGCCACAATATGTCGCACCGCGGAGCAAAAAATTTCAGAAAATTAATGCGTGAAACAACCTATTCAGCTGCTTGAACTCGGACAGTACCGCAGCAGAAAAAAACAGAGAAAACCTGTGCCGTGCAGAGTCCGAGTAGAACAAGGCAATCCCGCTGTGATCCGATTCCTTTCCTAATCTCTTCCCGTTTGCTGCTTCTTTCCTTTCCTTGTACGTGACCAACCAGATACGATCTCCACCAATCGTGACGAATATGGACTCCTTCCAAACGAACAACCCAGGGCGATCGTTGTTTAGCGAAGAAACTCGCAACACACGATGGCAGCGATGGAAACCCCTTCACGCTCGCGATGGCCAAAATCCAGCTAGTACCTCCGATCGTACCAACCAAGCTTCATTGCGATCGGAATTAGCAACAAGAATACGACCAAACGCCACGGAGCAATATCCTCTCCGGAAGCAACTTCGCCAACAGATCAACTAACACCAATGAACGAAAACCCTAGTAGATCAATCAACAAAAACTCACCGTGATCAACCCAGATATCTGATACCACATGATAAGGATCAAGGGACGATCCTCTGATTTTGTCCCAATCTTTCACAGTGAGTAACCCGAACGATAAATCCTTCCAACAACACCAATGGCGTCACCTGAAGGTGGGGAATAAATTCCAGCAAGCAACGTGAAGATAACAACACGCCTCAAAACCCTGAGCTCGACAATCCTTGAAGAACACAAGAACCTTCGCAGCAAACTATATTGGATAATTCGGCAGCGCCGTCCCCGGAGGGATGATACAACCCTAAACTCAACGAGCTAGTTTTTAATCTAAATTCTGGACCCCCTAATACCTAGGCTGGCCAACTCCTTATATGGGGGAGGTGGTGCGGCCAAAACAACTTGGACTCAAACCTGGTTCGTTTTGGACAGGCCCAAACCGAACATGACCATAATAGAAAACACAAATAAAACCCAAACTATTTATTAAAAAGGCTAACTCGGTGGAGTCCTAAAATTGGGCTTCACCTCCTCTGTCCTGCCCATATCACTTAAACAAGAAGTTGCAAGAGTTGAAGCAAGGGTTGAAGTCGGTTGACGAGTACTACAAGGAGATGGAAATCTCCATGATAAGAGCCAATGTCAACGAGTACGAAGAGCAATCCATGGCTCGTTTCATGAATGGCCTCAACAATCCAATCAAGAAGATCGTGGAGTTTCAACCATATGCCTCTTTGGTTGAGCTAGTACATGAAGCTTCCAAGGTCGACCGCCACGTGCTTGAAGAGCTCAAATACCTCAAGACTAAGGCATTCTACGCCAACTAGCCTTCTTCGTCAACTCCTACTCCTTCACAAGCTCTTCCTCAAGCGAACACTCGAGGTCCTCCAAGAGTCTCTACTTCGACAACTCAAGCGCCTCAACCTTTCAAGAAAGTACCTCCCGCTACCAAGGCGCCTCAAGTATCTTCGTCCGGCACAAGACTTTTGCAATGCTACAAGTGCGGCGGACAAGGGCACAAATCTTTTGAGTGCACCAACAAGAAGGTCATGATCATCAATGACATGGGAGAGTATGAATCTATGAGTGAAGATGAGTACAATGCTTTGAACAAAGTCGCCACAATGCAAAGTGCTCAAGAAGAAGAAAATGAGATATATTGTGATAGTGACAACAACCCCTCTTTGGTTGTGGCAAGAGCTCTAACCACCAATGTTGAAGTGGAAGAAGACCAAAGATGCAACTTGTTTCAAACTAGAGCGGGAATCAATGGCAAGTCCATCAAGGTCATCATAGATGGTGGAAGTTGTCACAACTTAGCGACCAAAGAACTTTGTGATAAGCTCAACTTGAAGTTCAAGAAGCACCCACATCCTTACCATGTGCAATGGTTGAGTGATACCGGAGCCGTCAAGATTCAACACATGGTGCATGTGTCCTTCAAGATTGGAGCCTATGAAGATACGGTTGATTGTGATGTTGTACCTATGACCGTTTGTCACTTACTCCTTGGGCGTCTGATGCGGGTAGGTCCCGATTTTCACGGATTTGTGCGGAGGGAAAGATGAACACGAAGAACACGCGAAGAACGAAGAACACAAGAGAGGGGAAATCAAACACACAAGGGTAAATATTAAGTAGCAACCTGGCAAGACTCGATTGGTAACAAATCCCCGAGGGCAGCCCCCAATCCTCCTCTCCCAAGCACACCTTACTCTTAGGATTGTTTGTCCAATTGGTCAATCCAACCAACCCAACCTAGCCACCTAAAGATGGAAGATTAGCAAGTAATCGCAACTACAAGCGGAGCCTTGGTATCCACGCAGGGATCTTGTCCTCAAGAGGAGGCCTTGGTTCATCTCCACATGTGGAGGCCTTGATTCATCTCCATAGGAGGAAAGAAACACTTTGAGAAGAAGGAGCAAGGCTCTACTTTAGTTCTCAAATCATAGTCTAACCCTAGATCTTGTCAAAGGTGTCCCTTAAATAGTCCAAGCAACAAGGAGGACGAACGGATAAGGTTTCGTGGCCGAACTGACGAATCTGCTCCCGCACTGGCGGTAGTACCGCTGGGTTAGCCGGTGGTACCGCCAGTGCGGGCGGGCTTCACGCATCCCACGTCCCCGGTACTGACCAGTACCGCCGCTGGTACCGCTGGCGGTACCGGACAAGACCTCCGAGAGGGGGTTTCGGCGGTAGCATGTGGCGGTGGCGATCGGTGCCGCTGAGCTGGGCGCGCGTCCATCCCACGCTCGCGGTACCGGACGGTACCGCTGGCGGGGGGGTGGCTTGGGGATGACTGGGCCAGGGGCGGTAGTACCGCTTATCCCAGCGGTAGTACCGCCGCCTGGGAATTTCTGCTCCATCTTCTTGTCTTCTTCTCCATCGTCTTCTTGGCTCGTTTCTTGTCCATCTTCGGCGCGTCCTTGGCCATCTTCAAAGGGGTCTTCAGGTCCACCGTAGCTGAGCACACACAAGGTATTGGAATGAAGTAGCAACCCATTCAAAGGAGTGTCGAGATCACACATGGATAGGAGCGAGTTCACCTTGTCATGAAGTGCCTTGACTCTTGCTCTCGTCATTGGGCCACTTGTTGTAGGAGACGTAGGTCGGGCTACATCATCTTCCCTCCCTTGGAAAAGAGTCGTCCTCGACTCTTGGTCATCCTCATCGCTTGATGTTCCAAAGTATGGCGATAGGTCGGCGACGTTGAAGGTGTCATGGACCATGTGTTTGGAGTGGGAGATGTCGATCTTGTAGGCATTGTCGTTGATGCGCTTGATAACCTTGAAAGGTCCATCTCCACGAGGGTGAAGCTTGGACTTCCTTGCATCCGGAAAGCGATCTTTGCGAAGGTGTAACCACACAAGGTCTCCTTCTTCAAATATCATGGCGCGCTTGTGTTTGTTCATCTTCGTAGCATGGTCTTTGTTGTGCTTCTCAAGCGTAGTTCTTGTTTCTTCATGGAGCTTTTTCATGTACGCGGCTCGTTCGTCGAAGTCCATGTTAACTTGCTCGCGGAGTGGAAGTGGTAGCATGTCGAGCGCGTTGTAGGGGTTGGAGCCATAGACGACCTCGAAGGGTGTTCTCTTTGTTGCTCGGCGAAGTGCTCGATTGTATACATAGTTTGTTAGCCTTAAACAAGAAACCTTTGTGCAAATAGAAATCACCAATTCCTTTATGCTCCGAACATTGAGCGAAAATGTCTCCAAAGAAAGCATCGGTAGCATACAACTCTTTAATCTCATCCAAACCCAAGACACTAATGTCAAGACGTGTAAGTAGGTTGGCCTTGCGGGATAGAGCATACGCGACCACATTGTCTTTACCTTTCTTGTATTTGATTACAAAAGTGAAAGACTCAATGAACTCAACCCACTTAGCATGTCTTTTGTTCAAATTTGTTTGACTTTTCAAATATTTCAAGGATTCATGGTCGGAATGAATGACAAATTTCTTAGGACGAAGGTAATGTTGCCACACATCCAAAACACGAACCAAAGCAAATAACTCTTTGTCATAAATGGGATAATTCAAGCGAGCTCCATCTAATTTCTCACTATGGTATGCGATGGGTCTACCATTTTGCATAAGCACTCCACCAATGCCCAATCCACTTGCATCGCATTCAATCTCAAATGTCTTAGAGAAATCCGGAAGGGCAAGGAGTGGTGCTTCGGTTAATAACCGTTTGAGCTCATTGAAAGCAAAATCATGTGCATTGCCCCAAATGAAAGGTACATTCTTCTTTGTAAGTTCATGGAGGGGGCAAGCAATTGTGGAAAAATCCTTGATGAAACGGCGGTAAAATCCGGCAAAACCAAGAAAACGTCTCAACTCCTCAAGTGACATCGGAAAAGGCCAAGTCCGAATTGCTTGTATCTTGGCATCATCAACTTCAACTCCATCCGAAGAAACAACAAAACCCAAGAAAACAAGTTTGTTGGTGGCAAAAGTGCACTTAGAAAGGTTTGCATAAAGCTTTTCATTGCGAAGAACCAACAAAACTTGAGCAACATGAGAAGTGTGCTCTTCCAAAGACTTGCTATAGATAAGGATGTCGTCAAAGTATACCACAACAAATTTGCCAATAAAAGGACGCAAAACATGATTCATGAGACGCATAAAGGTAGAAGGTGCATTGGAAAGACCAAATGGCATGACGAGCCACTCATAAAGACCAAGCTTAGTTTTAAATGCGGTCTTCCATTCATCACCTTCACACATGCGTATTTGGTGATATCCACTTTTAAGATCAATTTTGGAGAATATAGCGGAACCACAAAGCTCATCGAGCATATCATCAAGTCGAGGGATAGGATGGCGATACCGAACGGTGATGGCGTTGATGGGGCGACAATCCATGCAAAGGCGAAGAGTGTTGTCGTGCTTGGGTACCAAGATGACGGGCAGGCGCACGGACTCAAGCTCTCGCGGATGTCCCATGGCAAGAAGTTCTTGTATTTGCCGCTCGATCTCCTTTGTCTCTTCGGGGTTGGTGCGGTAAGGAGCGCGGTTTGGTAGCGGTGCGCCGGGAACAAGGTCGATGCGGTGCTCGATTCCACGTAGAGGGGTAGTCCCGGTGGCACTTCTTGAGGGAAGACATCTTCAAAGTCCTTCAAAAGAGACAACAAAGAAGGAGGAAGGTTTGTGAAGTGTTAGTCATAGAAACTTCACCCTTGCATATGAGCACATAGTGTAGGGTGGATGGGTTCTCTCTCAACTCCCTCATCTCTCTCTTTGTGGCAAATAGTGTAAGTTTTGTGGGAACTCTCTTTGAAGTGTCACACTCATTTGGCTTGTGGCTCTCACTCACTTTATGGTGGGTCTCTCGCTCACCACTCATCTCACTAGACGAACGATCTTGTTGTGCCCTTGCAATAGTCTTGGCGTTGTCGGCGATGACTTGACTTGGTGTCATGGGACGAAGGACGAAGGTCTTGTCGTTGTTCTTGAAGCTATAGTAATTTGTTCGTCCATCATGCATAGCACCCTTGTCAAATTGCCATGGACGCCCAAGGAGTAAGTGACAAACGTTCATAGGCACAACATCACAATCAACCGTATCTTCATAGGCTCCAATCTTGAAGGACACTTGCACCATGTGTTGAATCTTGACGGCTCCGGTATCACTCAACCATTGCACATGGTAAGGATGTGGGTGCTTCTTGAACTTCAAGTTGAGCTTATCACAAAGTTCTTTGCTCGCTAGGTTGTGGCAACTTCCACCATCTATGATGACCTTGATGGACTTTCCATTGATTCCCGCTCTTGTTTGAAACAAGTTGCATCTTTGGTCTTCTTCCACTTGAACATTGGTGGTTAAGCTCTTGCCACAACCAAGGAAGGGTCTTGTCGCCATCACAATATCTCATTTCTTCTTGCACTTTGCATTGTGGCGACCTTGTTCAAAGCATTGTACTCATCTTCACTCATAGATTCATACTCTCCCATGTCATTGATGATCATGACCTTCTTGTTGGTGCACTCAAAAGATTTGTGCCCTTGTCCGCCGCACTTGTAACATTGCAAAGTCTTGTGCCGGACGAAGATCCTTGAGGCGCCTTGGAGGAGGGAGGTACTTTCTTGAAAGGTTGAGGCGCTTGAGTGTCGAAGTAGAGACTCTTGGAGGACCTCGAGTGTTCGCTTGAGGAAGAGCTTGTGAAGGTGTAGGAGTTGACGAAGAAGGCTTGTTGGCGTAGAATGCCTTTGTCTTGAGGTATTTGAGCTCTTCAAGCACGTGGCGCTCGGCCTTGGAAGCTTGATGTACTAGCTCAACCAAAGAGGCATATGGTTGGAACTCCACGATCTTCTTGATGGGATAGTTGAGGCCATTCATGAAACGAGCCATGGATTGCTCTTCGTACTCGTTGACATTGGCTCTCATCATGGAGATTTCCATTTCCTTGTAGTACTCGTCAACCGACTTCAAACCTTGCTTCAACTCTTGCAACTTCTTGTATAAGTCTCTAGTGTAATGGCTTGGCACGAAGCGCTTGTACATGTTTCTTTCATTTCAACCCAAGTGTCAATTGGTTGTTGGTGGTTAGCGACGCGAGCATCTTGTAGTTGTTCCCACCACAAGAGGCATACTCTTCAAACTCCATCGAGGCTAAGGCAACCTTCTTTGTCGGAGAAGCGTTGCACGCGGAAGATCTTGTCAACCTTGAGTACCCATGAGAAGTAAGCTTCCGGATCACTTGTGCCGTAGAACTTGGGTATGTCAAAGCGGACGTTGGTCAAGTCATCATAGTCGTCACGGTGGCCACCACGTGGGAATGCACGTCCACGTCTCCTTCGGTTGAGTCCATCACCATTGTGTTGGCTTGACTCGTTATCACTTGACTCGGAACGTTGGTGTTGGTGACGATCATGAGGAAGCTCTTGACGAGGCGCATGTTGAGGAGGTAGCTCTTGTTGAGGAACGGGTTGCTCGACATTGTTCGCATTGTCATGGTTTTGATGACGTGGCCTTGGAGGATGACGAGGGTGACGTCCTTGTTCACCAAAGTCATTCGCACCCGGAACGCCATTGTCATTAGCCAATGGGTCATGACGATCACGTTGTGGCGGTGGTGGTGATGGTATGCGTTCGCGACGATCATCATTTTGGTGAGGTTGTTCTTGATGCGCATTGGCATTGTTCGCGTGAAGATCATGTGGTTGTTCAACGATAGGAGGAGGTCGTTCATGGGCGCGCCTTGAATCATGTTGACGTTCTTGTCGAGGTTCATGACGTCCATGATGTGCTTGTGTCGACCTTGAGGTGCTTCTTGTACGGCTTGAGCGTGAAGGAGCTCGTTGTCGCGCAAGGTTGTTGATAGCTTCGGTCATCCGCTCCATGTTCGCATTGATTTCGTTGAAGTTGGCATCATGAGTTTGGAGACGGCGCTCGTAGCGGCCTAAGCCATCACGAACAAGGTGTCGAAGACCGACGAACTCGGATTGGTGACATAGCCATGATCACCGCGTCCCATGGATTTCCTCATCCGAGCTTGAGCTTCCGTTTGTACTTCCCCTAAACATTTTCTCAAGAAAGTGAGATATGTGGTAAGGAAAAACCAAGACAAACTATATCCCAAGTATAATGTGGCTTGAGAGGAGAGTATCCGGTTCTAACACCCAACACACACACTTATGAGGATAGGAAGGTATGAAGTGGCAAACGAAACAAGCAAACCCGCGACAAGTATATTGTCAAAGGTAGAGAAAATCCACAATGATCAAATTACCAAAGAAACTCCAACCACAAATGATGAAGAAACACACACAAAAGCGAATGATGGGGTTGGGCGACCAAAGGGCGAGCACTCGAAGATAGACAACCTAACGAAGACTACGTGCTCAAATGTCACCCAACACAAGAAGGACGCTAGCTCAATTGCTTTTTGTGGGCAACGGATTTGCACAAGAGTTAACACTCACACTCACTTTGGCGGTCTTAGCTTTGTCGCAACCTACAAGAGATGAACTTGGCACCACTTGATTCTTTTCTTTTTCTTTTTTTTTTGATTTTTGCTTTTTGACGATGATTCCTTCTCTTTTGCTAGTGCCAAGCTCTCTAACGATACACACTCGCCAATACTTGAAGACAAACACTCAACACGTGCAATGCCTCGCAATATCACCGAGCTAGTCCAATAGGTTAAGGCGCGAAAGGAAGAAGGGCTCACAACGGATGATGGTGGGGGAATGTCGAGTCCTTGGTGGCGTCGTCGCTTGGCGTTGATGATGCGTGTGCGGAAGCTTGTCGATGTCGTAGACGTAGGCACACCAAGAAAGGACTCAAACCAAAGAGGAAATGCCAAAACGAACCGAGGAAAAGAAAAATTTCTGAAAAATTGGCCCTGGCGGTAGTACCGCTTAACCGGCGGTAGTACCGCTGCTCAATCTGCTTTTTGACTCGATTTTGGGATTTGGGCTCCAAAACTTCCTCGAATCCGTGGGAAATGGCAAAATTAAGGCTAGGGAACGCAAACAAAGGTGGAGGGGGTCCTAAAGCAACAGATCCATGGACAAAAACTACCAAAAACGCAACGAATCGACAGATCGGCTCGAATCAAGGCAAGGCTATTTTTGGTGGAAATTTTCGAATTTCTCAAAAACGAAGAAAAATTTGGTGGATTTTGGTGGAAACACAAATCAAATCCGTGTCAACCTAGAGCTCTGATACCATATGATGCGGGTAGGTCCCGATTTTCACGGATTTGTGCGGAGGGAAGATGAACACGAAGAACACGCGAAGAACGAAGAACACAAAGAGGGGAAATCAAACACACAAGGGTAAATAGCAAGTAGCAACCCGGCAAGACTCGATGGTAACAAATCCCCGAGGGCAGCCCCCAATCCTCCTCTCCCAAGCACACCTTACTCTTAGGATTGTTTGTCCAATTGGTCAATCCAACCAACCTAGCCACCTAAGATGGAAGATTAGCAAGTAATCGCAACTACAAGCGGAGCCTTGGTATCCACGCAGGGATCTTCTCCTCAAGAGGAGGCCTTGGTTCATCTCCACATGTGGAGGTCTTGATTCATCTCCATAGGAGGAAAGAGACACTTTGAGAAGAAGGAGCAAGGCTCTACTTTAGTTCCAAATCATAGTCTAACCCTAGATCTAGTCAAGGGGTCCCTTAAATAGTCCAAGCAACAAGGAGGACGAACGGATAAGGTTTCGTGGCCGAACTGACGAATCTGCTCCCGCACTGACGGTAGTACCGCTGGGTTAGCCGGTGGTACCGCCAGTGCGGGCGGGCTTCACGCATCCCACATCCCCGGTACTGACCAGTACCGCCGCTGGTACCGCTGGCGGTACCGGACAAGACCTCCGAGAGGGGGTTTCGGCGGTAGCATGTGGCGGTGGCGATCGGTGCCGCTGAGGTGGGCGCGCGTCCATCCCACGCTCGCGGTACCGGACGGTACCGCTGGCGGTACCGCTGGCGGGGGGGTGGCTTGGGGATGACTGGGCCAGGGGCGGTAGTACCGCTTATCCCAGCGGTAGTACCGCCGCCTGGGAATTTCTGCTCCATCTTCTTGTCTTCTTCTCCATCGTCTTCTTGGCTCGTTTCTTGTCCATCTTCGGCGCGTCCTTGGCCATCTTCAAAGGGGTCTTCAGGTCCACCGTAGCTGAGCACACACAAGGTATCGGAATGAAGTAGCAACCCATTCAAAGGAGTGTCGAGATCACACATGGATAGGAGCGAGTTCACCTTGTCATGAAGTGCCTTGACTCTTGCTCTTGTCATTGGGCCACTTGTTGTAGGAGACGTAGGTCGGGCTACATCAGCGTCCATGGCAATTTGACAAGGGTGCTATGCATGATGGACGAACAAACTACTATAGCTTCAAGAACAACGACAAGACCTTCGTCCTTCGTCCCATGGCACCGAGTCAAGTCATCGCCGACAACGCCAAGACCATTGCAAGGGCACAACAAGATCGTTCGTCTAGTGAGATGAGTGGTGAGCGAGAGATCCACCCTAAAGTGAGTGAGAGCCACAAGCCACATGAGTGTGACACTTTCACAAACCTTTCTCCTTCGTTGTTGTCTCTTTTGAAGGACTTTGAAGATGTTTTCCCTCAAGATGTGCCACCGGGACTACCTCCTCTACGCGGAATCGAGCACCGCATCGACCTTGTTCCCGGCGCACCGCTACCAAACCGCGCTCCGTACCGCACCAACCCCGAGGAGACAAAGGAGATCGAACGACAAATACAAGAACTTCTTGCCATGGGACATATCCGCGAGAGCTTGAGTCCGTGCCCCGTGCCCGTGATCTTGGTACCCAAGCACGACAACACTCTTCGCCTTTGCATGGATTGTCGTCCCATCAACGCCATCACCGTTCGGTATCGCCATCCTATCCCTCGCCTTAATGATATGCTCGATGAGCTTTGTGGTTCCGCTATATTCTCCAAAATTGATCTTAAAAGTGGATATCACCAAATACGCATGTGTGAAGGTGATGAATGGAAGACCGCATTTAAAACTAAGCTTGCTCTTTATGAGAGGCTCGTCATGCCATTTGGTCTTTCCAATGCGCCTTTTACTTTTATGCGTCTCATGAATCATGTTTTGCGTCCTTTCATTGGAAAATTTGTTGTGGTATACTTTGACGACATCCTTATTTATAGCAAGTCTTTGGAAGAGCACACTTCCCATGTTGCTCAAGTTTTGTTGGTTCTTCGCAATGAAAAGATTTATGCAAATCTTTCTAAGTGCACTTTTGCCACCAACAAACTTGTTTTCTTGGGTTTTGTTGTTTCTTCGGATGGAGTCGAATTCGATGAAGCAAAGATACAAGCAATTCGGACTTGGCCTTTTCCGACTTCACTTGAGGAGTTGAGACATTTTCTTGGTTTTGCCGGATTTTACCGCCGTTTCATCAAGGATTTTTCCACAATTGCTTGCCCCTCCATGAACTTACAAAGAAAAATGTACCTTTCATTTGGGGCAACGCACATGATTTTGCTTTCAATGAGCTCAAACGGTTATTAACCGAAGCACCACTCCTTGCCCTTCCGGATTTCTCTAAGACATTTGAGATTGAATGCGATGCAAGTGGATTGGGCATTGGTGGAGTGCTTATGCAAAATGGTAGACCCATCGCATACCATTGTGAGAAATTAGATGGAGCTCGCTTGAATTATCCCATTTATGACAAATAGTTATTTGCTTTGGTTCGTGTTTTGGATGTGTGGCAACATTACCTTCGTCCTAAGGAATTTGTCATTCATTCCGACCATGAATCCTTGAAATATTTGAAAAGTCAAACAAATTTGAATAAAAGACATGCTAAGTGGGTTGAGTTCATTGAGTCTTTCACCTTTGTAATCAAATACAAGAAAGGTAAAGACAATGTGGTCGCGGATGCCTATCCCGCAAGGCCAACCTACTTACACGTCTTGGATGAGATAAAGGAGTTGCATGCTACCGATGCTTTCTTTGGAGACATTTTCGCTCAATGTTCGGAGCACAAAGGAATTGATGATTTCTATTTGCACCAAGGTTTCTTGTTTAAGGCTAACAAACTATGTATACCCGAGGCTTCGCTTCGTTTGGTCCTTTTGAAGGAATCTCATGGAGGAACACTCATGGGTCACTTTGGCTGCGACAAGACCTACGCCATGCTCGCCACCAACTACTATTGGCCAAGAATGAAGCATGATGTGGAGCGCCTAGTTCGACGATGTTCTACATGTCTCAAAGCTAAGTCTACTCTAAACTCTCATGGTTTATACAATCCTTTGCCTATTCCACATCACCCTTGGTCCGACATAGATATGGATTTTGTCTTAGGACTACCACGCACTAAAACAAACAAGGATTCCATCTTTGTCGTCATTGATCGCTTCTCTAAAATGGCACACTTTATACCTTGCAACAAGAGCGACGATGCTTCACACATTGCTACTTTGTTTTTTAGGGAAATCGTCCGTCTTCATGGTGTGCCAAAGACCATTGTGTCGGATCGTGACGCCAAGTTCGTGAGCTATTTTTGGAAGACTTTGATGGCCAAGATGGGAATCAAGCTACTATTCTCCACCGCATACCACCCTCAAACCGATGGCCAAACCGAAGTGGTGAACCGAAGCCTATCTACACTCCTTCGTGTGTTGATCAAGCCCAACTTGAAGAATTGGGAAGAGTGCATCCCACACGCCGAGTTCGCCTACAATCGAGCACTTCGCCGAGCAACAAAGAGAACACCCTTCGAGGTCGTCTATGGCTCCAACCCCTACAACGCGCTCGACATGCTACCACTTCCACTCCGCGAGCAAGTTAACATGGACTTCGACGAACGAGCCGCGTACATGAAAAAGCTCCATGAAGAAACAAGAACTACGCTTGAGAAGCACAACAAAGACCATGCTACGAAGATGAACAAACACAAGCGCGCCATGATATTTGAAGAAGGAGACCTTGTGTGGCTACACCTTCGCAAAGATCGCTTTCCGGATGCAAGGAAGTCCAAGCTTCACCCTCGTGGAGATGGACCTTTCAAGGTTCTCAAGCGCATCAACGACAATGCCTACAAGATCGACATTTCCCACACCAAACACTTGGTCCATGATGATGTAGTGCAACCTAGGCACACAACACCAACACCATCAAATGGCCCATTGACAAGAGCAAGAGTCAAAGCTCTCCATGATAAGGTGAATTCACTCCTATCTATGTGTGATCTCGACACTCCTTTGAATGGGTTGCTACTTCATTCCGATACCTTGTGTGTGCTCAGCTTTGGTGGACCTGAAGACCCCTATGAAGATGGCCAAGAGGCGACGCATGAAGATGGACAAGGATCGAGTCAAGGCGATGAAGAGGAAGAAGAGAAGATGGAGAAGAACCTCCCAGGCGGCGGTACTACCGCTGGGATAAGCGGTACTACCGCCCCTGGCCCAGTCAGCGAGAACCAGGACCACGCCAGCGGTACCAGCAGCGGTACCGCCCGGTACCGGGAGCGTGGGATGGCCCAAGCCCACGTCAGCGGCACCAGCAGCTGCCGCTCCGCGCTACCGCCGAATCGGGCCTTCGGCAGCTTCTTCCGGTACCGCCAGCGGTACGAGGAGCGGTACCAGGAGGTACCGGGCGCGTGGGAGGAAGCAGCGCATGCCCGCGCCAGCGGTAGCACCGGCTAAGCCAGCGGTACTACCGCCGGTGCGGGAGCAGATTCGTCAGTTCGGCCACCAAACCTTATCCGTTCGTCCTCCTAGTTGCCTAGACTATTTAAAGTACCCCTTGGACTAGATCTAGGGTTAGACTATGATTTGGGAACTAAAGTAGAGCCTTGCTCCTTCTTCTCAAAGTGTCTCTTTCCTCCTATGGAGATGAATCAAGACCTCCACATGTGGAGATGAACCAAGGCCTCCTCTTGAGGAGAAGATCCCTGCGTGGATACCAAGGCTCCGCTTGTAGTTGCGATTACTTGCTAATCTTCCTCTTAGAGTGTAGATTGGGTTGGTTGGATTGACCAATTGGACAAACAATCCTAAGAGTAAGGTGTGCTTGGGAGAGGAGGATTGGGGGCTGCCCTCGGGGATTTGTTACCAGTCGATTCTTGCCGGGTTGCTACTTGCTATTTACCCTTGTGTGTTTGATTTCCCCTCTTTGTGTTCATCGTTCTTCGCGTGTTCTTCGTGTTCATCCTTCCCTCCGCACAAATCCGTGAAAATCGGGACCTACCCGCATCATATGGTATCAGAGCTCTAGGTTGACACGGATTTGATTTGTGTTTCCACCAAAATCCACCAAATTTTTCTTCGTTTTTGAGAAATTCGAAAATTTCCACCAAAAATAGCCTTGCCTTGATTCGAGCCGATCTGTCGATTCGTTGCGTTTTTGGTAGTTTTTGTCCATGGATCTGTTGCTTTAGGACCCCCTCCACCTTTGTTTGCGTTCCCTAGCCTCAATTTTGCCATTTCCCCACGGATTCGAGGAAGTTTTGGAGCCCAAAATCGCACAAAATTCGAGCAGAAAAGTTGACAGCGGTACTACCGCCAGCTTAAGCGGTACTACCGCCAGGGCCAAATTTTTCAGAAATTTTTCTTTTCCTCGGTTCGTTTTGGCAATTCTCCTTTGTTGTTTGGTCCTTCGCTGGTGTGTTCCACACGTCTACGACATCGACAAGCTTCCGCAGCGACTTCATCAACGCCAAGTGACGACGCCGCCAAGGACTCGACATTCCCCCACCATCATTTCCGTTGTGAGCCCTTCTTCCTTTCGCGAAACTTAACCTATTGGACTAGCTCGGTGATATTGCGAGGCATTGCACGTGTTGAGTGTTTGTCTTCAAGTATTGGCGAGTGTGTATCGTTAGAGAGCTTGGCACTAGCAAAAGAGAAGGAATCATCGTCAAAAAGCAAAAATCAAAAAAAAAAAGAGAAAAGAAAAGAATCAAGTGGTGCCAAGTTCATCTCTTGTAGGTTGCGACAAAGCTAAGACCGCCAAAGTGAGTGTGAGTGTTAACTCTTGTGCAAATCCGTTGCCCACAAAAAGCAATTGAGCTAGCGTCCTTCTTGTGTTGGGTGACATTTGAGCACGTAGTCTTCGTTAGGTTGTCTATCTTCGAGTGCTCGCCCTTTGGTCGCCCAACCCCATCATTCGCTTTTGTGTGTGTTTCTTGATACTTTGTGGTTGGAGTTTCTTTGGTAATTTGATCATTGTGGATTTTCTCTACCTTTGACAATATACTTGTCGGCGGGTTTGCTTGTTTCGTTTGCCACTTCATACCTTCCTATCCTCATAAGTGTGTGTGTTGGGTGTTAGAACCGGATACTCTCCTCTCAAGCCACATTATACTTGGGATATAGTTTGTCTTGGTTTTCCTTACCACATCTCACTTGTTTCTTGAGAAAATGTTTAGGGGAAGTACAAACGGAAGCTCAAGCTCGGATGAGGAAATCCATGGTGGAGTTCGCGGTGATCATGGCTATGTCACACAATCCGAGTTCGTCGGTCTTCGACACCTTGTTCGTGATGGCTTAGGCCGCTACGAGCGCCGTCTCCAAACTCATGATGCCAACTTCAACGCAATCAATGCGAACATGGAGCGGATGACCGAAGCTATCAACAACCTTGCGCGACAACGAGCTCCTTCACGCTCAAGCCGTACAAGAAGCACCTCAAGGTCGACACAAGCACATCATGGACGTCATGAACCTCGACAAGAACGTCAACATGATTCAAGGAGCGACGCCCATGAACGACCTCCTCCTATCGTTGAACAACCACATGATCTTCACGCGAACAATGCCAATGCGCATCAAGAACAACCTCACCAAAATGATGATCGTCGCGCACGCATACCATCACCACCACCGCCACGACGTGATCGTCATGACCCATTGGCTAATGACAATGGCGTTCCGGGTGCGAATGACTTTGGTGAACAAGGACGTCACCCTCGTCATCCTCCAAGGCCACGTCATCAAAACCATGACAATGCGAACAATGTCGAGCAACCCGTTCCTCAACAAGAGCTACCTCCTCAACATGCGCCTCGTCAAGAGCTTCCTCATGATCGTCACCAACACCAACGTTCCGAGTCAAGTGATAACGAGTCAAGCCAACACAATGGTGATGGACTCAACCGAAGGAGACGTGGACGTGCATTCCCACGTGGTGGCCACGTGACGACTATGATGACTTGACCAACGTCCGCTTTGACATACCCAAGTTCTACGGCACAAGTGATCCGGAAGCTTACTTCTCATGGGTACTCAAGGTTGACAAGATCTTCCGTGTGCAACGCTTCTCCGACAAAAGAAGGTTGCCTTAGCCTCGATGGAGTTTGAAGAGTATGCTCTCTTGTGGTGGGAACAACTACAAGATGCTCGCGTCGCTAACCACCAACAACCAATTGACACTTGGGTTGAAATGAAAGAAACCATGTACAAGCGCTTCGTGCCAAGCCATTACACTAGAGACTTATACAAGAAGTTGCAAGAGTTGAAGCAAGGTTTGAAGTCGGTTGACGAGTACTACAAGGAAATGGAAATCTCCATGATGAGAGCCAATGTCAACGAGTACGAAGAGCAATCCATGGCTCGTTTCATGAATGGCCTCAACTATCCCATCAAGAAGATCGTGGAGTTCCAACCATATGCCTCTTTGGTTGAGCTAGTACATCAAGCTTCCAAGGCCGAGCGCCACGTGCTTGAAGAGCTCAAATACCTCAAGACAAAGGCATTCTACGCCAACAAGCCTTCTTCGTCAACTCCTACACCTTCACAAGCTCTTCCTCAAGCGAACACTCGAGGTCCTCCAAGAGTCTCTACTTCGACACCTCAAGCGCCTCAACCTTTCAAGAAAGTACCTCCCTCTCCAAGGCGCCTCAAGGATCTTCGTCCGGCACAAGACTTTGCAATGCTACAAGTGCGGCGGACAAGGGCACAAATCTTTTGAGTGCACCAACAAGAAGGTCATGATCATCAATGACATGGGAGAGTATGAATCTATGAGTGAAGATGAGTACAATGCTTTGAACAAGGTCGCCACAATGCAAAGTGCTCAAGAAGAAGAAAGTGAGATCTATTGTGATGGCGACAACAACCCTTCCTTGGTTGTGGCAAGAGCTCTAACCACCAATGTTCAAGTGGAAGAAGACCAAAGATGCAACTTGTTTCAACAAGAGCGGGAATCAATGGAAAGTCCATCAAGGTCATCATAGATGGTGGAAGTTGCCACAACCTAGCGAGCAAAGAACTTTGTGATAAGCTCAACTTGAAGTTCAAGAAGCACCCACATCCTTACCATGTGCAATGGTTGAGTGATACCGGAGCCGTCAAGATTCAACACATGGTGCAAGTGTCCTTCAAGATTGGAGCCTATGAAGATACGGTTGATTGTGATGTTGTGCCTATGAACGTTTGTCACTTACTCCTTGGGCGTCCATGGCAATTTGACAAGGGTGCTATGCATGATGGACGAACAAACTACTATAGCTTCAAGAACAACGACAAGACCTTCGTCCTTCGTCCCATGACACCAAGTCAAGTCATCGCCGACAACGCCAAGACCATTGCAAGGGCACAACAAGATCGTTCGTCTAGTGAGATGAGTGGTGAGCGAGAGACCCACCATAAAGTGAGTGAGAGCCACAAGCCAAATGAGTGTGACACTTCAAAGAGAGTTCCCACAAAACTTACACTATTTGCCACAAAGAGAGAGATGAGGGAGTTGAGAGAAAACCCATCCACCCTACACTATGTGCTCATATGCAAGGGTGAAGTTTCTATGACTAACACTTTCACAAACCTTCCTCCTTCTTTGTTGTCTCTTTTGAAGGACTTTGAAGATGTCTTCCCTCAAGAGTGCCACCGGGACTACCTCCTCTACGCGGAATCGAGCACCGCATCGACCTTGTTCCCGGCGCACCGCTACCAAACCGCGCTCCTTACCGCACCAACCCCGAAGAAACAAAGGAGATCGAGCGGCAAATACAAGAACTTCTTGCCATGGGACACATCCGCGAGAGCTTGAGTCCGTGTGCCGTGCCCGTCATCTTGGTACCCAAGCACGACAACACTCTTCGCCTTTGCATGGATTGTCGCCCCATCAACGCCATCACCGTTCGGTATCGCCATCCTATCCCTCGCCTTGATGATATGCTCGATGAGCTTTGTGGTTCCGCTATATTCTCCAAAATTGATCTTAAAAGTGGATATCACCAAATACGCATGTGTGAAGGTGATGAATGGAAGACCGCATTTAAAACTAAGCTTGGTCTTTATGAGTGGCTCGTCATGCCATTTGGTCTTTCCAATGCACCTTCTACTTTATGCGTCTCATGAATCATGTTTTGCGTCCTTTTATTGGCAAATTTGTTGTGGTATACTTTGACGACATCCTTATCTATAGCAAGTCTTTGGAAGAGCACACTTCTCATGTTGCTCAAGTTTTGTTGGTTCTTCGCAATGAAAAGCTTTATGCAAATCTTTCTAAGTGCACTTTTGCCACCAACAAACTTGTTTTCTTGGGTTTTGTTGTTTCTTCGGATGGAGTTGAAGTTGATGATGCAAGATACAAGCAATTCGGACTTGGCCTTTTCCGACATCACTTGAGGAGTTGAGACGTTTTCTTGGTTTTGCCGGATTTTACCGCCGTTTCATCAAGGATTTTTCCACAATTGCTTGCCCCCTCCATGAACTTACAAAGAAGAATGTACCTTTCATTTGGGGCAATGCACATGATTTTGCTTTCAATGAGCTCAAACGGTTATTAACCGAAGCACCACTCCTTGCCCTTCCGGATTTCTCTAAGACATTTGAGATTGAATGCGATGCAAGTGGATTGGGCATTGGTGGAGTGCTTATGCAAAATGGTAGACCCATCGCATACCATAGTGAGAAACTAGATGGAGCTCGCTTGAATTACCCCATTTATGACAAAGAGTTATTTGCTTTGGTTCGTGTTTTGGATGTGTGGCAACATTACCTTCGTCCTAAGGAATTTGTCATTCATTCCGACCATGAATCCTTGAAATATTTGAAAAGTCAAACAAATTTGAACAAAAGACATGCTAAGTGGGTTGAGTTCATTGAGTCTTTCACTTTTGTAATCAAATACAAGAAAGGTAAAGACAATGTGGTCGCGGATGCTCTATCCCGCAAGGCCAACCTACTTACACGTCTTGACATTAGTGTCTTGGGTTTGGATGAGATTAAAGAGTTGTATGCTACCGATGCTTTCTTTGGAGACATTTTCGCTCAATGTTCGGAGCACAAAGGAATTGGTGATTTCTATTTGCACAAAGGTTTCTTGTTTAAGGCTAACAAACTATGTATACCCGAGTCTTCGCTTCGTTTGGTCCTTTTGAAGGAATCTCATGGAGGATCACTCATGGGTCATTTTGGACGTGACAAGACCTTTGCGATGCTCTCCACAAACTACTATTGGCCAAGGATGTACCGGGATGTGAACCGCTTGGTGCGACGATGTTCAACATGTCTCAAAGCTAAGTCTACTCTAAACTCTCATGGTTTATACACACCTTTGCCTATTCCACATCACCCATGGTCCGATATAGCTATGGATTTTGTCTTAGGACTCCCACGCACTAAAACAAACAAGGATTCCATCTTTGTCGTCATTGATCGCTTCTCTAAAATGGCACACTTTATACCTTGCAACAAGAGCGACGATGCTTCACACATTGCTACTTTGTTTTTCAGGGAAATCGTCCGTCTTCATGGCGTGCCCAAGACCATTGTGTCGGATCGTGACACCAAGTTCGTGAGCTATTTTTGGAAGACTTTGATGGCCAAGATGGGAATCAAGCAACTATTCTCCACCGCATACCACCCTCAAACCGATGGCCAAACCGAAGTGGTGAACCGAAGCCTTTCCACACTCCTTCGTGTGTTGATCAAGCCTAACTTGAAGAATTGGGAAGAGTGCATCCCACACGCCGAGTTCGCCTACAATCGAGCACTACATCGCGCAACAAAGAGAACACCCTTTGAGGTCGTCTATGGCTACAACCCCTACACCGCGCTCGACATGCTACCACTTCCACTCCGTGAGCAAGTCAACATGGACTTCGACAAGCGTGCCGCTTACATGAAGAAACTACACGAAGACACAAGGGCCACGCTTGAGAAGCACAACGAAGACCATACTACGAAGATGAACAAGAACAAGCGCCCCATGATCTTTCAAGAAGGAGACCTTGTTTGGCTACATCTACGCAAGGACCGCTTCCCCGATGAGAGAAAGTCTAAGCTCGCGCCAAGAGGAGATGGCCCTTTCAAGGTTATCGAGCGCATCAACGACAATGCATACAAGATCGACATATCCAAGTCCAAGTACGGCGTTCATGACACCTTCAACGTTGCCGACATCTCACCTTACTTTGGAAACCCAAGTGATGATGAGGACGAAGAGTCGAGGACGACTCTTTTCCAAGGGGGGGGAGATGATGTAGTGCAACCTAGGCACACAACACCAACACCATCAAATGGCCCATTGACAAGAGCAAGAGTCAAAGCTCTCCATGATAAGGTGAATTCACTCCTATCTATGTGTGATCTCGACACTCCTTTGAATGGGTTGCTACTTCATTCCGATACCTTGTGTGTGCTCAGCTATGGTGGACCTGAAGACCCCTATGAAGATGGCCAAGAGGCGACGCATGAAGATGGACAAGGATCGAGTCAAGGCGATGAAGAGGAAGAAGAGAAGATGGAGAAGAACCTCCCAGGCGGCGGTACTACCGCTGGGATAAGCGGTACTACCGCCCCTGGCCCAGTCAGCGAGAACCAGGACCACGCCAGCGGTACCAGCAGCGGTACCGCCCGGTACCGGGAGCGTGGGATGGCCCAAGCCCACGTCAGCGGCACCAGCAGCTGCCGCTCCGCGCTACCGCCGAATCGGGCCTTCGGCAGCTTCTTCCGGTACCGCCAGCGGTACGAGGAGCGGTACCAGGAGGTACCGGGCGCGTGGGAGGAAGCAGCGCATGCCCGCGCCAGCGGTAGCACCGGCTAAGCCAGCGGTACTACCGCCGGTGCGGGAGCAGATTCGTCAGTTCGGCCACCAAACCTTATCCGTTCGTCCTCCTAGTTGCCTAGACTATTTAAAGTACCCCTTGGACTAGATCTAGGGTTAGACTATGATTTGGGAACTAAAGTAGAGCCTTGCTCCTTCTTCTCAAAGTGTCTCTTTCCTCCTATGGAGATGAATCAAGACCTCCACATGTGGAGATGAACCAAGGCCTCCTCTTGAGGAGAAGATCCCTGCGTGGATACCAAGGCTCCGCTTGTAGTTGCGATTACTTGCTAATCTTCCCTCTTAGAGTGTAGATTGGGTTGGTTGGATTGACCAATTGGACAAACAATCCTAAGAGTAAGGTGTGCTTGGGAGAGGAGGATTGGGGGCTGCCCTCGGGGATTTGTTACCAGTCGATTCTTGCCGGGTTGCTACTTGCTATTTACCTTGTGTGTTTGATTTCCCCTCTTTGTGTTCATCGTTCTTCACGTGTTCTTCGTGTTCATCCTTCCCTCCGCACAAATCCGTGAAAATCGGGACCTACCCGCATCACATGACACCTTCAACGTCGCCGACCTATCGCCATACCTTGGAACCTCAAGCGATGAGAGTGACCAAGAGTCGAGGACGACTCTTTTCCAAGGGGGGGGGGGGAGATGATGTTGCCCGACCTACGTCTCCTACAACAAGTGGCCCAATGACAAGAGCAAGAGTCAAGGCACTTCGTGATAAGGTGAACTCGCTCCTATCCATGTGTGATCTCGATACTCCTTTGAATGGCTTGCTACTTCATTCCGATACCTTGTGCATACTCAGGCATGACCCTCTTGAAGATCCCCAAGAAAGTGTAGAAGTTGGACAAGAATCAAGTCAAGAGGAAGATGAAGGAGATGAAGAAGCAGCGCAGCGGTACTACCGTCAAGGCCCACAAGACCTACCTGATGAAGCTGACGACCTGCGCGGAGTTCTAGGCAGCGGTACTACCGCCGCGCCAGCGGTACTACCGCCAAGAGCAGGTCACGGTACTACCGCCAGAGGTACCACGGGAGGTACCGGCACGCTCGAAATGGCTACTGGATACCCCTACGGTACCCACCGGTACCTGCTTCGTACTACCGCCAGCCAGCACACATGAAGCCAGCGGTACTACCGCCAGAGCAGCGGTACTACCGCTGGACCTGGAAAGATTCGGGCTGAAGCCCATGTAATGGCCCACAACTTACCCCTTCGCCTCATAGACTATAAATACTCCTCCTCTGCCTAGGGTTACGGTTAGACTAAGATTTGAGAACTAAAGTAGAGCCTTGCTCCTTCTTCTCAAAGTGTCTCTTTCCTCCTATGGAGATGAATCAAGGCCTCCACATGTGGAGATGAACCAAGGCCTCCTCTTGAGGAGAAGATCCCTGCGTGGATACCAAGGCTCCGCTTGTAGTTGCGATTACTTGCCGATCTTTCATCTTACGGTGATTCTATCGGGTTGGTTGGATTGACCAATTGGACAAACAATCCTAAGAGTAAGGTGTGCCTGGGAGAGGAGGATTGGGGGCTGCCCACGGGGATTTGTTACCAATCGAGTCTTGCCGGGTTGCTACTTGCTATTTACCCTTGTTTTGTGTGATTCCCCTTTTGTGTGTTCTTCGTGTTCATCCGTTGTTCTTCGTGTTCTTCGTCCCCTCCGCACAAATCCGTGAAAATCGGGACCTACCCGCATCACTATGAAGATACGGTTGATTGTGATGTTGTGCCTATGAACGTTTGTCACTTACTCCTTGGGCGTCCATGGCAATTTGACAAGGGTGCTATGCATGATGGAAGGACAAACTACTATAGCTTCAAGAACAACGACAAGACCTTCGTCCTTCGTCCCATGACACCAAGTCAAGTCATCGCCGACAACGCCAAGACTATTGCAAGGGCACAACAAGATCGTTCGTCTAGTGAGATGAGTGGTGAGCGAGAGACCCACCATAAAGTGAGTGAGAGCCACAAGCCAAATGAGTGTGACACTTCAAAGAGAGTTCCCACAAAACTTACACTATTGCCACAAAAGAGAGATAGGGAGTTGAGAGAGAACCCATCCACCCACTATGTGCTCATATGCAAGGGTGAAGTTTCTATGACTAACACTTTCACAAACCTTCCTCCTTCTTTGTTGTCTCTTTTGAAGGACTTTGAAGATGTTTTCCCTCAAGAGTGCCTCCGGGACTACCTCCTCTACGCGGAATCGAGCACCGCATCGACCTTGTTCCCGGCGCACCGCTACCAAACCGCGCTCCTTACCGCACCAACCCCGAGAGACAAAGGAGATCGAGCGGCAAATACAAGAACTTCTTGCCATGGGACATATCCGCGAGAGCTTGAGTCCGTGCGCCGTGCCCGTCATCTTGGTACCCAAGCACGACAACACTCTTCGCCTTTGCATGGATTGTCGCCCCATCAACGCCATCACCGTTCGGTATCGCCATCCTATCCCTCGCCTTGATGATATGCTCGATGAGCTTTGTGGTTCCGCTATATTCTCCAAAATTGATCTTAAAAGTGGATATCACCAAATACGCATGTGTGAAGGTGATGAATGGAAGACCGCATTTAAAACTAAGCTTGGTCTTTATGAGTGGCTCGTCATGCCATTTGGTCTTTCCAATGCACCTTCTACTTTTATGCGTCTCATGAATCATGTTTTGCGTCCTTTCATTGGAAATTTGTTGTGGTATACTTTGACGACATCCTTATTATAGCAAATCTTTGGAAGAGCACACTTCTCATGTTGCTCAAGTTTTGTTGGTTCTTCGCAATGAAAAGCTTTATGCAAATCTTTCTAAGTGCACTTTTGCCACCAACAAACTTGTTTTCTTGGGTTTTGTTGTTTCTTCGGATGGAGTCGAAGTGATGAAGCAAAGATACAAGCAATTCGGACTTGGCCTTTTCCGATCACTTGAGGAGTTGAGACGTTTTCTTGGTTTTGCCGGATTTTACCGCCGTTTCATCAAGGATTTTTCCACAATTGCTTGCCCCCTCCATGAACTTACAAAGAAGAATGTACCTTTCATTTGGGGCAATGCACATGATTTTGCTTTCAATGAGCTCAAACGGTTATTAACCGAAGCACCACTCCTTGCCCTTCCGGATTTCTCTAAGACATTTGAGATTGAATGCGATGCAAGTGGATTGGGCATTGGTGGAGTGCTTATGCAAAATGGTAGACCCATCGCATACCATAGTGAGAAACTAGATGGAGCTCGCTTGAATTACCCCATTTATGACAAAGAGTTATTTGCTTTGGTTCGTGTTTTGGATGTGTGGCAACATTACCTTCGTCCTAAGGAATTTGTCATTCATTCCGACCATGAATCCTTGAAATATTTGAAAAGTCAAACAAATTTGAACAAAAGACATGCTAAGTGGGTTGAGTTCATTGAGTCTTTCACTTTGTAATCAAATACAAGAAAGGTAAAGACAATGTGGTCGCGGATGCTCTATCCCGCAAGGCCAACCTACTTACACGTCTTGACATTAGTGTCTTGGGTTTGGATGAATTAAAGAGTTGTATGCTACCGATGCTTTCTTTGGAGACATTTTCGCTCAATGTTCGGAGCACAAAGGAATTGGTGATTTCTATTTGCACAAAGGTTTCTTGTTTAAGGCTAACAAACTATGTATACCCGAGTCTTCGCTTCGTTTGGTCCTTTTGAAGGAATCTCATGGAGGAACACTCATGGGTCACTTTGGCCGTGACAAGACCTACGCCATGCTCGCCACCAACTACTATTGGAATGAAGCGTGATGTGGAACGCCTAGTTCGACGATGTTCTACATGTCTCAAAGCTAAGTCTACTCTAAACTCTCATGGGTTATACACCATTGCCTATTCCACATCACCCATGGTCCGATATAGCTATGGATTTTGTCTTAGGACTCCCACGCACTAAAACAAACAAGGATTCCATCTTTGTCGTCATTGATCGCTTCTCTAAAATGGCACACTTTATACCTTGCAACAAGAGCGACGATGCTTCACACATTGCTACTTTGTTTTTCAGGGAAATCGTCCGTCTTCATGGAGTGCCCAAGACCATTGTGTCGGATCGTGACACCAAGTTCGTGAGCTATTTTTGGAAGACTTTGATGGCCAAGATGGGAATCAAGCAACTATTCTCCACCGCATACCACCCTCAAACCGATGGCCAAACCGAAGTGGTGAACCGAAGCCTATCTACACTCCTTCGTGTGTTGATCAAGCCTAACTTGAAGAATTGGGAAGAGTGCATCCCACACGCCGAGTTCGCCTACAATCGAGCACTACACGCGCAACAAAGAGAACACCCTTCGAGATCGTCTATGGCTCCAACCCCTACACCGCGCTCGACATGCTACCACTTCCACTCCGTGAGCAAGTTAACATGGACTTCGACAAGCGAGCCGCTTACATGAAGAAGCTCCATGAGGAAACAAGAACTACACTCGAGAAGCACAACAAAGACCATGCTACGAAGATGAACAAACACAAGCGCGCCATGATATTTGAAGAAGGAGACCTTGTTTGTGATACGGATTGTTTGCCCGATCTTTCACCGCAAGAACCACCGGATAACTATTCTTCCAATCACGGGAGTAATCCGCGTAACCTGAAGAACGAGAGAACGAATCCCACAGCGAGCAACGAGGTGATGAACACCACGCCTCACGCCAAGCTCGACAACCCTTGGCAGATCCAAGAGCCTTCTCGCCACGCACGATAACTCTTGACAGATTCAAGAACACTCATGCCTCTATTTCAAAGACAACTGACAAACGTCTGAGACGCCGTCTACACGCCGGTCCCTTAGGACGGAGGCAAACTTGAACTTTTAGTTCTACATAATTTTCAACTCCCTAAAACCCTAGCCGTTGGCTCCTTTATATAGCCAAACACCTAGTCGGTTGGATAGGCCCAAACCGAAACCTATTGTACTCCTAAACCTAGTTGGACTCGAACCGGATACAAACCGACCCATTGCGGGTTCGGCCTTAGATTTGGCACGCAGGCCTAGTTAACACTACCTTAGACTTTTACATATAATTTAAATATGTCCTAGCGTGTCAACCAACCAACACGATGCCGACGATGCCCTCATCAGTTTGGCTACACCTTCGCAAAGATCGCTTTCCGGATGCAAGGAAGTCCAAGCTTCACCCTCGTGGAGACGGACCTTTCAAGGTTATCAAGCGGATCAACGACAATGCCTACAAGATCGACATCTCCAACTCCAAACATTGGTCCATGACACCTTCAACGTCGCCGACCTATCGCCATACCTTGGAACTTCAAGTGATGAGGATGACCAAGAGTCGAGGACGACTCTTTTCCAAGGGGGGGGGGGGGGAGATGATGTAGCCCAACATACAGCTCGTACAACAAGTGGCCCAATGACAAGAGCAAGAGTCAAGGCTCTCCATGATAAGGTGAATTCGCTCCTATCTATGTGTGACCTTGACACTCCCTTGAATGGCTTGCTACTTCATTCCGATACCTTATGTGTGCTCAGCTATGATGGACATGATGACCCCTATGAAGATCTCCAAGGAAGTGATGATGATGGCCAAGAGACGTCGCAAGACGAAGGAGAAGGAGCTGTGGAAACTGGGCCAGCCGGCCCCCAGGCCGGGCTGCCTCCAGAGACAACCAGCCACCAGGCCGTCCTAGGCCGGCCGCCCGGCCTACCTCCCGACGCAACCAGCCCTCCACCGGCCTAGGCCGGACCCAGGGCCGGGCCCCTGCCCGAGGCAGCCGGCCTCCAGGCCGGCCTCAGCACAACTCCAGCCGGCCCCCAGGCCAGCCTCCACACCAGCCTCGGCCGGCCTCCAGGCCGGTTTCCCTGAAGACTTCAGCCTACGTGCTTGACGGGCCCACGTGGCCTTGTATCTCCCACCTTTTCGCCCATCTCGTGACTTAGACTATAAATAGACCCTTCCCCTCCACATCTAGGGTTAGACTAAGATTGAGAACTAAAAGTAGAGCCTTGCTCCTTCTTCTCAAAGTGTCTCTTTCCTCCTATGGAGATGAATCAAGGCCTCCATATGTGGAGATGAACCAAGGCCTCTCTCTTGAGGAGAAGATCCCTGCGTGGATACCAAGGCTCCGCTTGTAGTTGCGATTACTTGCTAATCTTCTCTCTGTGAGTGGCTAGATTGGATTGGTTGGATTGACCAATTGGACAAACAATCCTAAGAGTAAGGTGTGCTTGGAGAGGAGGATTGGGGCTGCCCACGAGGATTTGTTACCAATCGAGTTTTGCCGGGTTGCTACTTGCTATTTACCCTTTGTGTTGTGATTTCCCCTCTTTTGTGTTCTTCGTTCTTCGTGTGTTCTTCGTGTTCATCTTTCCCTCCGCACAAATCCGTGAAAATCGGGACCAACCCGCATCACTCAGGAACCACCTTGATGACGACACACAATGGAGTGGAGAAGATGACCAAGAGAAGACCCAAGAAGATGGCCAAGAGATGACGCAAGACGAGGGAGAAGAAGCGGAGAAGACTGAAGGACCGGCCTCCAGCCGGCCTGGGCCGGCTCCAGGGCCGGTTGGCCTCCAGAAGATCTCCAAGGAAGTGATGATGATGGCCAAGAGACGTCGCAAGACGAAGGAGAAGGAGCTGTGGAAACTGGCCAGCCGGCCCCCAGGCCGGGCTGCCTCCAGAGACAACCAGCCACCAGGCCGTCCTAGGCCGGCCGCCCGGCCTACCTCCCGACGCAACCAGCCCTCCAGCCGGCCTAGGCCGGACCCAGGGCCGGGCCCCTGCCCGAGGCAGCCGGCCTCCAGGCCGGCCTCAGCACAACTCCAGCCGGCCCCCAGGCCAGCCTCCACACCAGCCTCGGCCGGCCTCCAGGCCGGTTTCCCTGAAGACTTCAGCCTACGTGCTTGACGGGCCCACGTGCCTTGTATCTCCCACCTTTTCGCCCATCTCGTGACTTAGACTATAAATAGACCCTTCCCCTCCACATCTAGGGTTAGACTAAGATTTGAGAACTAAACTAGAGCCTTGCTCCTTCTTCTCAAAGTGTCTCTTTCCTCCTATGGAGATGAATCAAGGCCTCCACATGTGGAGATGAACCAAGGCCTCCTCTTGAGGAGAAGATCCCTGCGTGGATACCAAGGATCCGCTTGTAGTTGCGATTACTTGCTAATCTTCCTCTGTGAGTGGCTAGATTGGATTGGTTGGATTGACCAATTGGACAAACAATCCTAAGAGTAAGGTGTGCTTGGGAGAGGAGGATTGGGGGCTGCCCACGAGGATTTGTTACCAGTCGAGTCTTGCCGGGTTGCTACTTGCTATTTACCCTTTGTGTTGTGATTTCCCCTCTTTTGTGTTCTTCGTTCTTCGTGTGTTCTTCGTGTTCATCTTTCCCTCCGCACAAATCCGTGAAAATCGGGACCAACCCGCATCACTCAGGAACCACCTTGATGACGACACACAATGGAGTGGAGAAGATGACCAAGAGAAGACCCAAGAAGATGGCCAAGAGATGACGCAAGACGAGGGAGAAGAAGCGGAGAAGACTGAAGGACCGGCCTCCCAGCCGGCCTGGGCCGGCTCCAGGGCCGGTTGGCCTCCAGAAGATCTCCAAGGAAGTGATGATGATGGCCAAGAGACGTCGCAAGACGAAGGAGAAGGAGCTGTGGAAACTGGCCAGCCGGCCCCCAGGCCGGGCTGCCTCCAGAGACAACCAGCCACCAGGCCGTCCTAGGCCGGCCGCCCGGCCTACCTCCCGACGCAACCAGCCCTCCAGCCGGCCTAGGCGGACCCAGGGCCGGGCCCCTGCCCGAGGCAGCCGGCCTCCAGGCCGGCCTCAGCACAACTCCAGCCGCCCCCCAGGCCAGCCTCCACACCAGCCTCGGCCGGCCTCCAGGCCGGTTTCCCTGAAGACTTCAGCCTACGTGCTTGACGGGCCCACGTGGCCTTGTATCTCCCACCTTTTCGCCCATCTCGTGACTTAGACTATAAATAGACCCTTCCCCTCCACATCTAGGGTTAGACTAAGATTTGAGAACTAAACTAGAGCCTTGCTCCTTCTTCTCAAAGTGTCTCTTTCCTCCTATGGAGATGAATCAAGGCCTCCACATGTGGAGATGAACCAAGGCCTCCTCTTGAGGAGAAGATCCCTGCGTGGATACCAAGGATCCGCTTGTAGTTGCGATTACTTGCTAATCTTCCCTCTGTGAGTGGCTAGATTGGATTGGTTGGATTGACCAATTGGACAAACAATCCTAAGAGTAAGGTGTGCTTGGAGAGGAGGATTGGGGGCTGCCCACGAGGATTTGTTACCAGTCGAGTCTTGCCGGGTTGCTACTTGCTATTTACCCTTTGTGTTGTGATTTCCCCTCTTTTGTGTTCTTCGTTCTTCGTGTGTTCTTCGTGTTCATCTTTCCCTCCGCACAAATCCGTGAAAATCGGGACCAACCCGCATCACTCAGGAACCACGTTGATGACGACACACAATGGAGTGGAGAAGATGACCAAGAGAAGACCCAAGAAGATGGCCAAGAGATGACGCAAGACGAGGGAGAAGAAGCGGAGAAGACTGAAGGACCGGCCTCCCAGCCGGCCTGGGCCGGCTCCAGGGCCGGTTGGCCTCCAGACCGGCCTGGGCCGGTCCATAGGCCGGACCACCTCCCGACACAACCGGCCCTCCAGCCGGCCTAGGCCGGACCCACGACCGGGCACCAGCCAGAGGCAGCCAGCCTCCTAGCCGGCCTCGGCCAGTCTCCAGCCGGCCCCAAGCCGGCCCCAGGCCGGCCTCCACGCCAGCCTCGGCCGGCCTCCAGGCCGGTTTTCCTGATAAGTTCAGCCTGCGCGCTTGACGGACCCACGTGGCCTTGTACCTCCCACCTTTTCACCCACCTCGTGACTTAGACTATAAATAGACCCTTCCCCTCCAGATCTAGGGTTAGACTATGATTTGGGAACTAAAGTAAGACTTACTCCTTCTTCTCAAAGTGTCTCTTTCCTCCTATGGAGATGAATCAAGGCCTCCTCATGTGGAGATGAACCAAGACCTCCCTTTGTGGAGAAGATCCCTGCGTGGATAACAAGGCCTCCGCTTGTAGTTGCGATTACTTGCTAATCTCCCTCTTTGAGTGGCTAGATTGGGTTGGTTGGACTGACCAATTGGACAAACAATCCTAAGTGTAAGGTGTGCTTGGGAGAGGAGAATTGGGGGCTGCCCTAGGGGAATTGTTACCAGTTGAATCTTGCTGAGTTGCTACTTGCTATTTACCCTTGTGTGTTGATTTCCCCTCTTTTGTGTTCTTCGTTCTTCGCGTGTTCTTCGTGTTCATCGATCCCTCCGCCCAAATCCGTGAAAATCGGGACCAACCTACTTCACACGAGGGTCCAGATGGATAGGATTGTCGCACGTGGTTAGGTATGACCTAAAAGTGGTACTGATACTTCTAGATGGCGGGGAGGGTGCATGTGGGTCAAAAGACGTAAAGATGGTACGGATACTCCTATATGGCTAGGAGTGGTGCACGTGTGCCCAGAAGGCTAGGAGTGGCGCACGTGGGTAAGGATGACCTAAAAGTGGTACTGATACTCTTAGATGGCTGGGAGGGGTGCACGTGGGTCGGATGACGTAAAGAGGGTATGGATACTCCTAGATGGCTAGGAGTGGTGCACGTGTGCCCAGAAGGCTAGCAGTGGCGCAAGTCGGTAAGGATGACCTAAAAGTGGTACTGATACTCCTACATGCTGGGAGGGGTGCACGTGCGTTAGATGACGTAAAGAGGGTATGGATACTCCTAGATGTCAAGGAGTGGTGCACGTGTGCCCAGAAGGCTAGGAGTGGCGCACGTGGGTAAGGATGACCTAAAAGTGGTACTGATACTCCTAGATGGCTGCGAGGGGTGCATGTGGGTCAGATGACGTAAAGAGGGTACGTATACTCCTAGATGGCTAGGAGGGGTCCACGGGGGTCCAGATGGATAGGATTGTCGCACGTGGTTTGGTATGACCTAAAAGTGGTACTGATAATTCTTGATGGCTGGGAGGGGTGCATGTGGGTCAAAAGACGTAAAGAGGGTACGGATACTCCGATATGGCTAGGAGTGGTGCACGTGTGCCCAGAAGGCTAGGAGTGGCGCACGTCGGTAAGGATGACCTAAAAGTTGTACTGATACTCCTAGATGGCTGGGAGGGGTGCACTTGGGTCTGATGACGTAAAGAGGATACGGATACTCCTAGATGGCTAGGAGTGGTGCACGTGTTCCCAGAAGCCAGGAGTGGTGCACGTGTTCCCAGAAGGCTAGGAGTGGTGCACGTGTTCGTAGAAGGCTAGGTGTGGCGCACGTCGGTAAGGATGACCTAAAAGTGGTACTGATACTCCTAGATGGCTAGGAGGGGTGCACGTGGGTCAGATGACGTAAAGAGGGTATGGATACTCCTTGATGGCTAGGAGTGGTGCCCGTGTTCCCAGAAGGCTAGGAGTGGTGCACGTGTTCCCAGAAGGCTAGGAGTGGCGCACGTCGGTAAGGATGACCTAAAAGTGGTACAGATGAGGGCATCGTCGGCATTGTGTTGGTTGGTTGACACGCTAGGACATATTTAAATGATATGTAAAAGTCTAAGGTACTGTTAACTAGGCCTGCGTGCCATGTTAGGCCGAACCCGCCATGGGTCGGTTTGTATCTAGGTCGAGTCCAGCTAGGGTTAGGAGTTCGAGTCGGTTAGGGTTTAGTTCGGCGACCCCTACCCCTTGTCCTTTATAAACAAAGGGGGTGTCACAATATTAGGGGAGTTAAAAATTATGTAGAACATTGTGTTCAAGGTTGCCTCCGTACCAAGGGACCGGCGTGACGGCGTCTCGGACGTTCGTTAGTTATCAATAAAATTGAGGCATGAAGGTTCTTGAGTTTGTCAAGAGTTGTAGTGCAATTGCGAGAAGGTCCTTGAATCTGTCAAGGGTTGTCGAGCTTGGCGTGAGGCGTGGTGTTCATCACCTTGTTGCTCGCCTAAATCTATCTAGGTTCTTCAGGTTGCGTGGATTGCCATGTGGTTGGGAGAATAGTTATCTCGGTGGTTCTTGCGGTGAAAGATCGGGCAAACAATCCGTATCGTCTGGTGCAAAAAAGAGGCCGAAGTGCAAAAAAAAAATCGTACTCATTTGTGACACTGCTAGTACTTGAGCAATCGTGTGCCTGTTAATTTGAGCTACTTGCTATTGTCTTTCCAGTGCTTTGTGACATCCTTGTTCATAGTTGCTTTGCCCTGTTTATCTCCACCGTGTGCGTTTCCTAAGTGTGTCATACGATCAGCACTAGGATTTGTAAATTGGTGTAGTTAGGTATCCCTACCAAGCTCCACTAAAATACCCTGGTTTTGTTGTGTGACACTTTGATACCCATAATATTCGCTGCATCACATCCGTGCACGTACTGCTCATACAAGTTGGCAAGCTATCCTAATTCACTTTCGAACGGTAAGATCCATTATTTCTTTCGGTTTTGAGTGAGTTGAGAGTTTTCCACATATCTACATATATTCTTGTGTGCACTAATCATGTCTTCAGATGAGG
Source organism: Poa pratensis (assembly GCA_947311845.1). NCBI lineage: Eukaryota > Viridiplantae > Streptophyta > Magnoliopsida > Poales > Poaceae > Poa > Poa pratensis. The sequence goes on from CAMZMU010000026.1 coordinate 491,590, forward strand.
AAAGAGATAGTGTGGTGAGGCAACGAAGGCTGGAACAGCGACTGTTTCTTGGAGAGAGTATGAGGCTCTTCGTGATCACTTATCCCGGCAGTTCAGTAACCAGTGTGATAAGATACAATCTGATTTGACTGCCACGGATGTGAAGCTTGAGACTGTGCTACAAACAGCTGATGATTCTGCGGCAACGTTGACTACCATACAGGCGAATCTTGCTACTTTGACTCGTGCCGTGCAGGGGTTGACGCAGCGTCAGAACCAGCCTGCGGATGATGCAAGTGTTCATGGTAATCCCGGAGATGACATTGATGCTGAGGAGTTTGCGGAGGATGATCCTGCGCGGATGCCACATGCTAATGCTGGGCGTGGCGTCGGTAGAGCTGCTGTACCTCCTGGTCGAGGTTTGCGCCTCTTGGTGCACGCCGTAATCTTGGTCATGCAGCCCTTGGTGATGATGATGTGCTGAGCAAACCAAAATTCAGCATTCCTAAATTTGAAGGTTCTATTGACGTGGAAGAATACATCAATTGGGAGCTGAAGATGGAAAAATTATGGCGTTTGCATGACTGTACTGAAGATAGAAAAATCAAGCTCGCATCTTCTGAGTTTGATGGGTATGCTTTGCTGTGGTGGGACGGACTTGTGAATGCTAGGCGTGATGCTAATGACGTGCCCATTCTTTCTTGGCGCGAGATGAAGGCCGAGATGCGTCATCGTTTTATCCCTCGTAATTACATCCGTTCTTTATATGACAAGTTGCAGAATTTGAAGCAAGGCACCCTGTCCGTTGATGAGTACTACAAGGAGATGGAGATGATTTGCAGCGTGCTAAAGTGCGAGAAGAACCTGAACAAACCATGCAGCGTTTCTTATCAGGTTTGAGTGTTAGTATCAAGCGAATTGTGCGTCATCATCAATATGGCGATGTACAAGATTTGTTGCATCAAGCACGTGAAGCTGAGTTACAGTTGGCCGAAGATGCCAAATATGCACCTCGTTCTTCCTATGGGCGAGGAAGTTTTACACCACGGACTACACCTAGTGCGGTATCGCCTAGTCCTGTTGCTAGTTCCGTGGTCCTGCTACACCCTCCAAATCAGTTTCGGTTGCCCCTCCTGTTAAACCGGCACCGCAGCCTGCGCTAGTGGTACGGGTTCTTCTAATTCTACAGCCCACACACGTGATATGAACTGCCATACGTGTGGAGGCAAGGGTCACTTCAAGCGTGATTGTCCAAACAAAAAGGTGATGTTGATCAATGAGGATACGGGAGAATATGAGAGTGGTGATGAGGCTGATCCTGATTCGCCGGAGGAGACTGACGATGGCTTACATTATGCTGATGCTACACACTTGCCATCTATTGTTTGCACACCTAGAGCATTGAGTGTTACACCTAGTCCTGCGGAGCAGCGCTGCAATTTGTTTCAAACAAGAGCTGCTGTTGGTAATGGTAGGTCGTGCAAGGTGATCATTGATGGTGGCAGCTGCCACAATTTGGCTAGTAAAGAGCTTTGTCAGAAACTGAAATTGAAATATTTACCGCACCCACATCCGTATTTTATTCAGTGGTTGACGGATAGTGGAGAAGTGAAGATCAATCATATCGTGCGTATTGAGTTTCAGATTGGACCGTATAAGGACACCGTTGAGTGTGATGTAGTTCCTATGACGGTGTGCCATTTGTTGTTGGGACGTCCTTGGCAGTATGATCGTGATGTACGTCACAATGGGAGATCCAACACATATCAGCTCAATTGGCAGGCAAGGAGATTCTTTTGAGACCTTTGACACCGCAAGACATTGTAAATGATTCTCGTCAAAAGGTTGAGGTTCACCGTGAGGATGAGCGTGAGAGATTAGCTAGTAGAGAGACTCCACCTTCGGTGAGTGAGAGCCACCAGCCAAATTCGAGTGGTAAAAAGAAAGTGAGGGAGAGAAAAATATACAATGTTAGCCACCAAATCTGATTTGAGAGAGTTTCGTGAGGATCCCACTCTAGTACCCATTGTGCTTATGTGCAAGGGGGAAATTCTTGTTTCTAACGACATGACCCCTCTCTCTATTGGTGTTTCTGATGTTTTGCAGGATTTTGGTGACGTGTTTCCGGAGGAAGTGCCCGCTGGTTTGCCACCAATGCGGGGTATTGAGCATCAAATTGACTTGATTCCAGCACTTCCAAACCGAGCTCCCTATAGGACCAATCCCGAGGAAACAAAGGAGATACAGCGACAAGTACAAGAGCTTCTTGACAAAGGGTATGTTCGGGTGAGCTTAAGTCCTTGTGCTGTTCCTGTTATTTTGGTCCCTAAGAAAGATGGTACATGGCGCATGTGCGTAGATTGTAGAGCGATTAATAACATCACTATTCGTTATCGACACCCTATTCCACGCTTGGATGACATGTTAGATGAACTTAGTGGTGCTGTTATCTCTCTAAAATTGATTTGCGTAGTGGTTATCATCAAATTAGGATGAAAGAAGGAGATGAATGGAAAACTGCTTTCAAAACAAAATTCGGTTTATATGAGTGGTTAGTGATGCCCTTTGGTTTAACTAATGCACCTAGTACTTTCATGAGATTGATGAATCATGTTTTGAGGCATTTTATTGGTAAATTTGTGGTAGTATATTTTGATGATATCTTGATTTATAGCCACAACGAAACTGAACATATTGATCATATTCGACAAGTTTTGCAAGTGCTGCGTGATAATAAGCTCTATGGTAATCTTGCTAAATGCACGTTTTGCAAAGACAAGGTCATTTTTCTGGGATTTGTTGTTTCTAAGCATGGGGTCGAGGTAGATGAATCTAAAATTGAAGCTATTAAAATTGGCCTACCCCCATGAATCTGAGTCAATTACGAGCTTTCTTGGTCTTGCTGGTTTTATAGAGACTTTAGTACTATTGCTGCAGCCTTGAATGATCTTACTAAGAAAGGTGTTCCATTTGTTTGGGGCGCTGCCCAAGATGCTGCATTTGATGAATTGAAACGTTGTTTGATTTCTGCACCGTTACTTATGCTTCCTAATTTCAATAAGCAATTTGATATTGAATGTGATGCTAGTGGCATTGGAATAGGAGGTGTGTTGATGCAAGAGGGTAAACCAATTGCATATTTTTCTGAAAAATTGAATGGTGCACAATTGAACTATCCTGTTTATGATAAAGAATTGTATGCTCTTGTTCGTGTTCTTGAGGTTTGGCAACATTATTTGTGGCCAAAGGAATTTATCATACATTCTGATCATGAAGCTTTGAAATATCTGAAGTGCCAATCTAACTTGAATAAACGTCATGCTAAATGGGTTGAGTTCATTGAATCCTTCCCATACATTATTAAGTATAAGAAAGGCAAAGAGAACGTGGTTGCTGATGCACTCTCTAGGAAAAGCATGCTTTTGACACACTTAGATGTTCAAGTTCCTGGTTTAGAGAGTTTGCGTGATTTATATGCTAATGATACTGATTTTTCCATGCCTTTTGCTAAGTGTTCTGATGTGAAAGCTTGGGAAAATACCATATGCATGATGGATACTTGTTTAGAGCTAATAAATTATGTGTGCCCGAGTCGTCCGTGCGTTTGCTGTTGTTGCAGGAATCACATGGTGGCGGTTTGATGGGACACTTTGGACGTGAGAAGACGTTGCTGATGTTGGCTGATCACTTTTATTGGCCACGCATGAGGCGTGATGTGGACAGGTTTGTGAAGCGTTGCATCACTTGCAACAAGGCAAAGTCCAAACTGAAGCCTCATGGTTTGTATACTCCTCTTCCTGCACCTACAACTCCATGGGAGGACATAAGCATGGATTTTGTGTTAGGATTGCCTAGAACCAGGAGAGGACATGATTCTATTTTTGTGGTAGTAGATCGTTTTTCTAAGATGTCACATTTTATTGCCTGCCACAAAAGCGACGATGCGTCGCATATTGCTAACCTGTTTTTCAGGGAGATCGTGCGCATACATGGAGTACCCAAGACGATCGTTTCTGACCGTGATGTGAAGTTCATGAGCTACTTCTGGAAGACACTTTGGGGCAAGCTGGGAACGAAGCTGCTGTTTAGTACCACTTGTCTTCCCCAAACTGATGGTCAGACGGAGGTGGTGAACCGCACACTTTCGGCGTTGCTGCGGACATTAGTTCTACATAATTTTCAACTCCCTAAAACCCTAGCCGTTGGCTCCTTTATATAGGAGGCCAAACACCTAGTCGGTTGGATAGGCCCAAACCGAAACCTATTGTACTCCTAAACCTAGTTGGACTCGAACCGGATACAAACCGACCCATTGCGGGTTCGGCCTTAGATTTGGCACGCAGGCCTAGTTAACACTACCTTAGACTTTTACATATAATTTAAATATGTCCTAGCGTGTCAACCAACCAACACGATGCCGACGATGCCCTCATCAGTTTGGCTACACCTTCGCAAAGATCGCTTTCCGGATGCAAGGAAGTCCAAGCTTCACCCTCGTGGAGACGGACCTTTCAAGGTTATCAAGCGGATCAACGACAATGCCTACAAGATCGACATCTCCAACTCCAAAAATTTGGTCCATGACACCTTCAACGTCGCCGACCTATCGCCATACCTTGGAACTTCAAGTGATGAGGATGACCAGAGTCGAGGACGACTCTTTTCCAAGGGGGGGGGGGGAGATGATGTAGCCCAACATACAGCTCGTACAACAAGTGGCCCAATGACAAGAGCAAGAGTCAAGGCTCTCCATGATAAGGTGAATTCGCTCCTATCTATGTGTGACCTTGACACTCCCTTGAATGGCTTGCTACTTCATTCCGATACCTTATGTGTGCTCAGCTATGATGGACATGATGACCCCTATGAAGATCTCCAAGGAAGTGATGATGATGGCCAAGAGACGTCGCAAGACGAAGGAGAAGGAGCTGTGGAAACTGGCCAGCCGGCCCCCAGGCCGGGCTGCCTCCAGAGACAACCAGCCACCAGGCCGTCCTAGGCCGGCCGCCCGGCCTACCTCCCGACGCAACCAGCCCTCCAGCCGGCCTAGGCCGGACCCAGGGCCGGGCCCCTGCCCGAGGCAGCCGGCCTTCAGGCCGGCCTCAGCACAACTCCAGCCGGCCCCCAGGCCAGCCTCCACACCAGCCTCGGCCGGCCTCCAGGCCGGTTTCCCTGAAGACTTCAGCCTATGTGCTTGACGGGCCCACGTGGCCTTGTATCTCCCACCTTTTCGCCCATCTCGTGACTTAGACTATAAATAGACCCTTCCCCTCCACATCTAGGGTTAGACTAAGATTTGAGAACTAAAGTAGAGCCTTGCTCCTTCTTCTCAAAGTGTCTCTTTCCTCCTATGGAGATGAATCAAGGCCTCCACATGTGGAGATGAACCAAGGCCTCCTCTTGAGGAGAAGATCCCTGCGTGGATACCAAGGCTCCGCTTGTAGTTGCGATTACTTGCTAATCTTCCCTCTGTGAGTGGCTAGATTGGATTGGTTGGATTGACCAATTGGACAAACAATCCTAAGAGTAAGGTGTGCTTGGGAGAGGAGGATTGGGGGCTGCCCACGAGGATTTGTTACCAATCGAGTTTTGCCGGGTTGCTACTTGCTATTTACCCTTTGTGTTGTGATTTCCCCTCTTTTGTGTTCTTCGTTCTTCGTGTGTTCTTCGTGTTCATCTTTCCCTCCGCACAAATCCGTGAAAATCGGGACCAACCCGCATCACTCAGGAACCACCTTGATGACGACACACAATGGAGTGGAGAAGATGACCAAGAGAAGACCCAAGAAGATGGCCAAGAGATGACGCAAGACGAGGGAGAAGAAGCGGAGAAGACTGAAGGACCGGCCTCCCAGCCGGCCTGGGCCGGCTCCAGGGCCGGTTGGCCTCCAGAAGATCTCCAAGGAAGTGATGATGATGGCCAAGAGACGTCGCAAGACGAAGGAGAAGGAGCTGTGGAAACTGGCCAGCCGGCCCCCAGGCCGGGCTGCCTCCAGAGACAACCAGCCACCAGGCCGTCCTAGGCCGGCCGCCCGGCCTACCTCCCGACGCAACCAGCCCTCCAGCCGGCCTAGGCCGGACCCAGGGCCGGGCCCCTGCCCGAGGCAGCCGGCCTCCAGGCCGGCCTCAGCACAACTCCAGCCGGCCCCCAGGCCAGCCTCCACACCAGCCTCGGCCGGCCTCCAGGCCGGTTTCCCTGAAGACTTCAGCCTACGTGCTTGACGGGCCCACGTGGCCTTGTATCTCCCACCTTTTCGCCCATCTCGTGACTTAGACTATAAATAGACCCTTCCCCTCCACATCTAGGGTTAGACTAAGATTTGAGAACTAAACTAGAGCCTTGCTCCTTCTTCTCAAAGTGTCTCTTTCCTCCTATGGAGATGAATCAAGGCCTCCACATGTGGAGATGAACCAAGGCCTCCTCTTGAGGAGAAGATCCCTGCGTGGATACCAAGGATCCGCTTGTAGTTGCGATTACTTGCTAATCTTCCCTCTGTGAGTGGCTAGATTGGATTGGTTGGATTGACCAATTGGACAAACAATCCTAAGAGTAAGGTGTGCTTGGGAGAGGAGGATTGGGGGCTGCCCACGAGGATTTGTTACCAGTCGAGTCTTGCCGGGTTGCTACTTGCTATTTACCCTTTGTGTTGTGATTTCCCCTCTTTTGTGTTCTTCGTTCTTCGTGTGTTCTTCGTGTTCATCTTTCCCTCCGCACAAATCCGTGAAAATCGGGACCAACCCGCATCACTCAGGAACCACCTTGATGACGACACACAATGGAGTGGAGAAGATGACCAAGAGAAGACCCAAGAAGATGGCCAAGAGATGACGCAAGACGAGGGAGAAGAAGCGGAGAAGACTGAAGGACCGGCCTCCCAGCCGGCCTGGGCCGGCTCCAGGGCCGGTTGGCCTCCAGACACGGCCGGCCTCCAGACCGGCCTGGGCCGGTCCATAGGCCGGACCACCTCCCGACACAACCGGCCCTCCAGCCGGCCTAGGCCGGACCCACGACCGGGCACCAGCCAGAGGCAGCCAGCCTCCTAGCCGGCCTCGGCCAGTCTCCAGCCGGCCCCCAAGCCGGCCCCCAGGACGGCCTCCACGCCAGCCTCGGCCGGCCTCCACGCCGGTTTTCCTGATAAGTTCAGCCTGCGCGCTTGACGGACCCACGTGGCCTTGTACCTCCCACCTTTTCACCCACCTCGTGACTTAGACTATAAATAGACCCTTCCCTCGAGATCTAGGGTTAGACTATGATTTGGGAACTAAAGTAGAGACTTACTCCTTCTTTTCAAAGTGTCTCTTTCCTCCTATGGAGATGAATCAAGGCCTCCTCATGTGGAGATGAACCAAGACCTCCCTTTGTGGAGAAGATCCCTGCGTGGATAACAAGGCCTCCGCTTGTAGTTGCGATTACTTGCTAATCTTCCCTCTTTGAGTGGCTAGATTGGGTTGGTTGGACTGACCAATTGGACAAACAATCCTAAGTGTAAGGTGTGCTTGGGAGAGGAGAATTGGGGGCTGCCCTAGGGGAATTGTTACCAGTTGAATCTTGCTGAGTTGCTACTTGCTATTTACCCTTGTGTGTTGATTTCCCCTCTTTTGTGTTCTTCGTTCTTCGCGTGTTCTTCGTGTTCATCGATCCCTCCGCCCAAATCCGTGAAAATCGGGACCAACCTACATCACACGAGGGTCCAGATGGATAGGATTGTCGCACGTGGTTAGGTATGACCTAAAAGTGGTACTGATACTTCTAGATGGCGGGGAGGGGTGCATGTGGGTCAAAAGACGTAAAGATGGTACGGATACTCCTATATGGCTAGGAGTGGTGCACGTGTGCCCAGAAGGCTAGGAGTGGCGCACGTGGGTAAGGATGACCTAAAAGTGGTACTGATACTCTTAGATGGCTGGGAGGGGTGCACGTGGGTCGGATGACGTAAAGAGGGTATGGATACTCCTAGATGGCTAGGAGTGGTGCACGTGTGCCCAGAAGGCTAGCAGTGGCGCAAGTCGGTAAGGATGACCTAAAAGTGGTATGATACTCCTACATGGCTGGGAGGGGTGCACGTGCGTTAGATGACATAAAGAGGGTATGGATACTCCTAGATGTCAAGGAGTGGTGCACGTGTGCCCAGAAGGCTAGGAGTGGCGCACGTGGGTAAGGATGACCTAAAAGTGGTACTGATACTCCTAGATGGCTGCGAGGGGTGCATGTGGGTCAGATGACGTAAAGAGGGTACGTATACTCCTAGATGGCTAGGAGGGGTCCACGGGGGTCCAGATGGATAGGATTGTCGCACGTGGTTTGGTATGACCTAAAAGTGGTACTGATAATTCTTGATGGCTGGGAGGGGTGCATGTGGGTCAAAAGACGTAAAGAGGGTACGGATACTCCGATATGGCTAGGAGTGGTGCACGTGTGCCCAGAAGGCTAGGAGTGGCGCACGTCGGTAAGGATGACCTAAAAGTTGTACTGATACTCCTAGATGGCTGGGAGGGGTGCACTTGGGTCTGATGACGTAAAGAGGATACGGATACTCCTAGATGGCTAGAGTGGTGCACGTGTTCCCAGAAGCCAGGAGTGGTGCACGTGTTCCCAGAAGGCTAGGAGTGGTGCACGTGTTCGTAGAAGGCTAGGTGTGGCGCACGTCGGTAAGGATGACCTAAAAGTGGTACTGATACTCCTAGATGGCTAGGAGGGGTGCACGTGGGTCAGATGACGTAAAGAGGGTATGGATACTCCTTGATGGCTAGGAGTGGTGCCCGTGTTCCCAGAAGGCTAGGAGTGGTGCACGTGTTCCCAGAAGGCTAGGAGTGGCGCACGTCGGTAAGGATGACCTAAAAGTGGTACAGATGAGGGCATCGTCGGCATTGTGTTGGTTGGTTGACACGCTAGGACATATTTAAATGATATGTAAAAGTCTAAGGTACTGTTAACTAGGCCTGCGTGCCATGTTAGGCCGAACCCGCCATGGGTCGGTTTGTATCTAGGTCGAGTCCAGCTAGGGTTAGGAGTTCGAGTCGGTTAGGGTTTAGTTCGGCGACCCCTACCCCTTGTCCTTTATAAACAAAGGGGGTGTCACAATATTAGGGGAGTTAAAAATTATGTAGAACATTGTGTTCAAGGTTGCCTCCGTACCAAGGGACCGGCGTGACGGCGTCTCGGACGTTCGTTAGTTATCAATAAATTGAGGCATGAAGGTTCTTGAGTTTGTCAAGAGTTGTAGTGCAATTGCGAGAAGGTCCTTGAATCTGTCAAGGGTTGTCGAGCTTGGCGTGAGGCGTGGTGTTCATCACCTTGTTGCTCGCCTAAATCTATCTAGGTTCTTCAGGTTGCGTGGATTGCCATGTGGTTGGGAGAATAGTTATCTCGGTGGTTCTTGCGGTGAAAGATCGGGCAAACAATCCGTATCGTCTGGTGCAAAAAAGAGGCCGAAGTGCAAAAAAAAATCGTACTCATTTGTGACACTGCTAGTACTTGAGCAATCGTGTGCCTGTTAATTTGAGCTACTTGCTATTGTCTTTCCAGTGCTTTGTGACATCCTTGTTCATAGTTGCTTTGCCCTGTTTATCTCCACCGTGTGCGTTTCCTAAGTGTGTCATACGATCAGCACTAGGATTTGTAAATTGGTGTAGTTAGGTATCCCTACCAAGCTCCACTAAAATACCCTGGTTTTGTTGTGTGACACTTTGATACCCATAATATTCGCTGCATCACATCCGTGCACGTACTGCTCATACAAGTTGGTAAGCTATCCTAATTCACTTTGGAACGGTAAGATCCATTATTTCTTTCGGTTTTGAGTGAGTTGAGAGTTTTCCACATATCTACATATATTCTTGTGTGCACTAATCATGTCTTCAGATGAGGAAAGAGATAGTGTGGTGAGGCAAACGAAGGCTGGAACAGCGACTGTTTCTTGGAGAGAGTATGAGGCTCTTCGTGATCACTTATCCCGGCAGTTCAGTAACCAGTGTGATAAGATACAATCTGATTTGACTGCCACGGATGTGAAGCTTGAGACTGTGCTACAAACAGCTAATGATTCTGCGGCTACGTTGACTACCATACAGGCGAATCTTGCTACTTTGACTCGTGCCGTGCAGGGGTTGACGCAGCGTCAGAACCAGCCTGCGGATGATGCAAGTGTTCATGGTAATCCCGGAGATGACATTGATGCTGAGGAGTTTGCGGAGGATGATCCTGCGCGGATGCCACATGCTAATGCTGGGCGTGGCGTCGGTAGAGCTGCTGTACCTCCTGGTCGAGGTTTTGCGCCTCTTGGTGCACGCCGTAATCTTGGTCATGCAGCCCTTGGTGATGATGATGTGCTGAGCAAACCAAAATTCAGCATTCCTAAATTTGAAGGTTCTATTGACGTGGAAGAATACATCAATTGGGAGCTGAAGATGGAAAAATTATGGCGTTTGCATGACTGTACTGAAGATAGAAAAATCAAGCTCGCATCTTCTGAGTTTGATGGGTATGCTTTGCTGTGGTGGGACGGACTTGTGAATGCTAGGCGTGATGCTAATGACGTGCCCATTCTTTCTTGGCGCGAGATGAAGGCCGAGATGCGTCATCGTTTTATCCCTCGTAATTACATCCGTTCTTTATATGACAAGTTGCAGAATTTGAAGCAAGGCACCCTGTCCGTTGATGAGTACTACAAGGAGATGGAGATGATTATGCAGCGTGCTAAAGTGCGAGAAGAACCTGAACAAACCATGCAGCGTTTCTTATCAGGTTTGAGTGTTAGTATCAAGCGAATTGTGCGTCATCATCAATATGGCGATGTACAAGATTTGTTGCATCAAGCACGTGAAGCTGAGTTACAGTTGGCCGAAGATGCCAAATATGCACCTCGTTCTTCCTATGGGCGAGGAAGTTTTACACCACGGACTACACCTAGTGCGGTATCGCCTAGTCCTGTTGCTAGTTCCCGTGGTCCTGCTACACCCTCCAAATCAGTTTCGGTTGCCCCTCCTGTTAAACCGGCACCGCAGCCTGCGGCTAGTGGTACGGGTTCTTCCAATTCTACAGCCCGCACACGTGATATGAACTGCCATACGTGTGGAGGCAAGGGTCACTTCAAGCGTGATGTCCAAACAAAAAGGTGATGTTGATCAATGAGGATACGGGAGAATATGAGAGTGGTGATGAGGCTGATCCTGATTCGCCGGAGGAGACTGACGATGGCTTACATTATGCTGATGCTACACACTTGCCATCTATTGTTTGCACACCTAGAGCATTGAGTGTTACACCTAGTCCTGCGGAACAGCGCTGCAATTTGTTTCAAACAAGAGCTGCTGTTGGTAATGGTAGGTCGTGCAAGGTGATCATTGATGGTGGCAGCTGCCACAATTTGGCTAGTAAAGAGCTTTGTCAGAAACTGAAATTGAAATATTTACCGCACCCACATCCGTATTTTATTCAGTGGTTGACGGATAGTGGAGAAGTGAAGATCAATCATATCGTGCGTATTGAGTTTCAGATTGGACCGTATAAGGACACCGTTGAGTGTGATGTAGTTCCTATGACGGTGTGCCATTTGTTGTTGGGACGTCCTTGGCAGTATGATCGTGATGTACGTCACAATGGGAGATCCAACACATATCAGCTCAATTGGCAGGCAAGGAGATTCTTTTGAGACCTTTGACACCGCAAGACATTGTAAATGATTCTCGTCAAAAGGTTGAGGTTCACCGTGAGGATGAGCGTGAGAGATTAGCTAGTAGAGAGACTCCACCTTCGGTGAGTGAGAGCCACCAGCCAAATTCGAGTGGTAAAAAGAAAAGTGAGGGAGAGAAAAATTAGTAATGTTAGCCACCAAATCTGATTTGAGAGAGTTTCGTGAGGATCCCACTCTAGTACCCATTGTGCTTATGTGCAAGGGGGAAATTCTTGTTTCTAACGACATGACCCCTCTCTCTATTGGTGTTTCTGATGTTTTGCAGGATTTTGGTGACGTGTTTCCGGAGGAAGTGCCCGCTGGTTTGCCACCAATGCGGGGTATTGAGCATCAAATTGACTTGATTCCAGGAGCCACACTTCCAAACCGAGCTCCCTATAGGACCAATCCCGAGGAAACAAAGGAGATACAGCGACAAGTACAAGAGCTTCTTGACAAAGGGTATGTTCGGGTGAGCTTAAGTCCTTGTGCTGTTCCTGTTATTTTGGTCCCTAAGAAAGATGGTACATGGCGCATGTGCGTAGATTGTAGAGCGATTAATAACATCACTATTCGTTATCGACACCCTATTCCACGCTTGGATGACATGTTAGATGAACTTAGTGGTGCTGTTATCTTCTCTAAAATTGATTTGCGTAGTGGTTATCATCAAATTAGGATGAAAGAAGGAGATGAATGGAAAACTGCTTTCAAAACAAAATTCGGTTTATATGAGTGGTTAGTGATGCCCTTTGGTTTAACTAATGCACCTAGTACTTTCATGAGATTGATGAATCATGTTTTGAGGCATTTTATTGGTAAATTTGTGGTAGTATATTTTGATGATATCTTGATTTATAGCCACAACGAAACTGAACATATTGATCATATTCGACAAGTTTTGCAAGTGCTGCGTGATAATAAGCTCTATGGTAATCTTGCTAAATGCACGTTTTGCAAAGACAAGGTCATTTTTCTGGGATTTGTTGTTTCTAAGCATGGGGTCGAGGTAGATGAATCTAAAATTGAAGCTATTAAAAATTGGCCTACCCCCATGAATCTGAGTCAATTACGGAGCTTTCTTGGTCTTGCTGGGTTTTATAGAGACTTTAGTACTATTGCTGCAGCCTTGAATGATCTTACTAAGAAAGGTGTTCCATTTGTTTGGGGCGCTGCCCAAGATGCTGCATTTGATGAATTGAAACGTTGTTTGATTTCTGCACCGTTACTTATGCTTCCTAATTTCAATAAGCAATTTGATATTGAATGTGATGCTAGTGGCATTGGAATAGGAGGTGTGTTGATGCAAGAGGGTAAACCAATTGCATATTTTTCTGAAAAATTGAATGGTGCACAATTGAACTATCCTGTTTATGATAAAGAATTGTATGCTCTTGTTCGTGTTCTTGAGGTTTGGCAACATTATTTGTGGCCAAAGGAATTTATCATACATTCTGATCATGAAGCTTTGAAATATCTGAAGTGCCAATCTAACTTGAATAAACGTCATGCTAAATGGGTTGAGTTCATTGAATCCTTCCCATACATTATTAAGTATAAGAAAGGCAAAGAGAACGTGGTTGCTGATGCACTCTCTAGGAAAAGCATGCTTTTGACACACTTAGATGTTCAAGTTCCTGGTTTAGAGAGTTTGCGTGATTTATATGCTAATGATACTGATTTTTCCATGCCTTTTGCTAAGTGTTCTGATGTGAAAGCTTGGGAAAAATACCATATGCATGATGGATACTTGTTTAGAGCTAATAAATTATGTGTGCCCGAGTCGTCCGTGCGTTTGCTGTTGTTGCAGGAATCACATGGTGGCGGTTTGATGGGACACTTTGGACGTGAGAAGACGTTGCTGATGTTGGCTGATCACTTTTATTGGCCACGCATGAGGCGTGATGTGGACAGGTTTGTGAAGCGTTGCATCACTTGCAACAAGGCAAAGTCCAAACTGAAGCCTCATGGTTTGTATACTCCTCTTCCTGCACCTACAACTCCATGGGAGGACATAAGCATGGATTTTGTGTTAGGATTGCCTAGAACCAGGAGAGGACATGATTCTATTTTTGTGGTAGTGGATCGTTTTTCTAAGATGTCACATTTTATTGCCTGCCACAAAAGCGACGATGCGTCGCATATTGCTGACCTGTTTTTCAGGGAGATCGTGCGCATACATGGAGTACCCAAGACGATCGTTTCTGACCGTGATGTGAAGTTCATGAGCTACTTCTGGAAGACACTTTGGGGCAAGCTGGGAACGAAGCTGCTGTTTAGTACCACTTGTCATCCCCAAACTGATGGTCAGACGGAGGTGGTGAACCGCACACTTTCGGCGTTGCTGCGGACATTGGTCAAGAAGAATCTGCGTGTGTGGGAGGAGTGTTTTGATGAGGATATATCTGTGGGTTATGGTGATTATCCATGCTTGAGTTGGAAGGAAATATTAAGCCTGACTGATGATTATTATCAGGTGAATTTATTCCTAGCTAAAAATAATATTTTGATGTCTCAGAATTATATACTATCTAAATCATTGTATTATTGTTTGATTAGATTTAGCATCGTCCGAATGGCGCCAGCGGGAGGAGAGGGAGGACGGCGACCACAAGACATGCGAGAACGGTGATCAAAAGTCAGAAGAATTTGGCCGAGCTAATTCATGCACCTGAATGTGTTACTCACGTTGTGCATGCATTTGGGACCTTCACGTATTGCAACCAAGAAGCCAAAGCACGTGGGACCCAGCCTGCCATGCATGTTGGCCTACACGTTGCCATGCATGTGCGTTGCACTTGTGCTAGTCAAGGAGTACATGCATGGATCGATTGGACCAATGACCTGGTAGCACCAATACGTACAAGACAAGGATTGCCACGTCAAGGAATAGGCTAACGAATCAATTAGGATATCTTATTTAAGGTAGTTAGAAGTTGTGTTCGGCTTGGACTCTTTGGAGGCCACGCACGCACGCATATATATTTGGTTGTACCGTGCTCGTAAAAGGCAGACCACGTTTTAGATAAAACCCTAGTTTTAGTTGAACAGCTATAAGCTTTCCTCTGAAATTATACATCTCCAATTCGTATCGATCTGGAGAGGTGAACATCAATTGAAGTGTGATCTGTTCTTTCCATTGGGAATTAGTAGATTGCAATTATACCGTTTCGTGGTCGACGGCTACGTGCGCAAGTGTGTGAAGTCGTGAATATCCGAAGGGTAGAGAGCTGCTGCATTGGCATCAGGGTTCTAGCGAGGAGAGTTCATCGGTGACACCAAGTTATCCTTCATCCAACGACGTGCTCAACGAGAAGATCGGGCCACCCTATATCATCTTCGGATATTCACGACTTCACACACTTGCGCAGGTAACAGCAGCAGCAGTAGTGCAGTCCAGCAGCGATCTCTCCTTCGCTAATTCCCGTCCTCTATTTTTTTTTCCAGCACTTTCATTCGCTACCTTTTCCGGCCGGAACTCCAACCCAATCCAACTGTACATACCAAACTCAAACACAATAGTCACGTATCAATTAATTTCCTCGCTGGTATGGATGGAAATAAAACAGACTGATCCGATCGGAAACAAACAAACCGTATCCAATCAGAACTCTGGGAAGGCAATCAGATCCGACCTCCCAAATCAGCTCCTTCCCACACGGAAACAAACTCCCTCTTTTTTTTTGCGGTACTGTAGCTACAGTAGATCGCGAATCTGCAGCACGTTCTCCTTCCTTCCTTGAATCCTCTAGCAGCCTCCACACAAATCGATCTAACCGGAAACCAATCTACACAAACGCCACAGCAATCTGCAGCCTCAATGCACGATCTCCTCCAAGCAAATCAATCTGCGCAAGAGCCTCCAATCAAACTCCTCCAGTCAACCGATCTAGATGAGATCGATCAACACAACCTCACTGTGAGCAACCCAGAAATCTGATACCACATGATATCCGAAGGGTAGAGAGCTGCTGCATTGGCATCAGGGTTCTAGCGAGGAGAGTTCATCGGTGACACCAAGTTATCCTTCATCCAACGACGTGCTCAACGAGAAGATCGGCCACCCCATATCATCTTGGTATCAGATTTCTGGGTTTACTCGGTGAGCATCCACAAATTTATCTCTAGATTAGTTTATTTTTCGTCCTATACAGAAAAAGCCCAACAAAAATATTTGCCATAGCCTTAGTTTTGCATCGATTCATCGAGTTTAGTTGCTGATCGTGTCCTTTTTGCGTAACTTTTTCTTCCGATCGAGTCCTAGTTGCGTCTAGGGTTCTCCGTTAGTTTCCTGTCGTCGGCATTAGTTGTCAGTTTTGTTTCCGTCAAATCCCATCCAATCATAAAAAGGAAGTTAAAAAAAAGGAAAGAGAGGAATTTCTGATCGATCAAACAAATCTGCTGGTCGTTTGTGCTGCCTTGCACGTGAAAGGAGCAAAAATTTCAGATCTCGTGTTCTCCTGTAAAAAAAAAAAAAGGGAAACAAAAGTTTGGATCTGTCTTTTCGATCTGCATGTCCGTGCAATGCATGTAGACGTACACCACTAGGATTTTACTTCCTGGAGTCGGATTTCTTGGCTGTGTTATTTTCCTGGCCAGATCGTTTTGTCTCTCATCACGTGTCGCGTCCTTTTTCTGTTTTTCACGATCGCTGTCTCGCTTGTGCGTGTTGCCTCCTGTGTGTCTTTCCTTTTTGTCAGCCTTAGGTAAAAGCCTACCTCAGTTTGCGTCTAGAACTTACCCATTAAGACTAGCATCTTTATTTTGCTCTTGGGCTGCTCACGTATCAGTTTATAAAGTGCATATTTTCTGGCAGAATAATTTGCTGGCTCCCGTGAGTTTGTGTGGTAAAAATAAAAGGGGCCGAAAGAATAGAAAAAGTGAAAAAAAGAAGCCCGAAATTACTGTTGCTACAGTACAGCGAAAAAAAAAGTGGCTGAATATTATTTTGATCTTAGTTCTGTTTGCGAGCTACTGTCTTGCACTAAATAGTTTTCAGCAATCTTGTGCCCTTAATTTTGAGCTTTTTTATAGCGTCTCTCCTGTGCATTGCAACACGAGCATTTCTCCGACATATAAAATTTTATCAGCTCATCCCTATAGTTGCAGTTGCCCCATTTATCTCCACCGTGTGCGTTTCCGAGTGTTGCCATGTCATACGATTAGCACTACGCTTTGTGAATCTGTGTTGTTAGGTATCCCAACCAAGCTCCACCATATAACCCTGCTTTGTCATGTGACCGTTCTCATACCCTGATATTCACTTCATCACATCAGTGCATTTAGTCATCTCTACGGCCGGGTACGCATTGCTATTCACTTTGGAATTTTCAGTTTCCCTTTTCTTGTTGTTTTGAGTGAGTTGTGAGAGTTCCACTATACACATATTTTGCTGCCATCACGATTTTATGTACTAACAATGGTCGGTCCTGCAAGGGAAAAGCCATTACCATTGCAATTTTATTGCAGCGACCAATTCTGGGAGGAAGATTCTAGTGGGATACCTTCATCCGAGTTGTTCCACTATTATGATGACATCAAAGGTAGACGTGCTGCTATTATCATTGATAATTCTTCTTTAACTAACTTTGTTAGTATTGAGGTTGTTGAAAAGCTGCAGTTGTATACCAGTCGGAAACGTATGCCATATTTATACATGTTAGCTAATTATGAGGAGGCACTTCCAATTACTCATTTCGCATGCGTTCCTCTAACCATTTATGGCCATACTGTTCGCATTACCTGTGATGTGATTCCTAGAGAAATTAATTGTTGTCATCTTTTGTTGGGAAAACAATGTGTGATAAATTTCAGGTTGTTTTCGATAGTGATCATCCTGATCCTAGTATTGTTTGGAATAATATGCACACTTATTTAGCACAGACACCATTTAAGCAATTTCAGGAGATTAGGCGTCAAAACCTAGAACCTATGATCCCCACTGTTAAATCAAGTGAGTGTATGGACATTAAGGATGAGTGTGTGCCTATTCAAACAAACTTGGGAGTGGAAGTTCATGACACATGTGTGGTTTCTACTAATGTAATCATCTCTACTCCTAGTGTTGTTTCATGTGATATGCAGGTTACTTTTGAAGAAAGGGAGCCGTCAGTTCTGCAACCTGCATCATCACGTGAGGAAGATGTTTCAGTGCCTACTACATCTGAGAGGATTACCATTGAAAAAGGTACTGATTTGGAGCTGCAGCCAGCATGCGCATCACTTTGTGAGTCTAATTCTTTGCTGGTTGATTCTTGTGATTTGACATGCACACGTACTTCTGGACCATGTGAGCACTTTGAAATTTCGACTTTAGATCATGTGGTACTGATTTCACATAAGGACGTGCTTGCTCGAATTCCACTTGATACTATTGTTTCTTATGTCATGCTAGATGAACCTATGAACCTGAGTTGTGCTATGGACAAGATATCTGAAATTTCATATTTGCGTTCTGGCACTCATGCATGTTGTTTCACTGTTAATCTGATTGGTGATTATAGCATGAATGATAATTTTTTTGGTGGATCACATATGCATTACGTATGATAAACTTGCTGAATTAAACTGTCCTATTTTACGTCATACATGCTATGTGCCGAAATCTTTTAGCGTTGGGACAATGAATAATTCTCATGATAATATGATATATTCTCGTTTAGTTGATGCATTACAGCAAACAAAAGTAGCACCTTTGTTGGACTGTTCGGGTCTTTCTAGATTTGAATATGGTTATGCACATACGTTGTATTTGTCCCAAACTAAATTATACTTCACTTATATCTGCAATTTGAGTTGCATCTTCCATATCGGAATTAACAATCATGATTATATGTGCTTCACTTATACTTGCAATTTCAGTTGTGTATTGTATATTGAGATTCATCCTCATGTCAAGAAAAATGGTACAACATGCTATATATACATGTACTATGCGTATACGTTGTTCTTTTTGTTTCTTGATAAGCCGCGGACGGCTTTTCTTGAAGAAAGGGAGGATGATGAGGATATATCTGTGGATTATGGTGATTATCCATGCTTGAGTTGGAAGGAAATATTAAGCCTGACTGATGATTATTATCAGGTGAATTTATTCCTAGCTAAAAATAATACTTTGATGTCTCAGAATTATATACTATCTAAATCATTGTATTATAGCTTGATTAGATTTAGCATCCGTCAGAATGGCGCCAGCGGGAGGAGAGGGAGGACGGCAACCACAAGACATGCGAGAACGGTGATCAAAAGTCAGAAGAATTTGGCCGAGCTAATTCATGCACCTGAATGTGTTACTCACGTTGTGCATGCATTTGGGACCTTCACGTATTGCAACCAAGAAGCCAAAGCACGTGGGACCCAGCCTGCCATGCATGTTGGCCTACACGTTGCCATGCATGTGCGTTGCACTTGTGCTAGTCAAGGAGTACATGCATGGATCGATTGGACCAATGACCTGGTAGCACCAATACGTACAAGACAAGGATTGCCACGTCAAGGAATAGGCTAACGAATCAATTAGGATATCTTATTTAAGGTAGTTAGAAGTTGTGTTCGGCTTGGACTCTTTGGAGGCCACGCACGCACGCATATATATTTGGTTGTACCGTGCTTGTAAAAGGCAGACCACGTTTTAGATAAAACCCTAGTTTTAGTTGAACAGCTATAAGCTTTCCTCTGAAATTATACATCTCCAATTCGTATCGATCTGGAGAGGTGAACATCAATTGAAGTGTGATCTGTTCTTTCCATTGGGAATTAGTAGATTGCAATTATACCGTTTCGTGGTCGACGGCTACGTGCGCAAGTGTGTGAAGTCGTGAATATCCGAAGGGTAGAGAGCTGCTGCATTGGCATCAGGGTTCTAGCGAGGAGAGTTCATCGGTGACACCAAGTTATCCTTCATCCAACGACGTGCTCAACGAGAAGATCGGGCCACCCCATATCATCTTCGGATATTCACGACTTCACACACTTGCGCAGGTAACAGCAGCAGCAGTAGTGCAGTCCAGCAGCAGCGATCTCTCCTTCGCTAATTCCGTCCTCTATTTTGTTTTCGAGCACTTTCATTCGCTACCTTTTCCGGCCGGAACTCCAACCCAATCCAACTGTACATACCAAACTCAAACACAATAGTCACGTATCAATTAATTTCCTCGCTGGTATGGATGGAAATAAAACAGACTGATCCGATCGGAAACAAACAAACCGTATCCAATCAGAACTCTGGGAAGGCAATCAGATCCGATCTCCCAAATCAGCTCCTTCCCACACGGAAACAAACTCCCTCTTTTTTTTTGCGGTACTGTAGCTACAGTAGATCGCGAATCTGCAGCACGTTCTCCTTCCTTCCTTGAATCCTCTAGCAGCCTCCACACAAATCGATCTAACCGGAAACCAATCTACACAAACGCAACAGCAATCTGCAGCCTCAATGCACGATCTCCTCCAAGCAAATCAATCTGCGCAAGAGCCTCCAATCAAACTCCTCCAGTCAACCGATCTAGATGAGATCGATCAACACAACCTCACTGTGAGCAACCCAGAAATCTGATACCACATGATATCCGAAGGGTAGAGAGCTGCTGCATTGGCATCAGGGTTCTAGGGAGGAGAGTTCATCGGTGACACCAAGTTATCCTTCATCCAACGACGTGCTCAACGAGAAGATCGGGCCACCCCATATCATCTTGGTATCAGATTTCTGGTTTACTCGGTGAGCATCCACAAATTTATCTCTAGATTAGTTTATTTTTCGTCCTATACAGAAAAAGCCCAACAAAAATATTTGCCATAGCCTTAGTTTTGCATCGATTCATCGAGTTTAGTTGCTGATCGTGTCCTTTTTTGCGTAACTTTTTCTTCCGATCGAGTCCTAGTTGCGTCTAGGGTTCTCCGTTAGTTTCCTGTCGTCGGAATTAGTTGTCAGTTTTGTTTCCGTCAAATCCCATCCAATCATAAAAAGGAAGTTAAAAAAAAAAGGAAAGAGAGGAATTTCTGATCGATCAAACAAATCTGCTGGTCGTTTGTGCTGCCTTGCACGTGAAAGGAGCAAAAATTTCAGATCTCGTGTTCTGTGCACTTTATTCATCTCATTGCAGCGTACAAGGCAGAATCAGACCTGTAAAAAAAAAAGGGAAACAAAAGTTTGGATCTGTCTTTTCGATCTGCATGTCCGTGCAATGCATGTAGACGTACACCACTAGGATTTTACTTCCTGGAGTCGGATTTCTTGGCTGTGTTATTTTCCTGGCCAGATCGTTTTGTCTCTCATCACGTGTCGCGTCCTTTTTCTGTTTTTCACGATCGCTGTCTCGCTTGTGCGCGTTGCCTCCTGTGTGTCTTTCCTTTTTGTCAGCCTTAGGTAAAAGCCTATCTCAGTTTGCGTCTAGAACTTATCCATTAAGATTAGCATCTTTATTTTGCTCTTGGGCTGCTCACGTATCAGTTTATAAAGTGCATATTTTCTGGCAGAATAATTTGCTGGCTCCCGTGAGTTTGTGTGGTAAAAAAAAGGGGCCGAAAGAATAGAAAAAGTGAAAAAAAGATGCCCGAAATTACTGTTGCTACAGTACAGCGAAAAAAAAAGTGGCTGAATATTATTTTGATTTCACTAGGTTGTGTTTTTGGGCGTGGGATTGATCCCCCAGCCCCCATATATACTTAGGAACCTCTTTGTAAACCCTAGACCACGTTTAAAGATAAACCCTAGATTGAATTGCTTGAAGCTTTCATCTATCTTCGAGTTCCTCTGTGTTGCGCTCAGGAATTCAACCTCTCCACTGTGTTGCGCTCTGGAGATTATTGTTACCGAAGTTTGAGCGTGATCTGTCGTTCCACTGGGAATTGGAGATTGCAGAACCGCTCGTGGTCGGCGGCTACGTTGCGCAAGCGTGTGGTGTTGCGAATATCCATTGGGTTGAAGAGCTGTTGCATTGGCAACAGGGGAGCAGCCGGAGAGTTCGAGAGCATCTCGCGAGTTATCTACATATCCATCATCCATCCATCATCGGCTCACTGAGAAGATCGGGCAACCCCTTATCATCTTGGTATCAAAGCGCCAGGTTTATCACCGCAAGGGAGTTCATCCAGTTTTTGCTGGAATTGCTTCAAGGAAGGGCGACGAGTTGGCAAGGATTTGCATCTCGGCGCGTTGAGGAAGCAGCTCGGCGAGTTGGCATGTTGCAGCTCGGCGAGTTGGGGAAGGAAGACTCGGCGAGATCGGCGATAGGAAAAGGCAGGTTCGGTTTGATTCTTGTTGTTTCGTACATGGAGTCCAGATTGAAAAGAAAAAAAAAAGTGCAAGGATATCAGATCGGAATCAGTTTTGGCAGGTTTTTGTTTGATTGGTACGTGAGCTTCTTGCGGGCCAGCAAAGAAAGGAAATATTGGGTGCAGATTCCGTTTGGTATGAAGGAAGGAAAGGATAAAAGATTGGTACGTACTAGTCCAGATCAGATCGGAAGTACAAAAGGCAAGTTCGGATTTGATAAAAAAAACGGAAGGAGTATTTAATTAGTTCCGGATTTGGTGGAATTAATTCTGAACGGAAAGAAAAGTGCAGATTCGGTGCAGATCCGAAATTTGTGGTATTTTGGCTACGTTCGGGAAAGGAAAGCATACAGCGAGAGAAAAAAAGAGTTTGCTTCCGCGTGGGAATAGGAAAGGAAAGAGAGATCAAATTGTTTGAAGGGAAGTTCACATTGGTTTCCTTGCTACGTACGTGGAGTGCAGGCAATTTAAACATAAAGAAAGATATAGACAGGAGCTTGATCCGGATCGGTACAAGGAAAGGAAAGAACAAATTAATTGGTCATGACAATTCATATGTTCGGATCGGAGCAATATTGGTACGGTGAAAAAAAAAGAGACAGTGGTATAGTTCCAAGCAGAGTTGGACTGAGCTCATTTGGATCCACGGCGTGCAGCAATTTGTGCTGTTTGTTTTGGATGATGTGCATGGTTTATTTCCAACAATTCCAGATTGCATCGGCAGGTGTATTCAGCTTATTTGGATCCTTGGCGTACAAGAGTTTGTTCTGTTGCGTTTCGGGTGATTTGCGTGGTGTGTTTGCATGATGCAGTTTGAAGGTTGATGTCTCAATCAGGTTGGTGGTGCCAAACATGGAGGGCGCCAAGAACAAGTCTAGCTAGCCGAGAGGGAGGATGTGGTGTGGCAGGGCGGTGAAGACTTGAGGATGGAGAAGAAGCATGGCGATGTTGCATATTTGACGCCACAAGCGCTGGAGAAGACCTTCCGGCGTTGAGGACAGTGCCTCTGTAAGAAGGGGAGGATGATGAGGGCATCGTCGGCATTGTGTTGGTTGGTTGAGATGCTAGGACATATTTAAATGATATGTAAAAGTCTAAGGTAGTGTTAACTAGGCCTGCGTGCCATGTTAGGCCGAACCCGCCATGGGTCGGTTTGTATCCAGGTCGAGTCCAGCTAGGGTTAGGAGTTCGAGTCGGTTAGGGTTTAGTTCGGCGACCCCTACCCCTTCTCCTTTATAAACAAAGGGGGTGTCACAATATTAGGGGAGTTAAAAATTATGTAGAACATTGTGTTCAAGGTTGCCTCCGTCCCAAGGGACCGGCGTGACGGCGTCTCGGACGTTCGTTAGTTATCAATAAATTGAGGCATGAAGGTTCTTGAGTTTGTCAAGAGTTGTAGTGCAATTGCGAGAAGGTCCTTGAATCTGTCAAGGGTTGTCGAGCTTGGCGTGAGGCGTGCACCTTGTTGCTCGCCTAAATCTATCTAGGTTCTTCAGGTTGCGTGGATTGCCATGTGGTTGGGAGAATAGTTATCTCGGTGGTTCTTGCGGTGAAAGATCGGGCAAACAATTCGTATAAGGTACTGATACTCCTAGATGGCTGGGAGGGGTGCACGTGGGTCAGATGACATAAAGAGGGTACGAATACGCCTACATGGCTAGGAGTGGTGCACGAGTGCCCAGAAGGCTAGGAGTGGCGCACATGGGTAAGGATGACCTAAAAGTGGTACTGATACTCCTAGATGGTTGGGAGGGGTGCACGTGGGTCAGATGACGTAAAGAGGGTATGGATACTCCTAGATGGCTAGGAGTGGTGCACGTGTGCCCTGAAGGCTAGGAGTGGCGCACGTCGGTAAGGATGAACTAAAAGTGGTACTGATACTCCTAGATGGCTGGGAGGGGTGCACGAGCGTCAGATGACGTAAAGAGGGTATGGATACTCCTAGATGGCTAGGAGTGGTGCACGTGTGCCCAGAAGGCTAGGAGTGGCGCACGTGGTTAGGCATGACCTAAAATTGGAACTGATACTCCTAGATGGCTGAGAGGGGTGCACGTGGGTCAGATGACGTAAAGAGGGTATGTATACTCCTAAATGGCTAGGAGGGGTCCACGAGGGTCCAGATGGATAGGATTGTCACACGTGGTTTGGTTTGACCTAAAAGTGGTACTGATACTTCTAGATGGCTGGGAGGGGTGCATGTGGGTCAAAAGACGTAAAGATGGTACGGATACTCCTATATGGCTAGGAGTGGTGCACGTGTGCCCAGAAGGCTAGAAGTGGCGCACGTCGGTAAGGATGACCTAAAAGTTTTACTGATACTCCTAGATGGCTGGGAGGGGTGCACGTGGGTCAGATGACGTAAAGAGGGTACAGATACTCCTAGATGGCTAGGAGTGGTGCACGTGTTTCCAGAAGGCTAGGAGTGGTGCACGTGTTCCTAGAAGGCTAGGAGTGGTGCACGTATTCGCAGGAGGCTAGGAGTGGCGCACGTCGGTAAGGATGACCTAAAAGTGGTACTGATACTCCTAGATGGCTAGGAGGGGTGCACGTGGGTCAGATGACGTAAAGAGGGTATGGATACTCCTTGATGGCTAGGAGTGGTGCCCGTGTTCCCAGAAGGCTAGGAGTGGTGCACGTGTTCCCAGAATGCTAGGAGTGGCGCACGTTGGTAAGGATGACCTAAAAGTGGTACTGATACTCCTAGATGGCTGGGAGGGGTGCACGTGGGTCAGATAACGTAAAGAGGATACGGATACTCTTACATGGCTAGGAGTGGTGCACGTGTGCCCCGAAGGCTTGGAGTGGCGCACGTGGGTAAGGATGACCTAAAAGTGGTACTGATACTCTTAGATGGCTGGGAGAGCTGCACGTGGGTCAGATGACGTAAAGAGAGTATGGATACTTCTAGATGGCTAGGAGTGGTGCACGTGTGCCCAGAAGGCTAGCAGTGGCGCATGTCGGTAAGGATGACCTAAAAGTGGTACTGATACTCCTAGATGGCTGGGAGGGGTGCACGTGCGTTAGATGACGTAAAGAGGGTATGGATACTCCTATATGTCAAGGAGTGGTGCACGTGTGCCCAGAAGGCTAGGACTGGCGCACGTGGGTAAGGATGACCTAAAAGTGGTACTGATACTCCTAGATGGCTGCGAGGGGTGCACGTGGGTCAGATGACGTAAAGAGGGTACGTATACTCCTAGATGGCTAGGAGGGGTCCACGGGGGTCCAGATGGATAGGATTGTCGCACGTGGTTTGGTATGACCTAAAAGTGGTACTGATACTTCTAGATGGCTGAGAGGGGTGCATGTGGGTCAAAAGACGTAAAGAGGGTACGGATACTCCGATATGGCTAGGAGTGGTGCACGTGTGCCCAGAAGGCTAGGTGTGGCGCACGTCGGTAAGGATGACCTAAAAGTTGTACTGATACTGCTAGATGGCTGGGAGGGGTGCACGTGGGTCAGATGACGTAAAGAGGGTACGGATACTCCTAGATGGCTAGGAGTGGTGCACGTGTTTCCAGAAGGCTAGGAGTGGTGCACGTGTTCCCAGAAGGCTAGGAGTGGCGCACGTCGGTAAGGATGACCTAAAAGTGGTACTGATACTCCTAGATAGCTAGGATGGGGTCAGATGACGTAAAGAGGGTATGGATATTCCTTGATGGCTAGGAGTGGTGCCCGTGTTCCCAGAAGGCTAGGAGTGGTGCACGTGTTCCCAAAAGGCTAGGAGTGGCGCACGTCGGTAAGGATGACCTAAAAGTGGTACTGATACTCCTAGATAGATGGGAGGGGTGCACGTGGGTCAGATGACGTAAAGAGGGTACGAATACTCCTACATGGCTAGGAGTGGTGCACGTGGGTCAGATGACGTAAAGAGGGTACGTATACTCCTAAATGGCTAGGAGGGGTCCACGAGGGTCCAGATGGATAGGATTGTCGCACGTGGTTAGGTATGACCTAGAAGTGGTACTGATACTTCTAAATGGCTGGGAGGGGTGCATGTGGGTCAAAAGATGTAAAGATGGTACGGATAATCCGATATGGCTAGGAGTGGTGCACGTGTGCCCAGAAGGCTAGGAGTGGCGCACATGGGTAAGGATGACCTAAAAGAGGTACTGATACTCCTAGATGGTTGGGAGGGGTGCACGTGGGTCAGATGACGTAAAGAGGGTATGGATACTCCTAGATGGCTAGGAGTGGTGCACGTGTGCCCTGAAGGCTAGGAGTGGCGCACGTCGGTAAGGATGAACTAAAAGTGGTACTGATACTCCTAGATGGCTGGGAGGGGTGCACGAGCGTCAGATGACGTAAAGAGGGTATGGATACTCCTAGATGGCTAGGAGTGGTGCACGTGTGCCCAGAAGGCTAGGAGTGGCGCACGTGGTTAGGCATGACCTAAAATTGGAACTGATACTCCTAGATGGCTGAGAGGGGTGCACGTGGGTCAGATGACGTAAAGAGGGTATGTATACTCCTAAATGGCTAGGAGGGGTCCACGAGGGTCCAGATGGATAGGATTGTCACACGTGGTTTGGTTTGACCTAAAAGTGGTACTGATACTTCTAGATGGCTGGGAGGGGTGCATGTGGGTCAAAAGACGTAAAGATGGTACGGATACTCCTATATGGCTAGGAGTGGTGCACGTGTGCCCAGAAGGCTAGGAGTGGCGCACGTCGGTAAGGATGACCTAAAAGTTGTACTGATACTCCTAGATGGCTGGGAGGGGTGCACGTGGGTCAGATGACGTAAAGAGGGTACAGATACTCCTAGATGGCTAGGAGTGGTGCACGTGTGCCCAGAAGGCTAGGAGTGGCGCACATGGGTAAGGATGACCTAAAAGTGGTACTGATACTCCTAGATGGTTGGGAGGGGTGCACGTGGGTCAGATGACGTAAAGAGGGTATGGATACTCCTAGATGGCTAGGAGTGGTGCACGTGTGCCCTGAAGGCTAGGAGTGGCGCACGTCGGTAAGGATGAACTAAAAGTGGTACTGATACTCCTAGATGGCTGGGAGGGGTGCACGAGCGTCAGATGACGTAAAGAGGGTATGGATACTCCTAGATGGCTAGGAGTGTGCACGTGTGCCCAGAAGGCTAGGAGTGGCGCACGTGGTTAGGCATGACCTAAAATTGGAACTGATACTCCTAGATGGCTGAGAGGGGTGCACGTGGGTCAGATGACGTAAAGAGGGTATGTATACTCCTAAATGGCTAGGAGGGGTCCACGAGGGTCCAGATGGATAGGATTGTCACACGTGGTTTGGTTTGACCTAAAAGTGGTACTGATACTTCTAGATGGCTGGGAGGGGTGCATGTGGGTCAAAAGACGTAAAGATGGTACGGATACTCCTATATGGCTAGGAGTGGTGCACGTGTGCCCAGAAGGCTAGGAGTGGCGCACGTCGGTAAGGATGACCTAAAAGTTGTACTGATACTCCTAGATGGCTGGGAGGGGTGCACGTGGGTCAGATGACGTAAAGAGGGTACAGATACTCCTAGATGGCTAGGAGTGGTGCACGTGTTTCCAGAAGGCTAGGAGTGGTGCACGTGTTCCTAGAAGGCTAGGAGTGGTGCACGTATTCGCAGGAGGCTAGGAGTGGCGCACGTCGGTAAGGATGACCTAAAAGTGGTACTGATACTCCTAGATGGCTAGGAGGGTGCACGTGGGTCAGATGACGTAAAGAGGGTATGGATACTCCTTGATGGCTAGGAGTGGTGCCCGTGTTCCCAGAAGGCTAGGAGTGGTGCACGTGTTCCCAGAATGCTAGGAGTGGCGCACGTTGGTAAGGATGACCTAAAAGTGGTACTGATACTCCTAGATGGCTGGGAGGGGTGCACGTGGGTCAGATAACGTAAAGAGGATACGGATACTCTTACATGGCTAGGAGTGGTGCACGTGTGCCCCGAAGGCTTGGAGTGGCGCACGTGGGTAAGGATGACCTAAAAGTGGTACTGATACTCTTAGATGGCTGGGAGAGCTGCACGTGGGTCAGATGACGTAAAGAGAGTATGGATACTTCTAGATGGCTAGGAGTGGTGCACGTGTGCCCAGAAGGCTAGCAGTGGCGCATGTCGGTAAGGATGACCTAAAAGTGGTACTGATACTCCTAGATGGCTGGGAGGGGTGCACGTGCGTTAGATGACGTAAAGAGGGTATGGATACTCCTATATGTCAAGGAGTGGTGCACGTGTGCCCAGAAGGCTAGGACTGGCGCACGTGGGTAAGGATGACCTAAAAGTGGTACTGATACTCCTAGATGGCTGCGAGGGGTGCACGTGGGTCAGATGACGTAAAGAGGGTACGTATACTCCTAGATGGCTAGGAGGGGTCCACGGGGGTCCAGATGGATAGGATTGTCGCACGTGGTTTGGTATGACCTAAAAGTGGTACTGATACTTCTAGATGGCTGAGAGGGGTGCATGTGGGTCAAAAGACGTAAAGAGGGTACGGATACTCCGATATGGCTAGGAGTGGTGCACGTGTGCCCAGAAGGCTAGGTGTGGCGCACGTCGGTAAGGATGACCTAAAAGTTGTACTGATACTGCTAGATGGCTGGGAGGGGTGCACGTGGGTCAGATGACGTAAAGAGGGTACGGATACTCCTAGATGGCTAGGAGTGGTGCACGTGTTTCCAGAAGGCTAGGAGTGGTGCACGTGTTCCCAGAAGGCTAGGAGTGGCGCACGTCGGTAAGGATGACCTAAAAGTGATACTGATACTCCTAGATAGCTAGGAGGGGGTCAGATGACGTAAAGACGGTATGGATACTCCTTGATGGCTAGGAGTGGTGCCCGTGTTCCCAGAAGGCTAGGAGTGGCGCACGTCGGTAAGGATGACCTAAAAGTGGTACTGATACTCCTAGATAGCTGGGAGGGGTGCACGTGGGTCAGATGACGTAAAGAGGGTACGAATACTCCTACATGGCTAGGAGTGGTGCACGTGGGTCAGATGACGTAAAGAGGGTACGTATACTCCTAAATGGCTAGGAGGGGTCCACGAGGGTCCAGATGGATAGGATTGTCGCACGTGGTTAGGTATGACCTAAAAGTGGTACTGATACTTCTAAATGGCTGGGAGGGGTGCATGTGGGTCAAAAGATGTAAAGATGGTACGGATACTCCGATATGGCTAGGAGTGGTGCACGTGTGCCCAGAAGGCTAGGAGTGGCGCACGTCGGTAAGGATGACCTAAAAGTTGTACTGATACTCCTAGCTGGCTGGGATGGGTGCACGTGGGTCAGATGACGTAAAGAGGGTACGGATACTCCTAGATGGCTAGGAGTGGTGCACGTGTTCCCAGAAGCTAGGATTGGTGCACGTGTTCCTAGAAGGCTAGGAGTGGCGCACGTCGGTAAGGATGACCTAAAAGTGGTACTGATACTCCTAGAGGGCGAGGAGGGGTGCACGTGGGTCAGATGACGTAAAGAGGGTATGGATACTCCTTGATGGCTAGGAGTGGTGCCCGTGTTTCCAGAAGGCTAGGAGTGGTGCACGTGTTTCCAGAAGGCTAGGAGTGGCGCACGTCGGTAAGGATGACCTAAAAGTGGTACTGATACTACTAGATGGCTGGGAGGGGTGCACGTGGGTCAGATGACGTAAAGAGGGTACGAATACTCCTACATGGCTAGGAGTGGTGCACGTGTGCCCAGAAGGCTAGGAGTGGCGCACATGGGTAAGGATGACCTAAAAGTGGTACTGATACTCCTAGATGGTTGGGAGGGGTGCACGTGGGTCAGATGACGTAAAGAGGGTATGGATACTCCTAGATGGCTAGGAGTGGTGCACGTGTTCCCAGAAGGCTCGGAGTGGCGCACGTTGGTAAGGATGAACTAAAAGTGGTACTGATACTCCGAGATGGCTGGGAGGGGTGCACGTGCGTCAGATGACGTAAAGAGGGTATGGATACTCCTAGATGGCTAGGAGTGGTGCACGTGTTCCCAGAAGGCTCGGAGTGGCGCACGTTGGTAAGGATGAACTAAAAGTGGTACTGATACTCCTAGATGGCTGGGAGGGGTGCACGTGCGTCAGATGACGTAAAGAGGGTATGGATACTCCTTGATGGCTAGGAGTGGTGCACGTGTGCCCAGAAGGCTAGGAGTGCCGCACGTGGTTAGGTATGACCTAAAAGTGGTACTGATACTCCTAGATGGCTGGGAGGGGTGCACGTGGGTCAGATGACGTAAAGAGGGTACATATACTCCTAAATGGCTAGGAGGGGTCCACGGGGGTCTAGATGGATTGGATTGTCGCACGTGGTTAGGTATGACCTAAAAGTGGTACTGACACTTCTAGATGGCTGGGAGGGGTGCATGTGGGTCAAAAGTCGTAAAGATGGTACGGATACTCCGATATGGCTAAGGAGTGGTGCACGTGTGCCCAGAAGGCTAGGAGTGGCGCACGTCGGTAAGGATGACCTAAAAGTTGTACTGATACTCCTAGATGGCTGGGAGGGGTGCACGTGGCTCAGATGACGTAAAGAGGGTACGGATACTCCTAGATGGCTAGGAGTGGTGCACGTGTTCCCAGAAGCTAGGAGTGGTGCACGTGTTCCTAGAAGGCTTGGAGTGGCGCACGTCGGTAAGGATGACCTAAAAGTGGTACTAATACTCCTAGAGGGCTAGGAGGGGTGCACGTGGGTCAGATGACGTAAAGAGGGTATGGATACTCCTTGATGGCTAGGAGTGGTGCCCGTGTTTCCAGAAGGCTAGGAGTGGTGCACGTGTTCCCAGAAGGCTAGGAGTGGCGCACGTCGGTAAGGATGACCTAAAAGTGGTACTGATACTCCTAGATGCCTGGGAGGGGTGCACATGGGTCAGATGACGTAAAGAGGGTACGAATACTCCTACATGGGTAGGAGTGGTGCACGTGTGCCCAGAAGGCTAGGAGTGGCGCACATGGGTAAGGATGACCTAAAAGGGGTACTGATACTCCTAGATGGTTGGGAGGGGTGCACGTGGGTCAGATGACGTAAAGAGAGTATGGATACTCCTAGATGGCTAGGAGTGGTGCACGTGTTCCCAGAAGGCTAGGAGTGGCGCACGTTGGTAAGGATGAACTAAAAGTGGTACTGATACTCCTAGATGGCTGGGAGGGGTGCACGTGCGTCAGATGACGTAAAGAGGGTATGCTCCTTGATGGCTAGGAGTGGTGCACGTGTGCCCAGAAGGCTAGGAGTGGCGCACGTGGTTAGGTATGACCTAAAAGTGGTACTGATACTCCTAGATGGCTGGGAGGGGTGCGCGTGGGTCAGATGACGTAAAGAGGGTACATATACTCCTAAATGGCTAGGAGGGGTCCACGGGGGTCTAGATGGATAGGATTGTCGCACGTGGTTAGGTATGACCTAAAAGTGGTACTGATACTTCTAGATGGCTGGGAGGGGTGCATGTGGGTCAAAAGACGTAATGATGGTACGGATACTCCGATATGGCTAAGGAGTGGTGCACGTGTGCCCAGAAGGCTAGGAGTGGCGCACGTCGGTAAGGATGACCTAAAAGTTGTAATGATACTCCTAGATGGCTGGGAGGGGTGCACGTGGCTCAGATGACGTAAAGAGGGTACGGATACTCCTAGATGGCTAGGAGTGGTGCACGTGTTCCCAGAAGCTAGGAGTGGTGCACGTGTTCCTAGAAGGCTAGGAGTGGCGCACGTCGGTAAGGATGACCTAAAAGTGGTACTAATACTCCTAGAGGGCTAGGAGGGGTGCACGTGGGTTAGATGACGTAAAGAGGGTATGGATACTCCTTGATGGCTAGGAGTGGTGCCCGTGTTTCCAGAAGGCTAGGAGTGGTGCACGTGTTCCCAGAAGCTAGGAGTGGTGCCCGTGTTCCAGAAGGCTAGGAGTGGTGCACGTCGGTAAGGATGACCTAAAAGTGGTACTGATACTCCTAGATGGCTGGGAGGGGTGCACATGGGTCAGATGATGTAAAGAGGGTACGAATACTCCTACATGGGTAGGAGTGGTGCACGTGTGCCCAGAAGGCTAGGAGTGGCGCACATGGGTAAGGATGACCTAAAAGCGGTACTGATACTCCTAGATGGTTGGGAGGGGTGCACGTGGGTCAGATGACGTAAAGAGGGTATGGATACTCCTAGATGGCTAGGAGTGGTGCACGTGTGCCCAGAAGGCTAGGAGTGGCGCACGTTGGTAAGGATGAACTAAAAGTGGTACTGATACTCCTAGATGGCTGGGAGGGGTGCACGTGTGTCAGATGACGTAAAGAGGGTATGGATACTCCTTGATGGGTAGGAGTGGTGATGCGGGTAGGTCCCAATTTTCACGGATTTGTACGGAGGGAAGGATGAACACGAAGTACACGCGAAGAACGAAGAACACAAAAGAGGGGAAATCAAACACACAAGGGTAAATAGCAAGTAGCAACCCGGCAAGACTCGATTGGTAACAAATCCCTGTGGGCAGCCCCAATCCTCCTCTCCCAAGCACAACTTACTCTTAGGATTGTTTGTCCAATTGGTCAATCCAACCAACCCGATAGAATCACCGTAAGATGAAAGATCGGCAAGTAATCGCAACTACAAG
This sequence comes from Poa pratensis, assembly GCA_947311845.1. Classification (NCBI taxonomy): domain Eukaryota; kingdom Viridiplantae; phylum Streptophyta; class Magnoliopsida; order Poales; family Poaceae; genus Poa; species Poa pratensis. Next base: position 524,045 of record CAMZMU010000026.1, read on the forward strand.
CGGAGCCTTGGTATCCACGCAGGGATCTTCTCCTCAAGAGGAGGCCTTGGTTCATCTCCACATGTGGAGATCTTGATTCATCTCCATAGGAGGAAAGAGACACTTTGAGAAGAAGGAGCAAGGCTCTACTTTAGTTCCCAAATCATAGTCTAACCCTAGATCTAGTCCAAGGAGTCCTATTTATAGTGTTGACCAACATGGGGGTAGGTGGGGAAGGGATGAGGGCCTTCAACCCGGCTGGATCCCGCAGCGGCGGTACTACCGCTGGGTTAAGCGGTAGTACCGTTGATGCGGGACGGTTCGGCGCTCTTCCCACCTCGACGGTACCGGTTGGTACCGCTACAGCGGTACCAGTTGGTACCGGACATGCGCTTCAGACGCTGCTTCTGGCGGCAGCAGCAGCGGTAGCGGTGGCGGTAGCTCTCTGGCGGTAGTACCGCCTAACCCAGCGGTACTACCGCCGCCTGTGTCTTTTCTCCTCTTCCTTCGTCTCTTCCAAGCCACCGTCTTGGCGTCCTCCATTCCTCTTGCACCTTGGTCATCCTCTCGTGTATCCGTAGTCGACGTGACACTCCTAGTATCAACAAGAGATAGAAGATGACGTAGTATACCATCCAAAAGGGTGGGAATTGAGTTATCTAAGAGGAATAAGTTCACCTTTGATGTCCATGGTGACTTGTGAAGTGTTGGCGTGCTTGGCATGGTGATGGTCCTAGGTTGGGCTACATCAAGTGGTGCACGTGTGCCCAGAAGGCTAGGAGTGGCGCACGTGGTTAGGTATGACCTAAAAGTGGTACTGATACTCCTAGATGGCTGGGAGGGGTGCACGTGGGTCAGATGACGTAAAGAGGGTATATATACTCCTAAATGGCTAGGAGGGGTCCACGGGGGTCTAGATGGATAGGATTGTCGCACGTGGTTAGGTATGACCTAAAAGTGGTACTGATACTTCTAGATGGCTGGGAGGGGTGCATGTGGGTCAAAAGACGTAAAGATGGTACGTATACTCCTATATGGCTAGGAGTGGTGCACGTGTGCCCAGAAGGCTAGGAGTGGCGCACGTCGGTAAGGATGACCTAAAAGTTGTACTGATACTCCTAGCTGGCTGGGAGGGGTGCACGTGGGTCAGATGACGTAAAGAGGGTACGGATACTCCTAGATGGCTAGGAGTGGTGCACGTGTTCCTAGAAGGCTAGGAGTGGTGCACGTGTTCCTAGAAGGCTAGGAGTGGTGCACGTATTCGCAGGAGGCAAGGAGTGGCGCACGTCGGTAAGGATGACCTAAAAGTGGTGCTGATACTCCTAGATGGCTAGGAGGGGTGCACGTGGGTCAGATGACGTAAAGAGGGTATGGATACTCCTTGATGGCTAGGAGTGGTGCCCGTGTTCCCAGAAGGCGAGGAGTGGTGCACGTGTGCCCAGAAGGCTAGGTGTGGCGCACGTCGGTAAGGATGACCTAAAAGTTGTACTGATACTCCTAGATGGCTGGGAGGGGTGCACGTGGGTCAGTTGACGTAAAGAGGGTACGGATACTCCTAGATGGCTAGGAGTGGTGCACGTGTTCCAAAAGCTAGGAGTGGTGCACGTGTTCCCAGAAGGCTAGGAGTGGTGCACGTGTTCGCAGAAGGCTAGGAGTGGCGCACGTCGGTAAGGATGACCTAAAAGTGGTACTGATACTCCTAGATAGTTAGGAGGGGGTGCACGTGGGTCAGATGACGTAAAGAGGGTATGGATGCTCCTTGATGGCTAGGAGTGGTGCCCGTGTTCCCAGAAGGCTAGGAGTGGTGCACGTGTTCCCAGAAGGCTAGGAGTGGCGCACGTCGGTAAGGATGACCTAAAAGTGGTACTGATACTCCTAGATAGCTGGGAGGGGTGCACGTGGGTCAGATGACGTAAAGAGGATACGAATACTCCTACATGGCTAGGAGTGGTGCACGTGGGTCAGATGACGTAAAGAGGGTACGTATACTCCTAAATGGCTAGGAGGGGTCCACGAGGGTCCAGATGGATAGGATAGTCGCACGTGGTTAGGTATGACCTAAAAGTGGTACTGATACTTCTAGATGGCTGGGAGGGGTGCATGTGGGTCAAAAGACGTAAAGATGGTACGGATACTCCGATATGGCTAGGAGTGGTGCACGTGTGCCCAGAAGGCTTGATCAGGGTATAATAGAGGGATATGATGATTCTACATGTTTTCATTGGAAGGAAATATTGAGTCTAATTGATGATTATTATCAGGTGAATTTAATCCTAGCTAAAAAAATACTTTGATATATGAGAATTATATACTACCTAAATCATTGTATTATTATTTGATTAGATTTGGTATCCGTCGAAATGGCGCCAGCGGGAGGAGAGGGAGGACGGCGACCAGCGGACACACGAGGACGGCGACCACAAGATGCAAGAAATTGGCTGAGCTAATTCATCTACGTACATGTGTTAATCTCATATGCATGCAAGTGGGACCCAGCCATGTGCCTTCACGTATTGCCTCCAAGAAATCATATGCATGCCAGTGGGACCCAGCCATGTGCCTCACGTATTGCCTCCAAGAAGTCAAAGAATGTGTGCTAGCTCTGCCATGCATGTACGCATGCATTTGGTGCATGCATGCTACCAAGAATCGATGCATGGCAGTGGCCTGCTCGTTTGACTACATGGATGCATGCACGTTGAATATATTGAGCATGTATGTGCGGCTGCACATGTGCACGCATAGCGCCAAGGAGCTGGTTGCTAACGTTGGGCCGCGCATCTCTTCGACGCCAGGACTTCGAGGCCCACACAAATAAAAGGTCCAGTTGCCGACTGGGATACAACTTGCTACGAGCGATGGCGGCGTCTCAGCTGTTAATAAATAGCCATCAGATTTATTGTAATAGGTTAGACTTCGTTAAAATTAAACCCTAGATTTCCAGACTTGAACAATGTTCATCTGAAATTGTCCTCACCAATTTGGTGATTGTTACTGCTTGCAAAGTTTACGTGTTATCTGCTGTTCCATTGGGAATAAGGGGATACAGGACCACTCGTAGTCTTTGATTACGTTGTGCAAGAGTGTGTAGTTGAGAATATCCAAAGGGATTGAGGGCTGTTGCATTGGCATCAGGGTTCATCCAGGAGAGTTGTCAGTGAAGCACTAGTTATCTATCAAGTTATCGTGAGAGTTCATCGAGAAGATCGGGCCACCCCATATCATCTTGGTATCAGATTTCCAGCGTTTACTCGGTGAGCATCTACAAATCCATCCCCGTAGTTTAGATTTTTTTTTTGTCCTATACAGAAAAAGCCCCACAAAAATATTTGCCATAGCCTAGATACGTCGGTTCATCTCGTTTAGTTGCTGATCGGGTCTTTTTGCGTTGCCTTTTTCTTCTGATCTGAGTCGTAGTTGTGTCTAGGTTATTGTTTTCCAGCGTTAGTTTTGTTTTTCCCGTCGGAATCCATCTCAGTTTCGTTTTTGTCTCCGTTCCGATCTGAGTAAGAGTCCTGGCCAGTTTCGTTTCGTGGCCCTCGTGGATTCTCTGTTTCGTTAGCTGTTTGTTTAGGCAACCACTAATTACTAGCACGTGGAGTCCAAATAGAAGAGGAAGTTAAAAAAAAAATCGCTGTGTCACAAATTGCTGGTGTTGCTGCTCCGCACGTACTCCAACCAGCAAAGGGAAAAGGAAAGAGAAGATTGGATCGATTTGGCCTCCTGCTGCTCCGATTTTTGTGCCACAGTCAACAATACTAATTCCTTTGAGTTGTCAGTTCGTGTCTAATTTAGTTCCTTTAGGTGTTTTCCCTTTCCGAGTCTTTCCGTTTGATAAACTTAGGTAAAAGCCTGTCTATCTTTTGCGTGTAGAACTGTCCAACGAGACTAGTAATATTTTGCTCAAGGGCTGCTCCCACATAGGTTGGAAAGTGCATTATTTTGGCAGTCTAATTTATTTGCTCCCGTGACATAGTTGTGTGGCCTGGTTAAAAGAGAAAAGAGTATATACAAAAAAAAAGGAGAGGAAAAAAAAAAGAGTTCGGAAATACTGTAGCTACAGTACCGCGAAAAATAAAGGGGCGGAAATTATTGTGATCTTAGTTCTATTTGGAGCTACTGCCTTGCACTAAATAGTTTTGAGCAATCTTGTGCCCTTATTATTGAGCTTTTGCTAGCGTCTCTCCTGTGCATTGCAACACGAGCATTACTCCGACATATATCATTCTTAGCTCATTTTCAGAGTTGCAATTGCCCCCATTTATCTCCACCGTGTGCGTTTCCGAGTGTTTCTGTGTCATACGATCAGCACTAGACTTTGTGAATCGGTGTTGTTAGGATTCCCAACCAAGCCCCACCAAATACCCTGTTTGTCTTGTGACACTTGATATCCCGGTTATTCTCTTCTCACACTTGGTACACTTTTCATTGATCCTTGTTGGTAAGTACATCCTATTCACTTTGGAACGGTGAGATACCTTTTCTTTGCTGGTTCGAGTGAGTTGTGAGAGTTACACCATATACATACTGCCATATATTTATATATACTAACAATGGTTGATCCTTTCATGGAGAAGCCATTACCATCTTATTCTTGTTGCAGTGATACATTTTGGGAGGAGAATTCTAGTGGGATACCTGCCTCAGATTTGTTCCACTTCATCGCAGACATCAAAAGTTGTCCTGCTGTCATTACTCTTGATAAGGGTACTCGGTACAATTTTGTTAGTCTTGATGTTGTTGAGAAATTGCAATTGGAAACATATCAGTTAGCTCCATATTTGTTACTTACTAATGATGATAAAATTAGAATTACTCTACGTACTCTTGTTCCATTAACCATTAATGGTCATACGGAGCAAATTCATTGTAGTGTGATTCCCAAAGCTTTTACATGTTGTCATCTTTTGTTAAGTGCACCATTGTCCAACAAATTTCGGTTCAATTTGGAGAGATATTATCCTGATATACTATTTCTTTGGAATCATAAGTGGCATAAAAGAAGCCATGCATCACTTGAAAACATTCAGGAGGTTCTTTCTACTAATGTAATCATGTCTACTCCTAGTGTTGTTTCTTGTAATGTGCAGGTCGCTTTTGAAGAAAGGGAGCCTATAGTACAACCTGCACCACCACCAACACATGCATTGGAGGAGCCTACTATTGTTTCTTGTGATATGCAGGTTACTCTTGAAGAAAGGGAGCCCTCACTAGTACAACCTGCATCACCACTTGAGATAGATGAATCAGTACCTACTACTTCTGAGGAGGATGTCATTGATATTGGTGCTGATTTGGAGCTGCAACATGCAAATTCGAAATTTTGTGAGCCTACTACTTTCATACATGATAATTCAGATTTGCATGATACACATATTAAAGAACCATGTGCTGATTTAACAACTACAAATTTTGAGCATGTGGTAATGATTACACATAAAGAAGTGCTTGCTAAAATACCACCTGTTAATGTTGTGTCTTCTATCATGTTAGATGAACCAATTTCTGTGCAATGTGCTATGAATAGGATTTCTGAAATTTCATATGTTAATTCTAGCACCTATGTTCCTGGTTTCACTTTTCATCTAGTTGGTGACTATAACATGAATGAAATTTTTATGGTGGATCACATATGTATTACTTGTGATAGCATTACTGAATTGAACATTGTGTTACCTCGGTTGGATTGTTTACAATTTGCTAAATCTGAACATGATTTTACACATATGTTTGATTTGCAACAAAATTTGATGAATACATATGCTACTGATTTGGACTTCACTTATATTTGCAAATTGAGTTGCATCTTACATAATGGGAATAATGAACGTGATCATATCATTGAGTGTCCTATTTTCGGGTCATTACATTGTTCTAAATTTCAGAGTAGTGCAGTTGAAGCATCATATCCAATATATACTGATTTACATTGTTTGGATTGTTTTGACCTTGCTACCATGAAATTTGATCATCGATCTTCTGTGAGAACACTAGATTTGGTACTAAACAATAAGAATTTATATATATTTGTTTCTCCTTATGATCATGATTATATGAGCTTCACTTATACCTGCAATTCTGATTGCCATTTGCCGAGATCGTGTTTGTTTGCATGTGACAATTATGTGTTATATACTTACAATTTTCGTTGCTATTTGTCATGTGAAAATACTTATCATGTCCACAAAAATTATGCACACTGTTATATATACATATACTCTGCGTACATGTTGTTCTTTTTGTTTCTTCTGCATTCAGCTTACCACAAGCCGAGGACGGCTTGTCATGAAGAAAGGGAGGATGATCAGGGTATAATAGAGGGATATGATGATTCTACATGTTTTCATTGGAAGGAAATATTGAGTCTAATTGATGATTATTATCAGGTGAATTTAATCCTAGCTAAAAATAATACTTTGATATATGAGAATTATATACTACCTAAATCATTGTATTATTATTTGATTAGATTTGGTATCCGTCGAAATGGCGCCAGCGGGAGGAGAGGGAGGACGGCGACCAGCGGACACACGAGGACGGCGACCACAAGATGCAAGAAATTGGCTGAGCTAATTCATCTACGTACATGTGTTAATCTCATATGCATGCAAGTGGGACCCAGCCATGTGCCTTCACGTATTGCCTCCAAGAAATCATATGCATGCCAGTGGGACCCAGCCATGTGCCTCACGTATTGCCTCCAAGAAGTCAAAGAATGTGTGCTAGCTCTGCCATGCATGTACGCATGCATTTGGTGCATGCATGCTACCAAGAATCGATGCATGGCAGTGGCCTGCTCGTTTGACTACATGGATGCATGCACGTTGAATATATTGAGCATGTATGTGCGGCTGCACATGTGCACGCATAGCGCCAAGGAGCTGGTTGCTAACGTTGGGCCGCGCATCTCTTCGACGCCAGGACTTCGAGGCCCACACAAATAAAAGGTCCAGTTGCCGACTGGGATACAACTTGCTACGAGCGATGGCGGCGTCTCAGCTGTTAATAAATAGCCATCAGATTTATTGTAATAGGTTAGACTTCGTTAAAATTAAACCCTAGATTTCCAGACTTGAACAATGTTCATCTGAAATTATCCTCACCAATTTGGTGATTGTTACTGCTTGCAAAGTTTACGTGTTATCTGCTGTTCCATTGGGAATAAGGGGATACAGGACCACTCGTAGTCTTTGATTACGTTGTGCAAGAGTGTGTAGTTGAGAATATCCAAAGGGATTGAGGGCTGTTGCATTGGCATCAGGGTTCATCCAGGAGAGTTGTCAGTGAAGCACTAGTTATCTATCAAGTTATCGTGAGAGTTCATCGAGAAGATCGGGCCACCCCTTATCAAGGCTAGGAGTGGCGCACGTCGGTAAGGATGACCTAAAAGTTGTACTGATACTCCTAGCTGGCTAGGAGGGGTGCACGTGGGTCAGATGACGTAAAGAGGGTACGGATACTCCTAGATGGCTAGGAGTGGTGCACGTGTTCCCAGAAGCTAGGAGTGGTGCACGTGTTCCTAGAAGGCTAGGAGTGGCGCACGTCGGTAAGGATGACCTAAAAGTGGTACTGATACTCCTAGAGGGCTAGGAGGGTGCACGTGGGTCAGATGACGTAAAGAGGGTATGGATACTCCTTGATGGCTAGGAGTGGTGCCCGTGTTTCCAGAAGGCTAGGAGTGGTGCACGTGTTCACAGAAGGCTAGGAGTGGTGCACGTCGGTAAGGATGACCTAAAAGTGGTACTGATACTCCTAGATGGCTGGGAGGGGTGCACGTGGGTCAGATGACGTAAATAGGGTACGAATACTCCTACATGGCTAGGAGTGGTGCACGTGTGCCCAGAAGTCTAGGAGTGGCGCACATGGGTAAGGATGATCTAAAAGTGGTACTGATACTCCTAGATGGTTGGGAGCGGTGCACGTGGGTCAGATGATGTAAAGAGGTATGGATACTCCTAGATGGCTAGGAGTGGTGCACGTGTGCCCAGAAGGCTAGGAGTGGCGCACGTTGGTAAGGATGAACTAAAAGTGGTACTGATACTCCTAGATTGCTGGGAGGGGTGCACGTGCGTCAGATGACGTAAAGAGGGTATGGATACTCCTTGATGGCTAGGAGTGGTGCACGTGTGCCCAGAAAGCTAGGAGTGGCGCACGTGGTTAGGTATGACCTAAAAGTGGTACTGATACTCCTAGATGGCTGGGAGGGGTGCACGTGGGTCAGATGACGTAAAGAGGGTACATATACTCCTAAATGGCTAGGAGGGGTCCACTGGGGTCTAGATGGATAGGATTGTCAGACGTGGTTAGGTATGACCTAAAAGTGGTACTGATACTTCTAGATGACTGGGAGGGGTGCATGTGGGTCAAAAGACGTAAAGATGGTACGGGTACTCCGATATGGCTAGGAGTGGTGCACGTGTGCCCAGAAGGCTAGGAGTGGCGCACGGCGGTAAGGATGACCTAAAAGTTGTACTGATACTCCTAGCTGGCTGGGAGGGGTGCACGTGGGTCGGATGGCGTAAAGAGGGTACGATACTCCTAGATGGCTAGGAGTGGTGCACGTGTTCCCAGAACCTAGGAGTGGTGCACGTGTTCCTAGAAGGCTAGGAGTGGCGCACGTCGGTAAGGATGACCTAAAAGTGGTACTGATGTAGCCCAACCTAGGACCATCACCATGTCAAGCACTCCAACACTCCACAAGTCACCATGGACATCAAAGGTGAACTCCTTCCTTTATGTGAACCTCGATATGACACTTTGGAATGGTATACTACTTGACCATCGTCACTTTGTATTGCTAGTCAGGACGAGTACGACTCCACGGGAAGATGGCCAAGGCGCACGAGGAATGGAGTCCGACAAGACGGTGGCTTGGAAGAGACGAAGGAAGAGGAGAAAAGACTCAGGCGGCGGTAGTACCGCTGGGTTAGGCGGTACTACCGCCAGGACGCTGCCGCCACCACTACCGCCAGGGCTACCGCTGGAATGCCCCTTCGGACCGCATGCCCGGTACCGACCGGTACCGCTACCGGTACCGCTGGAGGTACCGCCGAGGTGGGAAGATGCGAAGACAGCCCGCACCAGCGGTACTACTGCTGGGTTAAGCGGTAGTACCGCCGCTGCGGGATCCTGCACGGGTTGGAGGCCCTCATCCCTTCCCCACCTACCCCCGTTGGGTCACCACTATAAATAGGAGTTCCCCATCTCACATCTAGATAGACTATGTTTTGAGATTAGAGTAGAGCTAGACTCCTTCTTCTCAAAGGTCTCCTTCCTCCCCTTGTGGGGATGGGTCCTCCCCTTGTGGAGAAGATCCCTTCGTGGATTCAAGACCTCTACTTGTAGCTAGACTACTTGCCAATCTTTCATCTTCGGGTGACTTTATTGGAACGGCTCGGTTGGCCGTTGGAGAAACAACCATCCAAGATCCCTTCTTGTGTATCTTGCCAATCTCTCCCTTCGGGATTCTATTGGGCCGGTTGGACCGACCGGTAAGGGAAACAGTTCTTGTATCTTGTTTGTGTTCGAGTATTCCGCTGCGTTCTTCCTCGTGTTCTTCGTGTTCCTCGTGTTCTTGCGTGCGTTCGTCCACTCGTTCGTCAATCCGTGAAGATCGGGCCACCCTAGTAGTCCCGTACTACATCAGGTACTGATACTCCTAGAGGGCTAGGAGGGGTGCACGTGGGTCAGATGACGTAAAGAGGGTATGGATACTCCTTGATGGCTAGGAGTGGTGCCCGTGTTTCCAGAAGGCTAGGAGTGGTGCACGTGTTCCCAGAAGGCTAGGAGTGGTGCACGTCGGTAAGGATGACCTAAAAGTGGTACTGATACTCCTAGATGGCTGGGAGGGGTGCACGTGGGTCAGATGACGTAAAGAGGGTACGAATACTCCTACATGGCTAGGAGTGGTGCACGTGTGCCCAGAAGCCTAGGAGTGGCGCACATGGGTAAGGATGATCTAAAAGTGGTACTGATACTCCTTGATGGTTGGGAGCGGTGCACGTGGGTCAGATGATGTAAAGAGGGTATGGATACTCCTAGATGGCTAGGAGTGGTGCACGTGTGCCCAGAAGGCTAGGAGTGGCGCACGTTGGTAAGGATGAACTAAAAGTGGTACTGATACTCCTAGATGGCTGGGAGGGGTGCACGTGCGTCAGATGACGTAAAGAGGGTATGGATACTGCTTGATGGCTAGGAGTGGTGCACGTGTGCCCAGAAGGCTAGGAGTGGCGCACGTGGTTAGGTATGACCTAAAAGTGTTACTGATACTCCTAGATGGCTGGGAGGGGTGCACGTGGGTCAGATGACGTAAAGAGGGTACATATACTCCTAAATGGCAAGGAGGGGTCCACGGGGGTCTAGATGGATAGGATTGTCACACGTGGTTAGGTATGACCTAAAAGTGGTACTGATACTTCTAGATGGCTGGGAGGGGTGCATGTGGGTCAAAAGACGTAAAGATGGTTCGGATACTCCGATATGGCTAGGAGTGGTGCACGTGTGCCCAGAAGGCTAGGAGTGGCGCACGGCGGTAAGGATGACCTAAAAGTTGTACTGATACTCCTAGCTGGCTGGGAGGGGTGCACGTGGGTCAGATGACGTAAAGAGGGTACGGATACTCCTAGATGGCTAGGAGTGGTGCACGTGTTCCCAGAAGCTAGGAGTGGTGCACGTGTTCCTAGTAGGCTAGGAGTGGCGCACGTCGGTAAGGATGACATAAAAGTGGTACTAATACTCCTAGAGGGCTAGGAGGGGTGCACGTGGGTCAGATGACGTAAAAAGGGTATGTATACTCCTTGATGGCTAGGAGTGGTCCCCGTGTTTCAAGAAGGCTAGGAGTGGTGCACGTGTTCCCAGAAGGCTAGGAGTGGTGCACGTCGGTAAGGATGACCTAAAAGTGGTACTGATACTCCTATATGGCTGGGAGGGGTGCACGTGGGTCAGATGACGTAAAGAGGGTACATATACTCCTAAATGGCTAGGAGGGGTCCACGGGGGTCTAGATGGATAGGATTGTCATACGTGGTTAGGTATGACCTAAAAGTGGTACTGATACTTCTAGATGGCTGGGAGGGGTGCATGTGGGTCAAAAGACGTAAAGATGGTACGGACACTCCGATATGGCTAGGAGTGGTGCACGTGTGCCCAGAAGTCTAGGAGTGGCGCACGTCGGTAAGGATGACCTAAAAGTTGTACTGATACTCCTAGCTGGCTGGGAGGGGTGCACGTGGGTCAGATGACGTAAAGAGGGTACGGATACTCCTAGATGGCTAGGAGTGGTGCACGTGTTCCCAGAAGCTAGGAGTGGTGCACGTGTTCCTAGAAGGCTAGGAGTGGCGCACGTCGGTAAGGATGACCTAAAAGTGGTACTGATACTCCTAGAGGGCTAGGAGGGGTGCACGTGGGTCAGATGACGTAAAGAGGGTATGGATACTCCTTGATGGCTAGGAGTGGTCCCCGTGTTTCCAGAAGGCTAGGAGTGGTGCACGTGTTCCCAGAAGGCTAGGAGTGGTGCACGTCGGTAAGGATGACCTAAAAGTGGTACTGATACTCCTAGATGGCTGGGAGGGGTGCACGTGGGTCAGATGACGTAAAGAGGGTACGAATACTCCTACATGGCTAGGAGTGGTGCACGTGTGCCCAGAAGTCTAGGAGTGGCGCACATGGGTAAGGATGATCTAAAAGTGGTACTGATACTCCTAGATGGTTGGGAGCGGTGCACGTGGGTCAGATGACGTAAAGAGGGTATGGATACTCCTAGATGGCTAGGAGTGGTGCACGAGTGCCCAGAAGGCTAGGAGTGGCGCACGTTGGTAAGGATGAACTAAAAGTGGTACTGATACTCCTAGATGGCTGGGAGGGGTGCACGTGCGTCAGATGACGTAAAGAGGGTATGGATACTCCTTGATGGCTAGGAGTGGTGCACGTGTGCCCAGAAGGCTAGGAGTGGCGCACGTGGTTAGGTATGACCTAAAAGTGTTACTGATATCCTATATGGCTGGGAGGGGTGCACGTGGGTCAGATGACGTAAAGAGGGTACATATACTCCTAAATGGCTAGGAGGGGTCCACGGGGGTCTAGATGGATAGGATTGTCACACGTGGTTAGGTATGACCTAAAAGTGGTACTGATACTTCTAGATGGCTGGGAGGGGTGCATGTGGGTCAAAAGACGTAAAGATGGTACGGATACTCCGATATGGCTAGGAGTGGTGCACGTGTGCCCAGAAGGCTAGGAGTGGCGCACGGCGGTAAGGATGACCTAAAAGTTGTACTGATACTCCTAGCTGGCTGGGAGGGGTGCACGTGGGTCAGATGACGTAAAGAGGGTACGGATACTCCTAGATGGCTAGGAGTGGTGCACGTGTTCCCAGAAGCTAGGAGTGGTGCACGTGTTCCTAGTAGGCTAGGAGTGGCGCACGTCGGTAAGGATGACCTAAAAGTGGTACTGATACTCCTAGAGGGCTAGGAGGGGTGCACGTGGGTCAGATGACGTAAAGAGGGTATGGATACTCCTTGATGGCTAGGAGTGGTGCCCGTGTGTCCAGAAGGCTAGGAGTGGTGCACGTGTTCCCAGAAGGCTAGGAGTGGTGCACGTCGGTAAGGATGACCTAAAAGTGGTACTGATACTCCTAGATGGCTGGGAGGGGTGCACGTGGGTCAGATGACGTAAAGAGGGTACGAATACTCCTACATGGCTAGGAGTGGTGCACGTGTGCCAAGAAGTCTAGGAGTGGCGCACATGGGTAAGGATGATCTAAAAGTGGTACTGATACTCCTAGATGGTTGGGGGCGGTGCACGTGGGTCAGATGACGTAAAGAGGGTATGGATACTCCTAGATGGCTAGGAGTGGTGCACGAGTGCCCAGAAGGCTAGGAGTGGCGCACGTTGGTAAGGATGAACTAAAAGTGGTACTGATACTCCTAGATGGCTAGGAGTGGTGCACGTGTGCCCAGAAGGATGATCTAAAAGTGGTACTGATACTCCTAGATGGTTGGGAGGGGTGCACGTGCGTCAGATGACGTAAAGAGGGTATGGATACTCCTTGATGGCTAGGAGTGGTGCACGTGTGCCCAGAAGGCTAGGAGTGGCGCACGTGGTTAGGTATGACCTAAAAGTGGTACTGATACTCCTAGATGGCTGGGAGGGGTGCACGTGCGTCAGATGACGTAAAGAGGGTACATATACTCCTAAATGGCTAGGAGGGGTCCACGGGGGTCTAGATGGATAGGATTGTCACACGTGGTTAGGTATGACCTAAAAGTGGTACTGATACTTCTAGATGGCTGGGAGGGGTGCATGTGGGTCAAAAGACGTAAAGATGGTACGGATACTCCGATATGGCTAGGAGTGGTGCACGTGTTCCTAGAAGGCTAGGAGTGGTGCACGTGGGTCAGATGACGTAAAGAGGGTACGAATACTCCTACATGGCTAGGAGTGGTGCACGTGTGCCCAGAAGTCTAGGAGTGGCGCACATGGGTAAGGATGATCTAAAAGTGGTACTGATACTCCTAGATGGTTGGGAGCGGTGCACGTGGGTCAGATGACGTAAAGAGGGTACGGATACTCCTAGATGGCAAGGAGTGGTGCACGTGTTCCCAGAAGGCTAGGAGTGGCGCACGTTGGTAAGGATGAACTAAAAGTGGTACTGATACTCCTAGATGGCTGGGAGGGGTGCCCGTGTTTCCAGAAGGCTAGGAGTGGTGCACGTGTTCCCAGAAGCTAGGAGTGGTGCACGTGTTCCTAGAAGGCTAGGAGTGGCGCACGTCGGTAAGGATGACCTAAAAGTGGTACTGATACTCCTAGAGGGCTAGGAGGGGTGCATGTGGGTCAGATGACGTAAAGAGGGTATGGATACTCCTTGATGGCTAAGAGTGGTGCCCGTGTTTCCAGAAGGCTAGGAGTGGTGCACGTGTTCCCAGAAGGCTAGGAGTGGTGCACGTCGGTAAGGATGACCTAAAAGTGGTACTGATATTCCTAGATGGCTGGGAGGGGTGCACGTGGGTCAGATGACGTAAAGAGGGTACGAATACTCCTACATGGCTAGGAGTGGTGCACGTGTGCCCAGAAGTCTAGGAGTGGCGCACATGGGTAAGGATGATCTAAAAGTGGTACTGATACTCCTAGATGGTTGGGAGCGGTGCACGTGGGTCGATGACGTAAAGAGGGTATGGATACTCCTAGATGGCTAGGAGTGGTGCACGTGTGACCAGAAGGCTAGGAGTGGCGCACGTTGGTAAGGATGAACTAAAAGTGGTACTGATACTCCTAGATGGCTGGGAGGGGTGCACGTGCGTCAGATGACGTAAAAGAGGGTATGGATACTCCTTGATGGCTAGGAGTGGTGCACGTGTGCCCAGAAGGCTAGGAGTGGCGCACGTGGTTAGGTATGACCTAAAAGTGGTACTGATACTCCTAGATGGCTGGGAGGGGTGCACGTGGGTCAGATGACGTAAAGAGGGTACATATACTCCTAAATGGCTAGGAGGGGTCCACGGGGGTCTAGATGGATAGGATTGTCACACGTGGTTAGGTATGACCTAAAAGTGGTACTGATACTTCTAGATGGCTGGGAGGGGTGCATGTGGGTCAAAAGACGTAAAGATGGTTCGGATACTCCGATATGGCTAGGAGTGGTGCACGTGTGCCCAGAAGTCTAGGAGTGGCGCACGTCGGTAAGGATGACCTAAAAGTTGTACTGATACTCCTAGCTGGCTGGGAGGGGTGCACGTGGCTCAGATGATGTAAAGAGGGTACGGAGACTCCTAGATGGCTAGGAGTGGTGCACGTGTTCCCTGAAGCTAGGAGTGGTGCACGTGTTCCTAGAAGGCTAGGAGTGGCGCACGTCGGTAAGGATGACATAAAAGTGGTACTGATACTCCTAGAGGGCTAGGAGGGGTGCACGTCGGTCAGATGACGTAAAGAGGGTATGGATACTCCTTAATGGCTAGGAGTGGTGCCCGTGTTTCCAGAAGGCTAGGAGTGGTGCACGTGTTCCCAGAAGGCTAGGAGTGGCGCACGTCGGTAAGGATGACCTAAAAGTGGTACTGATACTCCTAGATGGCCTGGAGGGGTGCACGTGGGTCAGATGACGTAAAGAGGGTACGAATACTCCTAGAAGGCTAGGAGTGGTGCACGTGTTCCCAGAAGGCTAGGAGTGGCGCACGTCGGTAAGGATGACCTAAAAGTGGTACTGATACACCTAGATGGCTAGGAGGGGTGCACGTGGGTCAGATGACGTAAAGAGGGTAGGTGCATGTGTGCCCAGAAGGCTAGGAGTGGCGCACGTGGTTAGGTATGACCTAAAAGTGGTACTGATACTCCTAGATAGCTGGGAGGGGTGCACGTGGGTCAGATGACGTAAAGAGGGTACATATACTCCTACATGGCTAGGAGTGGTGCTCGTGTGCCCAGAAGTCTAGGAGTGGCGCACATTGGTAAGGATGATCTAAAAGTGGTACTGATACTCCTAGATGGTTGGGAGCGGTGCACGTGGGTCAGATGATGTAAAGAGGGTATGGATACTCCTAGATGGCTAGGAGTGGTGCACGTGTGCCCAGAAGGCTAGGAGTGCCGCACGTTGGTAAGGATGAACTAAAAGTGGTACTGATACTCCTAGATAGCTGGGAGGGGTGCACGTGCGTCAGATGACGTAAAGAGGGTATGGATACTCCTTGATGGCTAGGAGTGGTGCACGTGTGCCCAGAAGGCTAGGAGTGGCGCACGTGGTTAGGTATGACCTAAAAGTGGTACTGATACTCCTATATGGCTGGGAGGGGTGCACGTGGGTCAGATGACGTAAAGAGGGTACATATACTCCTAAATGGCTAGGAGGGGTCCACGGGGGTCTAGATGGATAGGATTGTCATACGTGGTTAGGTATGACCTAAAAGTGGTACTGATACTTCTAGATGGCTGGGAGGGGTGCATGTGGGTCAAAAGACGTAAAGATGGTACGGACACTCCGATATGGCTAGGAGTGGTGCACGTGTGCCCAGAAGTCTAGGAGTGGCGCACGTCGGTAAGGATGACCTAAAAGTTGTACTGATACTCCTAGCTGGCTGGGAGGGGTGCACGTGGGTCAGATGACGTAAAGAGGGTACGGATACTCCTAGATGGCTAGGAGTGGTGCACGTGTTCCCAGAAGCTAGGAGTGGTGCACGTGTTCCTAGAAGGCTAGGAGTGGCGCACGTCGGTAAGGATGACCTAAAAGTGGTACTGATACTCCTAGAGGGCTAGGAGGGGTGCACGTGGGTCAGATGACGTAAAGAGGGTATGGATACTCCTTGATGGCTAGGAGTGGTCCCCGTGTTTCCAGAAGGCTAGGAGTGGTGCACGTGTTCCCAGAAGGCTAGGAGTGGTGCACGTCGGTAAGGATGACCTAAAAGTGGTACTGATACTCCTAGATGGCTGGGAGGGGTGCACGTGGGTCAGATGACGTAAAGAGGGTACGAATACTCCTACATGGCTAGGAGTGGTGCACGTGTGCCCAGAAGTCTAGGAGTGGCGCACATGGGTAAGGATGATCTAAAAGTGGTACTGATACTCCTAGATGGTTGGGAGGGGTGCACGTGGGTCAGATGACGTAAAGAGGGTATGGATACTCCTAGATGGCTAGGAGTGGTGCACGAGTGCCCAGAAGGCTAGGAGTGGCGCACGTTGGTAAGGATGAACTAAAAGTGGTACTGATACTCCTAGATGGCTGGGAGGGGTGCACGTGCGTCAGATGACGTAAAGAGGGTATGGATACTCCTTGATGGCTAGGAGTGGTGCACGTGTGCCCAGAAGGCTAGGAGTGGAGCACGTGGTTAGGTATGACCTAAAAGTGTTACTGATACTCCTATATGGCTGGGAGGGGTGCACGTGGGTCAGATGACGTAAAGAGGGTACATATACTCCTAAATGGCTAGGAGGGGTCCACGGGGGTCTAGATGGATAGGATTGTCACACGTGGTTAGGTATGACCTAAAAGTGGTACTGATACTTCTAGATGGCTGGGAGGGGTGCATGTGGGTCAAAAGACGTAAAGATGGTACGGATACTCCGATATGGCTAGGAGTGGTGCACGTGTGCCCAGAAGGCTAGGAGTGGCGCACGGCGGTAAGGATGACCTAAAAGTTGTACTGATACTCCTAGCTGGCTGGGAGGGGTGCACGTGGGTCAGATGACGTAAAGAGGGTACGGATACTCCTAGATGGCTAGGAGTGGTGCACGTGTTCCCAGAAGCTAGGAGTGGTGCACGTGTTCCTAGAAGGCTAGGAGTGGCGCACGTCGGTAAGGATGACCTAAAAGTGGTACTGATACTCCTAGAGGGCTAGGAGGGGTGCACGTGGGTCAGATGACGTAAAGAGGGTATGGATACTCCTTGATGGCTAGGAGTGGTGCCCGTGTGTCCAGAAGGCTAGGAGTGGTGCACGTGTTCCCAGAAGGCTAGGAGTGGTGCACGTCGGTAAGGATGACCTAAAAGTGGTACTGATACTCCTAGATGGCTGGGAGGGGTGCACGTGGGTCAGATGACGTAAAGAGGGTACGAATACTCCTACATGGCTAGGAGTGGTGCACGTGTGCCAAGAAGTCTAGGAGTGGCGCACATGGGTAAGGATGATCTAAAAGTGGTACTGATACTCCTAGATGGTTGGGAGCGGTGCACGTGGGTCAGATGACGTAAAGAGGGTATGGATACTCCTAGATGGCTAGGAGTGGTGCACGAGTGCCCAGAAGGCTAGGAGTGGCGCACGTTGGTAAGGATGAACTAAAAGTGGTACTGATACTCCTAGATGGCTAGGAGTGGTGCACGTGTGCCCAGAAGGATGATCTAAAAGTGGTACTGATACTCCTAGATGGTTGGGAGGGGTGCACGTGCGTCAGATGACGTAAAGAGGGTATGGATACTCCTTGATGGCTAGGAGTGGTGCACGTGTGCCCAGAAGGCTAGGAGTGGCGCACGTGGTTAGGTATGACCTAAAAGTGGTACTGATACTCCAAGATGGCTGGGAGGGGTGCACGTGCGTCAGATGACGTAAAGAGGGTACATATACTCCTAAATGGCTAGGAGGGGTCCACGGGGGTCTAGATGGATAGGATTGTCACACGTGGTTAGGTATGACCTAAAAGTGGTACTGATACTTCTAGATGGCTGGGAGGGGTGCATGTGGGTCAAAAGACGTAAAGATGGTACGGATACTCCGATATGGCTAGGAGTGGTGCACGTGTGCCCAGAAGGCTAGGAGTGGCGCACGGCGGTAAGGATGACCTAAAAGTTGTACTGATACTCCTAGAGGGCTGGGAGGGGTGCACGTGGGTCAGATGACGTAAAGAGGGTATGGATACTCCTTGATGGCTAGGAGTGGTGCACGTGGGTCAGATGACGTAAAGAGGGTACGAATACTCCTACATGGCTAGGAGTGGTGCACGTGTGCCCAGAAGTCTAGGAGTGGCGCACATGGGTAAGGATGATCTAAAAGTGGTACTGATACTCCTAGATGGTTGGGGAGCGGTGCACGTGGGTCAGATGACGTAAAGAAGGTACGGATACTCCTAGATGGCTAGGAGTGGTGCACGTGTTCCCAGAAGCTAGGAGTGGTGCACGTGTTCCTAGTAGGCTAGGAGTGGCGCACGTCGGTAAGGATGACCTAAAAGTGGTACTAATACTCCTAGAGGGCTAGGAGGGGTGCACGTGGGTCAGATGACGTAAAGAGGGTACATATACTCCTACATGGCTAGGAGGGGTCCACGGGTCTAGATGGATAGTATTGTCGCACCTGGTTAGGTATGACCTAAAAGTGGTACTGATACTTCTAGATGGCTGAGAGGGTGCATGTGGGTCAAAAGACGTAAAGATGGTACGGATACTCCTATATGGCTAGGAGTGGTGCACGTGTGCCCAGAAGGCTAGGAGTGGCGCACATCGGTAAAGGATGACCTAAAAGTGGTACTGATACTCCTAGAGGGCTGGGAGGGGTGCACGTGGGTCAGATGACGTAAAGAGGGTATGGATACTCCTTGATGGCTAGGAGTGGTGCACGTGTTCCTAGAAGGCTAGGAGTGGTGCACGTGGGTCAGATGACGTAAAGAGGGTACGAATACTCCTACATGGCTAGGAGTGGTGCACGTGTGCCCAGAAGTCTAGGAGTGGCGCACATGGGTAAGGATGATCTAAAAGTGGTACTGATACTCCTAGATGGTTGGGAGCGGTGCACGTGGGTCAGATGACGTAAAGAGGGTACGGATACTCCTAGATGGCAAGGAGTGGTGCACGTGTTCCCAGAAGGCTAGGAGTGGCGCACGTTGGTAAGGATGAACTAAAAGTGGTACTGATACTCCTAGATGGCTGGGAGGGGTGCCCGTGTTTCCAGAAGGCTAGGAGTGGTGCACGTGTTCCCAGAAGCTAGGAGTGGTGCACGTGTTCCTAGAAGGCTAGGAGTGGCGCACGTCGGTAAGGATGACCTAAAGTGGTACTGATACTCCTAGAGGGCTAGGAGGGGTGCATGTGGGTCAGATGACGTAAAGAGGGTATGGATACTCCTTGGTGGCTAGGAGTGGTGCCCGTGTTTCCAGAAGGCTAGGAGTGGTGCACGTGTTCCCAGAAGGCTAGGAGTGGTGCACGTCGGTAAGGATGACCTAAAAGTGGTACTGATATTCCTAGATGGCTGGGAGGGGTGCACGTGGGTCAGATGACGTAAAGAGGGTACGAATACTCCTACATGGCTAGGAGTGGTGCACGTGTGCCCAGAAGTCTAGGAGTGGCGCACATGGGTAAGGATGATCTAAAAGTGGTACTGATACTCCTAGATGGTTGGGAGCGGTGCACGTGGGTGAGATGACGTAAAGAGGGTATGGATACTCCTAGATGGCTAGGAGTGGTGCACGTGTGACCAGAAGGCTAGGAGTGGCGCACGTTGGTAAGGATGAACTAAAAGTGGTACTGATACTCCTAGATGGCTGGGAGGGTGCACGTGCGTCAGATGACGTAAAGAGGGTATGGATACTCCTTGATGGCTAGGAGTGGTGCACGTGTGCCCAGAAGGCTAGGAGTGGCGCACGTGGTTAGGTATGACCTAAAAGTGGTACTGATACTCCTAGATGGCTGGGAGGGGTGCACGTGGTCAGATGACGTAAAGAGGGTACATATACTCCTAAATGGCTAGGAGGGTCCACGGGGTCTAGATGGATAGGATTGTCACACGTGGTTAGGTATGACCTAAAAGTGGTACTGATACTTCTAGATGGCTGGGAGGGGTGCATGTGGGTCAAAAGACGTAAAGATGGTTCGGATACTCCGATATGGCTAGGAGTGGTGCACGTGTGCCCAGAAGTCTAGGAGTGGCGCACGTCGGTAAGGATGACCTAAAAGTTGTACTGATACTCCTAGCTGGCTGGGAGGGTGCACGTGGCTCAGATGATGTAAAGAGGTACGGAGACTCCTAGATGGCTAGGAGTGGTGCACGTTGTTCCCTGAAGCTAGGAGTGGTGCACGTGTTCCTAGAAGGCTAGGAGTGGCGCACGTCGGTAAGGATGACATAAAAGTGGTACTGATACTCCTAGAGGGCTAGGAGGGGTGCACGTCGGTCAGATGACGTAAAGAGGGTATGGATACTCCTTAATGGCTAGGAGTGGTGCCCGTGTTTCCAGAAGGCTAGGAGTGGTGCACGTGTTCCCAGAAGGCTAGGAGTGGCGCACGTCGGTAAGGATGACCTAAAAGTGGTACTGATACTGCTAGATGGCCTGGAGGGGTGCACGTGGGTCAGATGACGTAAAGAGGGTACGAATACTCCTAGAAGGCTAGGAGTGGTGCACGTGTTCCCAGAAGGCTAGGAGTGGCGCACGTCGTAAGGATGACCTAAAAGTGGTACTGATACACCTAGATGCTAGGAGGGGTGCACGTGGGTCAGATGACGTAAAGAGGGTAGGTGCATGTGTGCCCAGAAGGCTAGGAGTGGCGCACGTGGTTAGGTATGACCTAAAAGTGGTACTGATACTCCTAGATAGCTGGGAGGGGTGCACGTGGTCAGATGACGTAAAGAGGGTACATATACTCCTACATGGCTAGGAGGGGTCCACGAGGGTCTAGATGGATAGGATTGTCGCACGTGGTTAGGTATGACCTAAAAGTGGTACTGATACTTCTAGATGGCTGGGAGGGGTGCATGTGGGTCAAAAGACGTAAAGATGGTACGGATACTCCTATATGGCTAGGAGTGGTGCACGTGTGCCCAAAAGGCTAGGAGTGGCGCACGTCGGTAAGGATGACCTAAAAGTGGTACTGATACTCCTAGAGGGCTGGGAGGGGTGCACGTGGGTCAGATGACGTAAAAGAGGGTATGGATACTCCTTGATGGCTAGGAGTGGTGCCCGTGTTTCCAGAAGGCTAGGAGTGGTGCACGTGTTCCCAGAAGGCTAGGAGTGGTGCACGTCGGTAAGGATGACCTAAAAGTGGTACTGATACTCCTAGATGGCTGGGAGGGGTGCACGTGGGTCAGATGACGTAAAGAGGGTACGAATACTCCTACATGGCTAGGAGTGGTGCACGTGTGCCCAGAAGTCTAGGAGTGGCGCACATGGGTAAGGATGATCTAAAAGTGGTACTGATACTCCTAGATGGTTGGGAGCGGTGCACGTGGGTCAGATGACGTAAAGAGGGTATGGATACTCCTAGATGGCAGGAGTGGTGCAGGTGTGCCCAGAAGGCTAGGAGTGGCGCACGTTGGTAAGGATGAACTAAAAGTGGTACTGATACTCCTAGATGGCTGGGAGGGGTGCACGTGCGTCAGATGATGTAAAGAGGTATGGATACTCCTTGATGGCTAGGAGTGGTGCACATGTGCCCAGAAGGCTAAGAGTGGCGCACGTCGGTAAGGATGACCTAAAAGTTGTACTGATACTCCTAGATGGCTGGGAGGGGTGCACGTGGCTCAGATGATGTAAAGAGGGTACGGAGACTCCTAGATGGCTAGAGTGGTGCACGTGTTCCCAGAAGCTAGGAGTGGTGCACGTGTTCCTAGAAGGCTAGGAGTGGCGCACGTCGGTAAGGATGACCTAAAAGTGGTACTGATACTCCTAGAGGGCTAGAGGGGTGCACGTCGGTCAGATGACGTAAAGAGGGTATGGATACTCCTTGATAGCTAGGAGTGGTGCCCGTGTTTCCAGAAGGCTAGGAGTGGTGCACGTGTTCCCAGAAGGCTAGGAGTGGCGCACGTCGGTAAATATGACCTAAAAGTGGTACTGATACTCCTAGATGGCTGGGAGGGTGCACGTGGGTCAGATGACGTAAAGAGGGTACGAATACCCTAGAAGGCTAGGAGTGGTGCACGTGTTCCCAGAAGGCTAGGAGTGGCGCACGTCGGTAAGGATGACCTAAAAGTGGTACTGATACTCCTAGATGGCTAGGAGGGGTGCACGTGGGTCAGATGACGTAAAGAGGGTAGGTGCACGTGTGCCCAGAAGGCTAGGAGTGGCGCACGTGGTTAGGTATGACCTAAAAGTGGTACTGATACTCCTAGATAGCTGGGAGGGGTGCACGTGGGTCAGATGACGTAAAGAGGGTACATATACTCCTACATGGCTAGGAGGGGTCCACGAGGGTCTAGATGGATAGGATTGTCGCACGTGGTTAGGTATGACCTAAAAGTGGTACTGATACTTCTAGATGGCTGGGAGGGGTGCATGTGGGTCAAAAGACGTAAAGATGGTACGGATACTCCTATATGGCTAGGAGTGGTGCACGTGTGCCCAAAAGGCTAGTGGCGCACGTCGGTAAGGATGACCTAAAAGTGGTACTGATACTCCTAGAGGGCTGGGAGGGGTGCACGTGGTCAGATGACGTAAAGAGGGTATGGATACTCCTTGATGGCTAGGAGTGGTGCCCGTGTTTCCAGAAGGCTAGGAGTGGTGCACGTGTTCCCAGAAGGCTAGGAGTGGTGCACGTCTGTAAGGATGACCTAAAAGTGGTACTGATACTCCTAGATGGCTGGGAGGGGTGCACGTGGGTCAGATGACGTAAAGAGGGTACGAATACTCCTACATGGCTAGGAGTGGTGCACGTGTGCCCAGAAGTCTAGGAGTGGCGCACATGGGTAAGGATGATCTAAAAGTGGTACTGATACTCCTAGATGGTTGGGAGCGGTGCACGTGGGTCAGATGACGTAAAGAGGGTATGGATACTCCTAGATGGCTAGGAGTGGTGCACGTGTGCCCAGAAGGCTAGGAGTGGCGCACGTTGGTAAGGATGAACTAAAAGTGGTACTGATACTCCTAGATGGCTGGGAGGGGTGCACGTGCGTCAGATGATGTAAAGAGGGTATGGATACTCCTTGATGGCTAGGTGTCGTGCACATGTGCCAGAAGGCTAAGAGTGGCGCACGTCGGTAAGGATGACCTAAAAGTTGTACTGATACTCCTAGATGGCTGGGAGGGGTGCACGTGGCTCAGATGATGTAAAGAGGGTACGGAGACTCCTAGATGGCTAGGAGTGGTGCACGTGTTCCCAGAAGCTAGGAGTGGTGCACGTGTTCCTAGAAGGCTAGGAGTGGCGCACGTCGGTAAGGATGACCTAAAAGTGGTACTGATACTCCTAGAGGGCTAGGAGGGGTGCACGTCGGTCAGATGACGTAAAGAGGGTATGGATACTCCTTGATAGCTAGGAGTGGTGCCCGTGTTTCCAGAAGGCTAGGAGTGGTGCACGTGTTCCCAGAAGGCTAGGAGTGGCGCACGTCGGTAAATATGACCTAAAAGTGTACTGATACTCCTAGATGGCTGGGAGGGGTGCACGTGGGTCAGATGACGTAAAGAGGGTACGAATACTCCTAGAAGGCTAGGAGTGGTACACGTGTTCCCAGAAGGCTAGGAGTGGCGCACGTCGGTAAGGATGACCTAAAAGTGGTACTGATACTCCTAGATGGCTAGGAGGGGTGCACGTGGGTCAGATGACGTAAAGAGGGTATGGATACTCCTAGATGGCTAGGAGTGGTGCACGTGTGCCCAGAAGGCTAGGAGTGGCGCACGAGGTTAGGTATGACCTAAAAGTGGTACTGATACTCCAAGATAGCTGGGAGGGGTGCACGTGGGTCAGATGACGTAAAGAGGGTACATATACTCCTACATGGCTAGGAGGGGTCCACGGGGGTCTAGATGGATAGGATTGTCGCACGTGGTTAGGTATGACCTAAAAGTGGTACTGATACTTCTAGATGGCTGGAGGGGTGCATGTGGGTCAAAAGACGTAAAGATGGTACGGATACTCCTATATGGCTAGGAGTGGTGCACGTGGGCCAGAAGGCTAGGAGTGGCGCACGTCGGTAAGGATGACCTAATAGTTTTACTGATACTCCTAGATAGCTGGGAGGGGTGCACGCGGCTCAGATGATGTAAAGAGTGTACGGATACTCCTAGATGGCTAGGAGGGATCCACGGGGGTCCAGATGGATAGGATTGTCGCACGTGGTTAGGTATGACCAAAAAGTGGCACTGATACTTCTAGATGGCTGGGAGGGGTGCATGTGGGTCAAAAGACGTAAAGATGGTACGGATACTCCTATATGGCTAGGAGTGGTGCACGTGTGCCCAGAAGGCTAGGAGTGGCGTACGTCGGTAAGGATGACCTAAAAGTTTTACTGATACTCCTAGATGGCTGGGAGGGGTGCTCGTGGCTCAGATGACGTAAAGACGGTACGGATACTCCTAGATGGCTAGGAGTGGTGCACGTGTTCCCAGAAGGCTAGGAGTGGCGCACGTCAGTAAGGATGACCTAAAAGTGGTACTGATACTCCTAGATGGCTAGGAGGGGTGCACGTGGGTCAGATGACGTAAAGAGGGTATGGATACTCCTTGATGGCTAGGAGTGGTGCCCGTGTTCCCAGAAGGCTAGGAGTGGTGCACGTGTTCCCAGAAGGCTAGGAGTGGCGCACGTCGGTAAGGATGACCTAAAAGTGGTACTGATACTCCTAGATGGCTGGGAGGGGTGCACGTGGGTCAGATGACGTAAAGAGGGTACGAATACTCCTACATGGCTAGGAGTGGTGCACGTGTGCCCAGAATGCTAGGAGTGGCGCACATGGGTAAGGATGACCTAAAAGTGGTACTGATACTCCTAGATGGTTGGGAGGGTGCACGTGGGTCAGATGACGTAAAGAGGGTATGGATACTCCTAGATGGCTAGGAATGATGCACGTGTGCCTGAAGGCTAGGAGTGGCGCACGTCGGTAAGGATGACCTAAAAGTGGTACTGATACTCCTAGATGGCTGGCAGGGGTGCACGTGGGTCAGATGATGTAAAGAGGGTACGTATACTCCTAGATGGCTAGGAGGGATCCACGGGGGTCCAGATGGATAGGATTGTCGCACGTGGTTAGGTATGACCTAAAAGTGGTACTGATACTTCTAGATGGCTGGGAGAGGTGCATGTGGGTCAAAAGACGTAAAGAGGGTACGGATACTCCTATATGGCTAGGAGTGGTGCACGTGTGCCCAGAAGGCTTGGAGTGACGCACGTCGGTAAGGATGACCAAAAAGTTGTACTGATACTCCTAGATGGCTGGGAGGGGTGCATGTGGGTCAGATGACGTAAAGAGGGTACTGATACTCCTAAATGGCTAGGAGTGGTACATGTGTGCTCAGAAGGCTAGGAGTGGCGCACATCGGTAAGGATGACTTAAAACTGGTACTGATACTCCTAGATGGCTGGGAGGGTGCACGTGGGTCAGATGACGTAAAGAGGGTACGGATACTCCTAGATGGCTAGGAGTGGTGTGTTCCCGGAAGGCTAGGAGTGGCGCACGTCGGTAAGGATGACCTAAAAGTGGTACTGATGTAGGTTGGTCCGGATTTTCACGGATTTGGACGGAGGGATCGATGAACATGAAGAACAAGGGATGAACACAAGAACACAAAGAGGGAAAAGCACCAAATCAAAGATAACTAGCAAGAAGTAACTCAGCAAGATTCAATTGGTAACAAGCCCCAAGGGTAGCCCCCAATTCCCCTCTTCCAAGCACACCTTAAAGAGGGTATGGATACTCCTAGATGGCTAGTAGTGGTGCACGTGTGACCAGAAGGATAGGAGTGGCGCCCGTCGGTAAGGATGACATAAAAGTGGTACTGATACTCCTAGATGGCTAGGAGGGGTCCACATTGGTCAGATGACGTAAAGAGGGTACGTATACTCCTATATGGCTAGGAGTGGTCCACGGGGGTCCAGATGGCCAGGATTGTCGCACGTGGTTATGTATGACCAAAAAGTGGTACTGATACTTCTAGGTGGCTGGGAGGGGTGCACGTGGGCCAGATGACGTAAAGAGGGTACGGATACTCCTAGATGGCTTGGAGGGGTGCACGTGGGTCAGATGACGTAAAGAGGGTATGGATACTCCTAGATGGCTAGGAGTGGTGCCCGTGTTCCCAGAAGGCTAGGAGTGGTGCACGTGTTCCCAGAAGGCTAGGACTGGCGCACGTCGGTAAGGATGACCTAAAGTGGTACTGATACTCCTAGATGGCTGGGAAGGGTGCACGTGGGTCAGATGACGTAAACAGGGTACGAATACTCCTACATGGCTAGGAGTGGTGCACGTGTGCCCAGAAGGCTAGGAGTGGCGCACGTGGGTAAGGATGACCTAAATGTGGTACTGATACTCTTAGATGGCTGGGAGGGGTGCACGTGGGTCAGATGACGTAAAGAGGGCATGGATACTCGTAGATGGCTAGGAGTGGTGCACGTGTGCCCAGAAGGCTAGGGTGGCGCATGTCGGTAAGGATGACCTAAAAGTGGTACTGATACTCCTTGATAAGGGGTTACCCGATCTTCTCAGTGAGCCGATGATGGATGGTTGATGGATGTGTAGATAACTCGCGAGATGCTCTCGAACTCTCCGGCTGCTCCCCTGTTGCCAATGCAACAGCTCTTCAACCCAATGGATATTCGCAACTCCACACGCTTGCGCAACGTAGCCGCCGACCACGAGCGGTTCTGCAATCTCCCAATTCCCAGTGGAACGACAGATCACACTCAAACTTCGGTAACAATAATCTCCAGAGCGCAACAGAGTGGAGAGGTTGAATTCCTGAGCGCAACACAGAGGAACTCGAAGATAGATGAAAGCTTCAAGCAATTTAATCTAGGATTTTTCTTTAAACGTGGTCTAGGCTATACAAAGAGGTTCCTAAGTATATATGGGGGCTGGGGGATCAATCCCACGCCCAAAAACCGACCTAGTTCGACTCAAACCGGATACAAACCGACCTAAAACGGTTCGGTCTCGAAAAAGGCACGCAGGCCCGTTTTCACTCCAATCGGATAATCCGAGTATCGGGCAAATCGGATAATCCGATTTTCTACAGTACCTCCGGACGTAGTTCGTGACTTAAATCGGATAATCCGAGTTGGGCAAAAATCGGATATTCCGATGGAAATCGGATAATCCGAGTCAGCAAAAATCGGATATTCCGACTGACTCCAGTACCTCCGTGCGTAGTCCACGACTCAAATCGGATATTCCGAATCATGGTAAATTCGGATATTCCGACTGAGTCCAGAAAGTTTCTTCTTCGTCTTCCCCTCTTGCACATGCCTCCCGCTCCTCCCTCGCGCCATTGGGGACGTCGTGCTCCAATCCTTGCTGCTCCTCTAGCCCTCCGTCAACGCTTGTGTTATTAATAACCTTGATCATACACAAGTGCATAGACATCGAATTGGTCCAATCCTCACTTCGTTGGGCTTGTCTTGCACAACAACATCATCAATGGAAGAAAATGGTAAAGGACTAGGGATGTCCTCATCATCCTCCCCCTTGAAAAGGCGTCGACCCCGACGCGTCAAGGTACTCTTCAGCATATGGCGTCAAATCAGCAACGTTGAACGTATTACTCACGCCAAACTCAGTAGTAGGAAGATCTATCTTGTATGCATTATCATTTATCTTGGCAAGAACCTTGAACGGACCATCACCACGCGGCATCAACTTGGACTTGCGCTGAACAGGAAATCTGTCTTTGCGAAAGTGCACCCAAACCATGTCGCCGGGTTGAAAGATCACCTCCTTTCTCTTCTTGTTTACACGAGCTGCATTGTACTTGCCTTTCTTCTCAATAGCTTCTTTAGTCTTCTCATGTATCTTCCTCACAAAATCTGCACGCTTCGATGCCTCCATGTTGACTCTCTCATGTAACGGAAGCGGCAGCAAATCAAGCGGAGTAATGGGTTTGAAACCATACACCACCTCAAACGGACACAATTGCGTGGTTGAATGTACCGCCCTGTTGTATGCAAACTCCACATGCGGCAAACACTCCTCCCACACACGCAGATTCTTCTTACCATTGTCCGCAGCAACGCCGAAAGTGTGCGGTTCACCACCTCCGTCTGACCATCAGTTTGGGGATGACAAGTGGTACTAAACAGCAGCTTCGTTCCCAGCTTGCCCCAAAGTGTCTTCCAGAAGTAGCTCATGAACTTCACATCACGGTCAGAAACGATCGTCTTGGGTACTCCATGTATGCGCACGATCTCCCTGAAAAACAGGTCAGCAATATGCGACGCATCGTCGCTTTTGTGGCAGGCAATAAAATGTGACATCTTAGAAAAACGATCCACTACCACAAAAATAGAATCATGTCCTCTCCTGGTTCTAGGCAATCCTAACACAAAATCCATGCTTATGTCCTCCCATGGAGTTGTAGGTGCAGGAAGAGGAGTATACAAACCATGAGGCTTCAGTTTGGACTTTGCCTTGTTGCAAGTGATGCAACGCTTCACAAACCTGTCCACATCACGCCTCATGCGTGGCCAATAAAAGTGATCAGCCAACATCAGCAACGTCTTCTCACGTCCAAAGTGTCCCATCAAACCGCCACCATGTGATTCCTGCAACAACAGCAAACGCACGGACGACTCGGGCACACATAATTTATTAGCTCTAAACAAGTATCCATCATGCATATGGTATTTTTCCCAAGCTTTCACATCAGAACACTTAGCAAAAGGCATGGAAAAATCAGTATCATTAGCATATAAATCACGCAAACTCTCTAAACCAGGAACTTGAACATCTAAGTGTGTCAAAAGCATGCTTTTCCTAGAGAGTGCATCAGCAACCACGTTCTCTTTGCCTTTCTTATACTTAATAATGTATGGGAAGGATTCAATGAACTCAACCCATTTAGCATGACGTTTATTCAAGTTAGATTGGCACTTCAGATATTTCAAAGCTTCATGATCAGAATGTATGATAAATTCCTTTGGCCACAAATAATGTTGCCAAACCTCAAGAACACGAACAAGAGCATACAATTCTTTATCATAAACAGGATAGTTCAATTGTGCACCATTCAATTTTTCAGAAAAATATGCAATTGGTTTACCCTCTTGCATCAACACACCTCCTATTCCAATGCCACTAGCATCACATTCAATATCAAATTGCTTATTGAAATTAGGAAGCATAAGTAACGGTGCAGAAATCAAACAACGTTTCAATTCATCAAATGCAGCATCTTGGGCAGCGCCCCAAACAAATGGAACACCTTTCTTAGTAAGATCATTCAAGGCTGCAGCAATAGTACTAAAGTCTCGCACAAAGCGTCTATAAAAACCAGCAAGACCAAGAAAGCTCCGTAATTGACTCAGATTCATGGGGGTAGGCCAATTTTTAATAGCTTCAATTTTAGATTCATCTACCTCGACCCCATGCTTAGAAACAACAAATCCCAGAAAAATGACCTTGTCTTTGCAAAACGTGCATTTAGCAAGATTACCATAGAGCTTATTATCACGCAGCACTTGCAAAACTTGTCGAATATGATCAATATGTTCAGTTTCGTTGTGGCTATAAATCAAGATATCATCAAAATATACTACCACAAATTTACCAATAAAATGCCTCAAAACATGATTCATCAATCTCATGAAAGTACTAGGTGCATTAGTTAAACCAAAGGGCATCACTAACCACTCATATAAACCGAATTTTGTTTTGAAAGCAGTTTTCCATTCATCTCCTTCTTTCATCCTAATTTGATGATAACCACTACGCAAATCAATTTTAGAGAAGATAACAGCACCACTAAGTTCATCTAACATGTCATCCAAGCGTGGAATAGGGTGTCGATAACGAATAGTGATGTTATTAATCGCTCTACAATCTACGCACATGCGCCATGTACCATCTTTCTTAGGGACCAAAATAACAGGAACAGCACAAGGACTTAAGCTCACCCGAACATACCCTTTGTCAAGAAGCTCTTGTACTTGTCGCTGTATCTCCTTTGTTTCCTCGGGATTGGTCCTATAGGGAGCTCGGTTTGGAAGTGTGGCTCCTGGAATCAAGTCAATTTGATGCTCAATACCCCGCATTGGTGGCAAACCAGCGGGCACTTCCTCCGGAAAACGTCACCAAAATCCTGCAAAACATCAGAAACACCAATAGAGAGAGGGGTCATGTCGTTAGAAACAAGAATTTCCCCCTTGCACATAAGCACAATGGGTACTAGAGTGGGATCCTCACGAAACTCTCTCAAATCAGATTTGGTGGCTAACATTACTAATTTTTCTCTCCCTCACTTTTCTTTTTACCACTCGAATTTGGCTGGTGGCTCTCACTCACCGAAGGTGGAGTCTCTCTACTAGCTAATCTCTCACGCTCATCCTCACGGTGAACCTCAACCTTTTGACGAGAATCATTTACAATATCTTGCGGT
This sequence comes from Poa pratensis, assembly GCA_947311845.1. Lineage (NCBI taxonomy): Eukaryota > Viridiplantae > Streptophyta > Magnoliopsida > Poales > Poaceae > Poa > Poa pratensis. The sequence goes on from CAMZMU010000026.1 coordinate 554,705, forward strand.
GTCAAAGGTCTCAAAAGAATATCCTTGCCCTGCCAATTGAGCTGATATGTGTTGGATCTCCCATTGTGACGTACATCACGATCATACTGCCAAGGACGTCCCAACAACAAATGGCACACCGTCATAGGAACTACATCACACTCAACGGTGTCCTTATACGGTCCAATCTGAAACTCAATACGCACGATATGATTGATCTTCACTTCTCCACTATCCGTCAACCACTGAATAAAATACGGATGTGGGTGCGGTAAATATTTCAATTTCAGTTTCTGACAAAGCTCTTTACTAGCCAAATTGTGGCAGCTGCCACCATCAATGATCACCTTGCACGACCTACCATTACCAACAGCAGCTCTTGTTTGAAACAAATTGCAGCGCTGTTCCGCAGGACTAGGTGTAACACTCAATGCTCTAGGTGTGCAAACAATAGATGGCAAGTGTGTAGCATCAGCATAATGTAAGCCATCGTCAGTCTCCTCCGGCGAATCAGGATCAGCCTCATCACCACTCTCATATTCTCCCGTATCCTCATTGATCAACATCACCTTTTTGTTTGGACACTCACGCTTGAAGTGACCCTTGCCTCCACACGTATGGCAGTTCATATCACGTGTGCGGGCTGTAGAATTGAAGAACCCGTACCACTAGCTGCAGGCTGCGGTGCCGGTTTAACAGGAGGGGCAACCGAAACTGATTTGGAGGGTGTAGCAGGACCACGGGAACTAGCAACAGGACTAGGCGATACCGCACTAGGTGTAGTCCGTGGTGTAAAACTTCCTCGCCCATAGGAAGAACGAGGTGCATATTTGGCATCTTCGGCCAACTGTAACTCAGCTTCACGTGCTTGATGCAACAAATCTTGTACATCGCCATATTGATGATGACGCACAATTCGCTTGATACTAACACTCAAACCTGATAAGAAACGCTGCATGGTTTGTTCAGGTTCTTCTCGCACTTTAGCACGCTGCATAATCATCTCCATCTCCTTGTAGTACTCATCAACGGACAGGTGCCTTGCTTCAAATTCTGCAACTTGTCATATAAAGAACGGATGTAATTACGAGGGATAAAACGATGACGCATCTCGGCCTTCATCTCGCGCCAAGAAAGAATGGGCACGTCATTAGCATCACGCCTAGCATTCACAAGTCCGTCCCACCACAGCAAAGCATACCCATCAAACTCAGAAGATGCGAGCTTGATTTTTCTATCTTCAGTACAGTCATGCAAACGCCATAATTTTTCCATCTTCAGCTCCCAATTGATGTATTCTTCCACGTCAATAGAACCTTCAAATTTAGGAATGCTGAATTTTGGTTTGCTCAGCACATCATCATCACCATGGGCTGCATGACCAAGATTACGGCGTGCACCAAGAGGCGCAAAACCTCGACCAGGAGGTACAGCAGCTCTACCGACGCCACGCCCAGCATTAGCATGTGGCATCCGCGCAGGATCATCCTCCGCAAACTCCTCAGCATCAATGTCATCTCCGGGATTACCATGAACACTTGCATCATCCGCAGGCTGGTTCTGACGCTGCGTCAACCCCTGCACGGCACGAGTCAAAGTAGCAAGATTCGCCTGTATGGTAGTCAACGTAGCCGCAGAATCATTAGCTGTTTGTAGCACAGTCTCAAGCTTCACATCCGTGGCAGTCAAATCAGATTGTATCTTATCACACTGGTTACTGAACTGCCGGGATAAGTGATCACGAAGAGCCTCATACTCTCTCCAAGAAACAGTCGCTGTTCCAGCCTTCGTTTGCCTCACCACACTATCATTTCCTCATCTGAAGACATGATTAGTGCACACAAGAATATATGTAGATATGTGGAAAACTCTCAACTCACTCAAAACCGAAAGAAATAATGGATCTTACCGTTCCAAAGTGAATTAGGATAGCTTACCAACTTGTATGAGCAGTACGTGCACGGATGTGATGCAGCGAATATTATGGGTATCAAAGTGTCACACAACAAAACCAGGGTATTTTAGTGGAGCTTGGTAGGGATACCTAACTACACCAATTACAAATCCTAGTGCTGATCGTATGACACACTGGAAACGCACACGGTGGAGATAAACGGGCAAAGCAACTATGAACAAGAGTGTCACAATGCACAAGAGAGACACTAGCAAAAGCTCAAAGTATAAGGGCACAAGATTGCTCAACTCTACTAGTATCCAACAGCACGAAAAACAGCTCCACAGTCCACAAATTTCAGCTTCTTTTCCAAGTTCTCTTTTCTCTTTTTTTTTATACTTCTTTTCTATTTTACCCAAACAGCAATGTAGTCAACTTTCGGAGCACTGTAGCACCGCGAGAAATTTTCACAAACCGACGAAAACGTGCACACAAACTTTCCTAATGAGCAGCCCTAGAGCAAAGAAATGCTAGTCTCGTAGGTAAGTTCCTACACCAAAAGAAAGGCTTGCTAGGGTTGCAAAACGGACAGGAAAAGGACTCTATATGGACTCGGATCAAGAACTCGAAAATTACAGGAAAAGCAAATCGGATATTCCGAGTCACGAGGCAATCGGATATTCCGACTCGAAACCGAACTGAATTTTTTTTTTGGTATTTTTCTGTTTAGACTCCGACGCAAACGTGTAAACGAAGACACAACTAGAACCTAGACTTCTACGACTCGAAAGAACAAGCTACGCAAAGGAAAAACGACCAGCAACTAAAACTTGTAAACCGATGCAATCTAGGGCTAAGGCGAAATCTAAACCTAATATTTTTGTGGGGCTTTTTCTGATAGGACGAAAAACAGTAAATCTACGGGGATGGATTTGTGGATGCTCACCGAGTAAACGCTGGAAATCTGATACCAAGATGATAAGGGGTTGCCCGATCTTCTCAGTGAGCCGATGATGGATGGTGATGGATGTGTAGATAACTCGCGAGATGCTCTCGAACTCTCCGGCTGCTCCCCTGTTGCCAATGCAACAGCTCTTCAACCCAATGGATATTCGCAACACCACACGCTTGCGCAACGTAGCCGCCGACCACGAGCGGTTCTGCAATCTCCCAATTCCCAGTGGAACGACAGATCACACTCAAACTTCGGTAACAATAATCTCCAGAGCGCAACACAGTGGAGAGGTTGAATTCCTGAGCGCAACACAGAGGAACTCGAAGATAGATGAAAGCTTCAAGCAATTCAATCTAGGGTTTTCTTTAAACGTGGTCTAGGGTTTACAAAGAGGTTCCTAAGTATATATGGGGGCTGGGGGATCAATCCCACGCCCAAAAACACGACCTAGTTCGACTCAAACCGGATACAAACCGACCTAAAACGGTTCGGTCTCGAAAAAGGCACGCAGGCCCGTTTTCACTCCAATCGGATAATCCGAGTGTCGGGCAAATCGGATAATCCGATTTTCTACAGTACCTCCGGACGTAGTTCATGACTTAAATCGGATAATCCGAGTTGGGCAAAAATCGGATATTCCGATGGAAATCGGATAATCCGAGTCAGCAAAATCGGATATTCCGACTGACTCCAGTACCTCCGTGCGTAGTCCACGACTCAAATCGGATATTCCGAATCATGGTGAATTCGGATATTCCGACTGAGTCCAGAAAGTTTCTTCTTCGTCTTCCCCTCTTGCGCATGCCTCCCGCTCCTCCCTCGCGCCATTGGGGACGTCGTGCACCAATCCTTGCTGCTCCTCTAGCCCTCCGTCAACGCTTGTGTTATTAATAACCCTGATCATACACAAGTGCATAGACTTAGGCAGTATAAAGTTCTCATTATCACAAACATCGAATTCAACTTAGAGTGAGTTCACCTGTTGTCCAAGTAGCTTGGCACGAGCTCTTGTCATTGGTCCAATCCTCACTTCGTTGGGCTTGTCTTGAACAGCAACATTATCAATGGAAGAAAATGGTAAAGGACTAGGGATGTCCTCATCACTCCTAGAAGGCTGGGAGGGTGCACGTGCGTTAGATGACGTAAAGAGGGTATGGATACTCCTAGATGTCAAGGAGTGGTGCACGTGTGCCCAGAAGGCTAGGAGTGGCGCACGTGGGTAAGGATGACCTAAAAGTGGTACTGATACTCCTAGATTGCTGCGAGGGTGCACGTGGGTCAGATGACGTAAAGAGGGTACGTATACTCCTAGATGGCTAGGAGGGGTCCACGGGGGTCCAGATGGATAGGATTGTCGCACGTGGTTTGGTATGACCTAAAAGTGGTACTGATACTTCTAGATGGCTGGGAGGGGTGCATGTGGGTCAAAAGACGTAAAGAGGGTACGGATACTCCGATATGGCTAGGAGTGGTGCACGTGTGCCCAGAAGGCTAGGAGTGGCGCACGTCGGTAAGGATGACCTAAAAGTTGTACTGATACTCCTAGAGGGCTGGGAGGGTGCACGTGGCTCAGATGACGTAAAGAGGGTACGGATACTCCTAGATGGCTAGGAGTGGTGCACGTGTTCCTAGAAGCTAGGAGTGGTGCACGTGTTCCCAGAAGGCTAGGAGTGGCGCACGTCGGTAAGGATGACCTAAAAGTGGTACTGAAACTCCTAGAGGGCTAGGAGTGGTGCACGTGGGTCAGATTACGTAAAGAGGGTATGGATACTCCTTGATGGCTAGGAGTGGTGCCCGTGTTTCCAAAAGGCTAGGAGTGGTGCACGTGTTCCCAAAAGGCTAGGAGTGGCGCACGTCGGTAAGGATGACCTAAAAGTGGTACTGATACTCCTAGATGGCTGGGAGGGGTGCACGTGGGTCAGATGACGTAAAGAGGGTACGAATACTCCTACATGGCTAGGAGTGGTGCACGTCTGCCCAGAAGTCTAGGAGTGGCGCACATGGGTAAGGATAACCTAAAAGTGGTACTGATACTCCTAGATGGTTGGGAGGGGTGCACGTGGGTCAGATGACGTAAAGAGGGTATGGATACTCCTAGATGGCTACGAGTGGTGCACGTGTGCCGAGAAGGCTAGGAGTGGCGCACGTGGTTAGGTATGACCTAAAAGTGGTACTGATACTCCTAGATGGCTGGGACGGGTGCACGTGGGTCAGATGACGTAAAGAGGGTACATATACTCCTAAATGGCTAGGAGGGGTCCACGGGGGTCTAGATGGATAGGATTGTCGCACGTGGTTAGGTATGACCTAAAAGTGGTACTGATACTTCTAGATGGCTGGGAGGGGTGCATGTGGGTCAAAAGACGTAAAGATGTACGGATACCCCTATATGGCTAGGAGTGGTGCACGTGTGCCCAGAAGGCTAGGAGTGGCGCACGTCGGTAAGGATGACCTAAAAGTTGTACTGATACTCCTAGATGGCTGGGACGGGTGCACGTGGCTCAGATGACGTAAAGAGTGTACGGATACTCCTAGATGGCTAGGAGTGGTGCACGTGTTCCTAGAAGGCTAGGAGTGGTGCACGTGTTCCCAGAAGCTAGGAGTGGTGCACGTGTTCCGAGAAGGCTAGGACGCACGTTGGTAAGGATGACCTAAAATTGGTACTGATACTCCTAGATGGCTAGGAGGGGTGCACGTGGCTCAGATGACGTAAAGAGGGTATGGATACTCCTTGATGGCTAGGAGTGGTGCCCGTGTTCCCAGAAGGCTAGGAGTGGTGCACGTGTTCCCAGAAGGCTAGGAGTGGCGCACGTCGGTAAGGATGACCTAAAAGTGGTACTGATACTCCTAGATGGCTGGGAGGGGTGCACGTGGGTCAGATGACGTAAAGAGGGTACGAATACTCCTACATGGCTAGGAGTGGTGCACGCTGTGCCCAGAAGGCTAGGAGTGGCGCACATGGGTAAGGATGACCTAAAAGTGGTACTAATACTCCTAGATGTTGGGAGGGGTGCACGTGGGTCAGATGACGTAAAGAGGGTATGGATACTCCTAGATGGCTAGGAGTGCTGCACGTGTGCCCAGAAGGCTAGGAGTGGCGCACGTCGGTAAGGATGAACTAAAAGTGGTACTGATACTCCTAGATGGCTGGGAGGGGTGCACGGGCGTCAGATGACGTAAAGAGGGTATGGATACTCCTAGATGGCTCGGAGTGGTGCACATGTGCGCAGAAGGCTAGGAGTGGTGCACGTGGTTAGGTATGACCTAAAGTGGTACTGATACTCCTAGATGGCTGGGAGGGTGCACGTGGGTCAGATGACGTAAAGAGGGTATGGATACTCCTAGATGGCTAGGAGTGGTGCACGTGTGCCCAGAAGGCTAGGAGTGGCGCACGTCGGTAAGGATGAACTAAAAGTGGTACTGATACTCCTAGATGGCTGGGAGGGGTGCACGTGCGTCAGATGACGTAAAGAGGGTATGGATACTCTAGATGGCTCGGAGTGGTGCACATGTGCGCAGAAGGCTAGGAGTGGCGCACGTGGTTAGGTATGACCTAAAAGTGGTACTGATACTCCTAGATGGCTGGGAGGGGTGCACGTGGGTCAGATGACGTAAAGAGGGTATGGATACCTAGATGGTAGGAGGGGTCCACGGGGGTCCAGATGGATAGGATTGTCGCACGTGGTTTGGTATGACCTAAAAGTGGTACTGATACTTCTAGATGGCTGGGAGGGGTACATGTGGGTCAAAAGACGTAAAGAGGTACGGATACTCCGATATGGCTAGGAGTGGCGCACGTGGTTAGGTATGACCTAAAGTGGTACTGTAGTCCTAGATGACTGGGAGGGGTGCACGTGTGTTAGATGACGTAAAGAGGGTATGGATACTCCTAGATGGCTAGGAGTGGTGCACGTGTGCCCAGAAGGCTAGGAGTGGCGCACGTGGTTAGGTATGAACTAAAAGTGGTACTGATACTCCTAGATGGCTGCGAGGGGTGCACGTGGGTCAGATGACGTAAAGAGGGTACGTATATCCTAGATGGCTAGGAGGGGTCCACGGGGGTCCAGATGGATAGGATTGTCGCACGTGGTTTGGTATGACCTAAAAGTGGTACTGATACTTCTAGATGGCTGGGAGGGGTACATGTGGGTCAAAAGACGTTAAAGAGGGTACGGATACTTCGATATGGCTAGGAGTGGTGCACGTGTGCCCAGAAGGCTAGGAGTGGCGCACGTCGGTAAGGATGACCTAAAAGTTGTACTGATACTCCTAGATGGCTGGGAGGGGTGCACGTGGCTCAGATGACGTAAAGAGGGTACGGATACTCCTTGATGGCTCGGAGTGGTCCAGTGTTCCCAGAAGCTAGGAGTGGTGCACGTGTTCCAGAAGACTAGGAGTGGCGCACGTCGGTAAGGATGACCTAAAAGTGGTACTGATACTCCTAGAGGGCTAGGAGGGGTGCACTCGGGTCAGATGACGTTAAAGAGGGTATGGATACTCCTTGATGGCTAGGAGTGTGCCCGTGTTTCCAGAGGCTAGGAGTGGTGCACGTGTTCCCAGAAGGCTAGGAGTGGCGCACGTCGGTAAGGATGACCTAAAGTGGTACTGATACTTCTAGATGGCTGGGAGGGGTGCACGTGGGTCAGATGACGTAAAGAGGGTACGAATACTCCTACATGGCTAGGAGTGGTGCACGTGTGCCCAGAAGGCTAGGAGTGGCGCACATGGGTAAGGATGACCTAAAAGTGGTACTGATACTCCTAGATGGTTGGGAGGGGTGCACGTGGGTCAGATGACATAAAGAGGGTATGGATACTCCTAGATGGATAGGAGTGGTGCACGTGTGCCCAGAAGCCTAGGAGTGGCGCACGTCGGTAAGGATGAACTAAAAGTGGTACTGATACTCCTAGATGGTGGGAGGGGTGCACGTGCGTCAGATGACGTAAAGAGGGTATGGATACTCTAGATGGCTAGGAGTGGTGCACGTGTGCCAGAAGGCTAGGAGTGGCGCACGTGGTTAGGTATGACTAAAAGTGGTACTGATACTCCTAGATGGCTGCGAGGGGTGCACGTGGGTCAGATGACGTAAAGAGGGTACGTATATCCCTAGATGGCTAGGAGGGGTCCACGGGGGTCCAGATGGATAGGATTGTCGGACGTGGTTTGGTATGACCTAAAAGTGGTACTGATACTCCTAGAGGGCTAGGAGGGGTGCACGTGGGTCAGATGACGTAAAGAGGGTATGGATACTCCTTGATGGCTAGGAGTGTGCCCGTGTTTCCAGAAGGTTAGGAGTGGTGCACGTGTTCCCAGAAGGCAAGGAGTGGCGCACATGGGTAAGGATGACCTAAAAGTGGTACTGATACTCCTAGATGGTTGGGAGGGGTGCACGTGGGTCAGATGACATAAAGAGGGTATGGATACTCCTAGATGGATAGGAGTGGTGCACGTGTGCCCAGAAGCCTAGGAGTGGCGCACGTCGGTAAGGATGAACTAAAAGTGGTACTGATACTCCTAGATGGCTGGGAGGGGTGCACGTGCGTCAGATGACGTAAAGAGGGTATGGATACTCCTAGATGGCTCGGAGTGGTGCACATGTGCGCAGAAGGCTAGGAGTGGCGCACGTGGTTAGGTATGACCTAAAAGTGGTTACTGATACTCCTAGATGGCTGGGAGGGGTGCACGTGGGTCAGATGACGTAAAGAGGGTATGGATACTCCTAGATGGCTAGGAGGGGTCCACGGGGGTCCAGATGGATAGGATTGTCGCACGTGGTTTGGTATGACCTAAAAGTGGTACTGATACTTCTAGATGGCTGGGAGGGGTACATGTGGGTCAAAAGACGTAAAGAGGGTACGGATACTCCGATATGGCTAGGAGTGGCGCACGTGGTTAGGTATGACCTAAAAGTGGTACTGATAGTCCTAGATGACTGGGAGGGGTGCACGTGTGTTAGATGACGTAAAGAGGGTATGGATACTCTAGATGGCTAGGAGTGGTGCACGTGTGCCCAGAAGGCTAGGAGTGGCGCACGTGGTTAGGTATGAACTAAAAGTGGTACTGATACTCCTAGATGGCTGCGAGGGGTGCACGTGGGTCAGATGACGTAAAGAGGGTACGTATACTCCTAGATGGCTAGGAGGGGTCCACGGGGGTCCAGATGGATAGGATTGTCGCACGTGGTTTGGTATGACCTAAAAGTGGTACTGATACTTCTAGATGGCTGGGAGGGGTACATGTGGGTCAAAGACGTAAAGAGGGTACGGATACTTCGATATGGCTAGGAGTGGTGCACGTGTGCCCAGAAGGCTAGGAGTGGCGCACGTCGGTAAGGATGACCTAAAAGTTGTACTGATACTCCTAGATGGCTGGGAGGGGTGCACGTGGCTCAGATGACGTAAAGAGGGTACGGATACTCCTTGATGGCTCGGAGTGGTCCACGTGTTCCAGAAGCTAGGAGTGGTGCACGTGTTCCCAGAAGACTAGGAGTGGCGCACGTCGGTAAGGATGACCTAAAAGTGGTACTGATACTCCTAGAGGGCTAGGAGGGGTGCACGTGGGTCAGATGCGTAAAGAGGGTATGGATACTCCTTGATGGCTAGGAGTGTGCCCGTGTGTTTCCAGAAGGCTAGGAGTGGTGCACGTGTTCCCAGAAGGCTAGGAGTGGCGCACGTCGGTAAGGATGACCTAAAAGTGGTACTGATACTTCTAGATGGCTGGGAGGGGTGCACGTGGGTCAGATGACGTAAAGAGGGTACGAATACTCCTACATGGCTAGGAGTGGTGCACGTGTGCCCAGAAGGCTAGGAGTGGCGCACATGGGTAAGGATGACCTAAAAGTGGTACTGATACTCCTAGATGGTTGGGAGGGGTGCACGTGGGTCAGATGACATAAAGAGGGTATGGATACTCCTAGATGGATAGGAGTGGTGCACGTGTGCCCAGAAGCCTAGGAGTGGCGCACGTCGGTAAGGATGAACTAAAAGTGGTACTGATACTCCTAGATGGCTGGGGGGTGCACGTGCGTCAGATGACGTAAAGAGGGTATGGATACTCCTAGATGGCTAGGAGTGGTGCACGTGTGCCCAGAAGGCTAGGAGTGGCGCACGTGGTTAGGTATGAACTAAAAGTGGTACTGATACTCCTAGATGGCTGCGAGGGGTGCACGTGGGTCAGATGACGTAAAGAGGGTACGTATACTCCTAGATGGCTAGGAGGGGTCCACGGGGGTCCAGATGGATAGGATTGTCGGACGTGGTTTGGTATGACCTAAAAGTGGTACTGATACTCCTAGAGGGCTAGGAGGGGTGCACGTGGGTCAGATGACGTAAAGAGGGTATGGATACTCCTTGATGGCTAGGAGTGTGCCCGTGTTTCCAGAAGGCTAGGAGTGGTGCACGTGTTCCAGAAGGCTAGGAGTGGCGCACGTCGGTAAGGATGACCTAAAAGTGGTACTGATACTCCTAGATGGCTGGGAGGGTGCACGTGGGTCAGATGACGTAAAGAGGGTACGAATACTCCTACATGGCTAGGAGTGGTGCACGTGTGCCCAGAAGGCTAGGAGTGGCGCACATGGGTAAGGATGACCTAAAAGTGGTACTGATACTCCTAGATGGTTGGGAGGGGTGCACGCGGGTCAGATGACGTAAAGAGGGTATGGATACTCCTAGATGGATAGAAGTGGTGCACGTGTGCCCAGAAGGCTAGGAGTGGCGCACGTCGGTAAGGATGAACTAAAAGTGGTACTGATACTTCTAGATGGCTGGGAGGGGTGCACGTGCGTCAGATGACGTAAAGAGGGTTGGATACTCCTAGATGGCTAGGAGTGGTGCACGTGTGCTCAGAAGGCTAGGAGTGGCGCACGTGGTTAGGTATGACCTAAAAGTGGTACTGATACTCCTAGATGGCTGGGAGGGGTGCACCTGGGTCAGATGACGTAAAGAGGGTACATATACTCCTAAATGGCTTGGAGGGGTCCACGGGGGTCTAGATGGATAGGATTGTCGCAAGTGGTTAGGTATGACCTAAAAGTGGTACTCATACTTCTAGATGGCTGGGAGGGGTGCATGTGGGTCAAAAGACGTAAAGATGGTACGGATACTCCTATATGGCTAGGAGTGGTGCACGTGTGCCCAGAAGGCTAGGAGTGGCGCACGTCGGTAAGGATGACCTGAAAGCTGTACTGATACTCCTAGATGGCTGGGAGGGGTGCACGTGGCTCAGATGACGTAAAGAGGGTACGCATACTCCTAGATGGCTAGGAGTGGTGCACGTGTGCCCAGAAGGCTAGGAGTGGCGCACGTCGGTAAGGATGACCTAAAAGTGGTACTGATACTTCTAGATGGCTGGGAGGGGTGCACGTGGGTCAGATGACGTAAAGAGGGTACGAATACTCCTACATGGCTAGGAGTGGTGCACGTGTGCCCAGAAGGCTAGGAGTGGCGCACATGGGTAAGGATGACCTAAAAGTGGTACTGATACTCCTAGATGGTTGGGAGGGGTGCACGTGGGTCAGATGACATAAAGAGGGTATGGATACTCCTAGATGGATAGGAGTGGTGCACGTGTGCCCAGAAGCCTAGGAGTGGCGCACGTCGGTAAGGATGAACTAAAAGTGGTACTGATACTCCTAGATGGCTGGGAGGGGTGCACGTGCGTCAGATGACGTAAAGAGGGTATGGATACTCCTAGATGGCTAGGAGTGGTGCACGTGTGCCCAGAAGGCTAGGAGTGGCGCACGTGGTTAGTATGAACTAAAGTGGTACTGATACTCCTAGATGGCTGCGAGGGGTGCACGTGGGTCAGATGACGTAAAGAGGGTACGTATACTCCTAGATGGCTAGGAGGGGTCCACGGGGGTCCAGATGGATAGGATTGTCGGACGTGGTTTGGTATGACCTAAAAGTGGTACTGATACTCCTAGAGGGCTAGGAGGGGTGCACGTGGGTCAGATGACGTAAAGAGGGTATGGATATCTCCTTGATGGCTAGGAGTGTTCCCGTGTTTCCAGAAGGCTAGGAGTGGTGCACGTGTTCCCAGAAGGCTAGGAGTGGCGCACGTCGGTAAGGATGACCTAAAAGTGGTACTGATACTCCTAGATGGCTGGGAGGGGTGCACGTGGGTCAGATGACGTAAAGAGGGTACGAATACTCCTACATGGCTAGGAGTGGTGCACGTGTGCCCAGAGGCTAGGAGTGGCGCACATGGGTAAGGATGACCTAAAAGTGGTACTGATACTCCTAGATGGTTGGGAGGGGTGCACGCGGGTCAGATGACGTAAAGAGGGTATGGATACTCCTAGATGGATAGAAGTGGTGCACGTGTGCCCAGAAGGCTAGGAGTGGCGCACGTCGGTAAGGATGAACTAAAGTGGTACTGATTCTTCTAGATGGCTGGGAGGGGTGCACGTGCGTCAGATGACGTAAAGAGGGTATGGATACTCCTAGATGGCTAGGAGTGGTGCACGTGTGCTCAGAAGGCTAGGAGTGGCGCACGTGGTTAGGTATGACCTAAAAGTGGTACTGATACTCCTAGATGGCTGGGAGGGGTGCACCTGGGTCAGATGACGTAAAGAGGGTACATATACTCCTAAATGGCTTGGAGGGGTCCACGGGGGTCTAGATGGATAGGATTGTCGCAAGTGGTTAGGTATGACCTAAAAGTGGTACTCATACTTCTAGATGGCTGGGAGGGGTGCATGTGGGTCAAAAGACGTAAAGATGGTACGGATACTCCTATATGGCTAGGAGTGGTGCACGTGTGCCCAGAAGGCTAGGAGTGGCGCACGTCGGTAAGGATGACCTAAAAGCTGTACTGATACTCCTAGATGGCTGGGAGGGGTGCACGTGGCTCAGATGACGTAAAGAGGGTATGGATACTCCTTGATGGCTCGGAGTGGTGCCCGTGTTCACAGAAGGCTAGGAGTGGTGCGCGTGTTCCCAGAAGGATAGGAGTGGCGCACGTCGGTAAGGATGACCTAAAAGTGGTACTGATACTCCTAGATGGCTGGGAGGGGTGCACGTGGGTCAGATGACGTAAAGAGGGTACGAATACTCTACATGGCTAGGAGTGGTGCATGTGTGCCCAGACGGCTAGGAGTGGCGCACATGGGTAAGGATGACCTAAAAGTGGTACTGATACTCCTAGATGGTTGGGAGGGTGCACGTGGGTCAGATGACGTAAAGAGGGTATGGATACTCCTAGATGGCTAGGAGTGGTGCACGTGTGCCCAGAAGGATAGGAGTGGCGCACGTCGGTAAGGATGAACTAAAAGTGGTACTGATACTACTAGATGGCTGGGAGGGGTGCACGTGCGTCAGATGACGTAAAGAGGGTATGGATACTCCTAGATGGCTAGGAGTGGTGCACGTGTGCCTAGAAGGCTAGGATTGTTCCACGTGGTTTGGTATGACCTAAAGTGGTACTGATACTCCTAGATGGCTGGGAGAGGTCCACGTGGGTCAGATGACGTAAAGAGGGTACATATACTCCTAAATGGCTAGGAGGGGTCCACGGGGGTCTAGATGGATAGGATTGTCGCACGTCGGTAAGGATGACCTAAAAGTTGCACTGATACTCCTAGATGGCTAGGAGGGGTGCACGTGGATCAGATGACGTAAAGAGGGTACGGATACTCCTAGAGGCCAGGAGTGGTGCACGTGTTCCTAGAAGGCTAGGAGTGGTCCACGTGTTCCCAGAAGGCTAGGAGTGGCGCACGTCGGTAAGGATGACCTAAAAGTGGTACTGATACTTCTAGATGGCTAGGAGGGGTGCACGTGGGTCAGATGACGTAAAGAGGGTATGGATACTCTTTGATGGCTAGGAGTGGTGCCCGTATTCCCAGAAGGCTAGGACTGGTGCACGTGTTCCCAGAAGGCTAGGAGTGGCGCACGTCGGTAAGGATGATCTAAAAGTGGTATGATACTCCTAGATGGCTAGGAGTGGTGCAAGTGGGTCAGATGACGTAAAGAGGGTACGAATACTCCTACATGGCTAGGAGTGGTGCACGTGTGCCCAGAATGCTAGGAGTGGCGCACATGGGTAAGGATGGCCTAAAAGTGGTACTGATACTCCTAGATGGTTGGGAGGGGTGCACGTGGGTCAGATGACGTAAAGAAGGTATGGATACTCCTAGATGGCTAGGAATGGTGCACGTGTGCCCAGAAGGCTAGGAGTGGCGCACGTCGGTAAGGATGACCTAAAAGTGGTACTGATACTCCTAGATGGCTGGGAGGGGTGCACGTGCGTCAGATGACGTAAAGAGGGTATGGTACTCCTAGATGCCTAGGAGTGGTGCACGTGTGCCCAGAAGGCTAGGAGTGGCGCACGTGGTTAGGTATGACCTAAAGTGGTACTGATACTCCAAGATGGCTGGGAGGGGTGCACGTGGGTCAGATGACGTAAAGAGGGTACGTATACTCCTAAATGGCTTGGAGGGGTCCACGGGGGTCCAGATGGATAGGATTGTCGCACGTGGTTAGGTATGACCTAAAAGTGGTACTGATACTTCTAGATGGCTGGGAGGGATCCCGGGGGTCCAGATGGATAGGATTGTCGCACGTGGTTAGGTATGACCTAAAAGTGGTACTCATACTTTAGATGGCTGGGAGGGGTGCATGTGGGTCAAAAGACGTAAAGGGGGTACGGATACTCCTATATGGCTAGGAGTGGTGCACGTGTGCCCAGAAGGCTAGGAGTGGCGCACGTCGGTAAGGATGACTAAAAGTTGTACTGATACTCTTAGATGGCTGGGAGGGGTGCACGTGGCTCAGATGACGTAAAGAGGGTACGGATACTCCTAGATGGCTAGGAGTGGTGCACGTGTTCCTAAAAGGCTAGGAGTGGTGCACGTGTTCCCAGAAGGCTAGGAGTGGCGCACGTCGGTAAGGATGACCTAAAAGTGGTACTGATACTCCTAGATGGCTAGGAGGGGTGCACTTTGGTCAGATGACGTAAAGAGGGTATGGATACTCCAAGATGGCTAGGAGTGGTGCACGTGTGCCAGAAGGCTAGGAGTGGCGCACGTGGTTAGGTATGACCTAAAAGTGGTACTGATACTCCTAGATAGCTGGGAGGGTGTACTCAGATGACGTAAAGAGGGTACATATACTCTAAATGGCTAGGAGGGGTCCACGGGGGTCTAGATGGATAGGATTGTCGCACGTGGTTAGGTATGACCTAAAAGTGGTACTGATACTTCTAGATGGCTGGGAGGGGTGCATGTGGGTTAAATGACGTAAAGATGGTATGGATACTCCTATATGGCTAGGAGTGGTGCACGTGTGCCCAGAAGGCTAGGAGTGGCGCACGTCGGTAAGGATGACCTAAAAGTTGTATTGATACTCCTAGATGGCTGGGAGGGGTGCACGTGGCTCAGATGACGTAAAGAGGGTACGGATACTCCTAGATGGCTTTGAGTGGTGCACGTGTTCTAGAAGGCTAGGAGTGGTGCACGTGTTCCCAGAAGGCTAGGAGTGGCGCACGTTGGTAAGGATGACCTAAAAGTGGTACTGATACTCCTAGATGGCTAGGAGGGGTGCACGTGGGTCAGATGACGTCAAGAGGGTATGGATACTCCTAGATGGCTAGGAGTGGTGCACGTGTGCCCAGAAGGCTAGGAGTGGCGCACGTCGGTAAGGATGAACTAAAAGTGGTACTGATACTCCTAGATGGCTGGGAGGGGTGCACGTGCGTCAGATGACATAAAGAGGGTATGGATACTCCTAGATGGCTAGGAGTGGTGCACGTGTGCCCAGAAGGCTAGGATTGTCGCACGTGGTTAGGTATGAACTAAAAGTGGTACTGATACTCCTAGATGGCTGGGAGGGGTGCAGTGCGTCAGATGACGTAAAGAGGATATGGATACTCCTAGATGCCTAGGAGTGGTGCACGTGTGCCCAGAAGGCTAGGAGTGGCGCACGTGGTTAGGTATGACCTAAAAGTGGTACTGATACACCAAGATGGCTGGGAGGGGTGCACGTGGGTCAGATAACGTAAAGAGGTACATATACTCCTAAATGGCTTGGAGGGGTCCACGGGGGGTCCAGATGGATAGGATTGTCGCACGTGGTTAGGTATGACCTAAAAGTGGTACTGATACTTCTAGATGGCTGGGAGGGATCCACGGGGGTCCAGATGGATAGGATTGTCGCACGTGGTTAGGTATGACCTAAAGTGGTACTCATACTTCTAGATGGCTGGGAGGGGTGCATGTGGGTCAAAAGACGTAAAGGGGGTACGGATACTCCTATATGGCTAGGAGTGGTGCACGTGTGCCCAGAAGGCTAGGAGTGGCGCACGTCGGTAAGGATGACCTAAAAGTTGTACTGATACTCTTAGATGGCTGGGAGGGGTGCACGTGGCTCAGATGACGTAAAGAGGGTACGGATACTCTAGATGGCTAGGAGTGGTGCACGTGTTCCTAAAAGGCTAGGAGTGGTGCACGTGTTCCCAGAAGGCTAGGAGTGGCGCTCGTCGGTAAGGATGACCTAAAAGTGGTACTGATATCCTAGATGGCTAGGAGGGGTTGCACTTTGGTCAGATGACGTAAAGAGGGTATGGATACTCCAAGATGGCTAGGAGTGGTGCACGTGTGCCCAGAAGGCTAGGAGTGGCGCACGTGGTTAGGTATGACCTAAAAGTGGTACTGATACTCCTAGATAGCTGGGAGGGTGTACTCAGATGACGTAAAGAGGGTACATATACTCCTAAATGGCTAGGAGGGGTCACGGGGGTCTAGATGGATAGGATTGTCGCACGTGGTTAGGTATGACCTAAAAGTGGTACTGATACTTCTAGATGGCTGGGAGGGGTGCATGTGGGTTAAATGACGTAAAGATGGTATGGATACTCCTATATGGCTAGGAGTGGTGCACGTGTGCCCAGAAGGCTAGGAGTGGCGCACGTCGGTAAGGATGACCTAAAAGTTGTATTGATACTCCTAGATGGCTGGGAGGGGTGCACGTGGCTCAGATGACGTAAAGAGGGTACGGATACTCCTAGATGGCTTTGAGTGGTGCGTGTTCCTAGAAGGCTAGGAGTGGTGCACGTGTTCCCAGAAGGCTAGGAGTGGCGCACGTTGGTAAGGATGACCTAAAAGTGGTACTGATACTCCTAGATGGCTAGGAGGGGTGCACGTGGGTCAGATGACGTCAAGAGGGTATGGATACTCCTAGATGGATAGGAGTGGTGCACGTGTGCCCAGAAGGCTAGGAGTGGCGCACGTCGGTAAGGATGAACTAAAAGTGGTACTGATACTCCTAGATGGCTGGGAGGGGTGCACGTGCGTCAGATGACATAAAGAGGGTATGGATACTCCTAGATGGCTAGGAGTGGTGCACGAGTGCCCAGAAGGCTAGGATTGTCGCACGTGGTTAGGTATGAACTAAAAGTGGTACTGATACTCCTAGATGGCTGGGAGGGGTGCACGTGCGTCAGATGACGTAAAGAGGGTATGGATACTCCTAGATGCCTAGGAGTGGTGCACGTGTGCCCAGAAGGCTAGGAGTGGCGCACGTGGTTAGGTATGACCTAAAAGTGGTATGATACTCCAAGATGGCTGGGAGGGGTGCACGTGGGTCAGATGACGTAAAGAGGGTACATATACTCCTAAATGGCTTGGAGGGGTCCACGGGGGTCCAGATGGATAGGATTGTCGCACGTGGTTAGGTATGACCTAAAAGTGGTACTGATACTTCTAGATGGCTGGGAGGGATCCACGGGGGTCCAGATGGATAGGATTGTCGCACGTGGTTAGGTATGACCTAAAAGTGGTACTCATACTTCTAGATGGCTGGGGGGGTGCATGTGGGTCAAAAGACGTAAAGGGGGTACGGATACTCCTATATGGCTAGGAGTGGTGCACGTGTGCCCAGAAGGCTAGGAGTGGCGCACGTCGGTAAGGATGACCTAAAAGTTGTACTGATACTCTTAGATGGCTGGGAGGGGTGCACGTGGCTCAGATGACGTAAAGAGGGTACGGATACTCCTAGATGGCTAGGAGTGGTGCACGTGTTCCTAAAAGGCTAGGAGTGGTGCACGTGTTCCCAGAAGGCTAGGAGTGGCGCACGTCGGTAAGGATGACCTAAAAGTGGTACTGATACTCCTAGATGGCTAGGAGGGGTGCACTTTGGTCAGATGACGTAAAGAGGGTATGGATACTCCAAGATGGCTAGGAGTGGTGCACGTGTGCCCAGAAGGCTAGGAGTGGCGCACGTGGTTAGGTATGACCTAAAAGTGGTACTGATACTCCTAGATAGCTGGGAGGGTGTACTCAGATGACGTAAAGAGGGTACATATACTCCTAAATGGCTAGGAGGGGTCCACGGGGGTCTAGATGGATAGGATTGTCGCACGTGGTTAGGTATGACCTAAAAGTGGTACTGATACTTCTAGATGGCTGGGAGGGGTGCATGTGGGTTAAATGACGTAAAGATGGTATGGATACTCCTATATGGCTAGGAGTGGTGCACGTGTGCCCAGAAGGCTAGGAGTGGCGCACGTCGGTAAGGATGACCTAAAAGTTGTATTGATACTCCTAGATGGCTGGGAGGGGTGCACGTGGCTCAGATGACGTAAAGAGGGTACGGATACTCCTAGATGGCTTTGAGTGGTGCACGTGTTCCTAGAAGGCTAGGAGTGGTGCACGTGTTCCCAGAAGGCTAGGAGTGGCGCACGTTGGTAAGGATGACCTAAAAGTGGTACTGATACTCCTAGATGGCTAGGGGGGGTGCACGTGGGTCAGATGACGTCAAGAGGGTATGGATACTCCTAGATGGCTAGGAGTGGTGCACGTGTGCCCAGAAGGCTAGGAGTGGCGCACGTCGGTAAGGATGAACTAAAAGTGGTACTGATACTCCTAGATGGCTGGGAGGGGTGCACGTGCGTCAGATGACATAAAGAGGGTATGGATACTCCTAGATGGCTAGGAGTGGTGCACGTGTGCCCAGAAGGCTAGGATTGTCGCACGTGGTTAGGTATGAACTAAAAGTGGTACTGATACTCCTAGATGGCTGGGAGGGGTGCACGTGGGTCAGATGACGTAAAGAAGGTACATATACTCCTAAATGGCTAAGAGGGGTCCACGGGGGTCTAGATGGATAGGATTGTCGCACGTGGTTAGGTATGACCTAAAAGTGGTACTCATACTTCTAGATGGCTGGGAGGGGTGCATGTGGGTCAAAAGACGTAAAGATGGTACGGATACTCCTAGATGGCTAAGAGTGGTGCACGTGTGCCCAGAAGGCTAGGAGTGGCGCACGTCGGTAAGGATGACCTAAAAGTTGTACTGATACTCCTAGATGGCTGGGAGGGGTGCACGTGGCTCAGATGACGTAAAGAGGGTACGGATACTCCTAGATGGCTAGGAGTGGTCCACGTGTTCCAGAAGCTAGGAGTGGTGCACGTGTTCCCAGAAGGCTACGAGTGGCGCACGTCGGTAAGGATGACCTAAAAGTGGTACTGATACTCCTAGATGGCTAGGAGGGCTGCACGTGGGTCAGATGACGTCAAGAGGGTATGGATACTCCTAGATGGCTAGGAGTGGTGCACGTGTGCCCAGAAGGCTAGGAGTGGCGCACGTCGGTAAGGATGAACTAAAAGTGGTACTGATACTCCTAGATGGCTGGGAGGGGTGCACGTGCGTCAGATGACATAAAGAGGGTATGGATACTCCTAGATGGCTAGGAGTGGTGCACGTGTTCCTAGAAGGGTAGGAGTGGCGCACGTCGGTAAGGATGACCTAAAAGTGGAACTGATACTCCTAGATGGTTGGGAGGGGTGCACGTGGGTCAGACGACGTAAAGAAGGTATGGATACTCCTAGATGGCTAGGAATCGTGCACGTGTGCCCAGAAGGCTAGGAGTGGCGCACGTCGGTAAGGATGACCTAAAAGTGGTACTGATACTCCTAGATGGCTGGGAGGGGTGCACATGGGTCAGATGATGTAAAGAGGGTACGTATACTCCTAGATGGCTAGGAGGGATCCACGGGGGTCCAGATGGATAGGATTGTCGCACGTGGTTAGGTATGACCTAAAAGTGGTACTGATACTTCTAGATGGCTGGGAGGGGTGCATGTGGGTCAAAAGACGTAAAGAGGGTACGGATACTCCTAGATGGCTAGGAGTGGTGCACGTGTTCCTAAAAGGCTAGGAGTGGTGCACGTGTTCCCAGAAGGCTAGGAGTGGCGCACGTCGGTAAGGATGACCTAAAAGTGGTACTGATACTCCTAGAGGGCTAGGAGGGGTGCACGTGGGTCAGATGACGTAAAGAGGGTATGGATACTCCTAGATGGCTAGGAGGGGTGCACTTTAGTCAGATGACGTAAAGAGGGTATGGATACTCCTAGATGGCTAGGAGTGGTGCACGTGTGCCCAGAAGGCTAGGAGTGGCGCACGTGGTTAGGTATGAGCTAAAAGTGGTACTGATACTCCTAGATAGCTGGGAGGGTATACGTGGGTCAGATGACGTAAAGAGGGTGCATATACTCCTAAATGGCTAGGAGGGGTCCACGGGGGTCTAGATGGATAGGATTGTCGCACGTGGTTATGTATGACCTAAAAGTGGTACTGATACTTCTAGATGGCTGGAAGGGGTGCATGTGGGTCAAAAGACGTAAAGATGGTACGGATACTCCTATATGGCTAGGAGTGGTGCACGTGTGCCCAGAAGGCTAGGAGTGGCGCACGTGGTTAGGTATGACCTAAAAGTGGTACTGATACTTCTAGATGGCTGGGAGGGGTGCATGTGGGTCAAAAGACGTAAATAGGGTATGGATACTCCTATATGGCTAGGAGTGGTGCACGTGTGCCCAGAAGGCTAGGAGTGGCGCACGTGGTTAGGTATGACCTAAAAGTGGTACTGATACTCCTAGATGGCTGGGAGGGGTGCACGTGGGTCAGATGTCGTAAAGAGGGTACATATACTCCTAAATGGCTTGGAGGGGTCCACGGGGGTCTAGATGGATAGGATTGTCGCACGTGGTTAGGTATGAACTAAAAGTGGTACTCATACTTCTAGATGGCTGGGAGGGGTGCATGTGGGTCAAAAGACGTAAAGATGGTACGGATACTCCTATATGGCTAAGAGTGGTGCACGTGTGCCCAGAAGGCTAGGAGTGGCGCACGTCGGTAAGGATGACCTAAAAGTTGTACTGATACTCCTAGATAGCTGGGAGGGGTGCACGTGGCTCAGATGATGTAAAGAGTGTACGGATACTCCTAGATGGCTAGGAGTGGTGCACGTGTTCCTAGAAGGCTAGGAGTGGTGCACGTGTTCCTAGAAGGGTAGGAGTGGCGCACGTCGGTAAGGATGACCTAAAAGTGGTATTGATACTCCTAGATGGCTAGGAGGGGTGCACGTGGGTCAGATGACGTAAAGAGGGTATGGATACTCCTTGATGGCTTGGAGTGGTGCCCTGGTTCACAGAAGGCTAGGAGTGGTGCACGTGTTCCCAGAAGGCTAGGAGTGGCGCACGTCGGTAAGGATGACCTAAAAGTGGTACTGATACTCCTAGATGACTGGGAGGGGTGCACGTGGGTCAGATGACGTAAAGAGGGTACGAATACTGCTACATGGCTAGGAGTGGTGCACGTGTGCCCAGAAGGCTAGGAGTGGCGCACATGGGTAAGGATGACCTAAAAGTGGTACTGATACTCCTAGATGGTTGGGAGGGGTGCACGTGGGTCAGATGACGTAAAGAGGGTATGTATACTCCTAGATGGATAGGAGTGGTGCACGTGTGCCCAGAAGGCTAGGAGTGGCGCACGTCGGCAAGGATGAACTAAAAGTGGTACTGATACTCCTAGATGGCTGGGAGGGGTGCACGTGTGTCAGATGACGTAAAGAGGGTATGGATACTCCTAGATGGCTAGGAGTGGTGCACGTGTGCCCAGAAGGCTAGGAGTGGCGCACGTGGTTAGGTATGACCTAAAAGTGGTACTGATACTCCTAGATAGCTGGGAGGGTGTACGTGGGTCAGATGACGTAAAGAGGGTACATATACTCCTAAATGGCTAGGAGGGGTCCACGGGGGTCTAGATGGATAGGATTGTCGCACGTGGTTAGGTATGACCTAAAAGTGGTACTGATACTTCTAGATGGCTGGGAGGGGTGCATGTGGGTCAAAAGACGTAAAGATGGTACGGATACTCCTATATGGCTAGGAGTGGTGCACGTGTGCCCAGAAGGCTAAGAGTGGCGCACGTCGGTAAGGATGAACTAAAAGTGGTACTGATACTCCTAGAGGGCTAGGAGGGGTGCACGTGGGTCAGATGACGTAAAGAGGGTATGGATACTCCTAGATGGCTAGGAGGGGTGCACTTTGGTCAGATGACGTAAAGAGGGTATGGATACTCCTAGATGGCTAGGAGTGGTGCACGTGTGCCCAGAAGGCTAGGAGTGGCGCACGTGGTTAGGCATGACCTAAAAGTGGTACTGATACTCCTAGATAGCTGGGAGGGTGTACGTGGGTCAGATGACGTAAAGAGGGTGTGACACCCCTCCCTGGAACATATCTCCAGAGAGGCAGTCGTCCCGTGCGCCAGCCCAGGATATCTGGCCGCACGTCACAACAGTGTAACATAATGGGAATCATTACACAATCAGGCACAAGAAGTGCTACACACGGTTTACAAGGCCATCAAGGCAATACAGAATGTCTTGCCAAACATGGCTCAGGATGGGGTTTAACTGGCAGCAGAAGACGACTAAGGCAGCGGCTTGGAGCGGCTCCACTCCACAGG
Source organism: Poa pratensis (assembly GCA_947311845.1). Classification (NCBI taxonomy): domain Eukaryota; kingdom Viridiplantae; phylum Streptophyta; class Magnoliopsida; order Poales; family Poaceae; genus Poa; species Poa pratensis. Next base: position 577,274 of record CAMZMU010000026.1, read on the forward strand.
TTCTGGCTGGGCTACTGATCCTAGCACGCTCTTGCCCCATCTCCTAGCTAAGGTAGAAGATGAATCCTCGACAAAACCTGGCCACAATCACAAGCCCGTGAGTACATTATTATGCACTCAGCAAGTATCGCCCCTCACCACAAACAATCCAACAATCATGCAACAATGTAAACACTGGAAATAAAATCCTACAACATGTCAAGGTGTATTCTAGATACATGACATAAAAGTAGCATGGCATTGACAAGCAAAACATGGCATAGGCAAACAATGGGGTATCACCAGTGCAGAGTCCAAGCCAGGTGGGGTTGGATCGTGCACGGCAATCATACAACGAGCTTACCTGTGACGAGAAGACGGGTGTACCCAGTGGGTACCAAATAATACACAACATCACCTGTGATTACTGCTAGGCCACTGGCCTCATCTTTCCACTCTGGGCATGCTCGGTTGATGTGGGCTCTGGCCTAACTATAGGCTCCCCAACGCATCACACCGCCATCCCTAAACTTGGTTCACAATCACGTCTCAAGTAACATTCCCTGCATCAACTTATTGTTCATTTAGTGAATCAGGTTGTTCATCTTTCCTTCAAACAATACTTATGTTTAATCCTCCGGACTCGACGAGGACACACAGTGTGACCGATACTGAACTGTTGTTCCATATCCTTGGAACAAGGCTGGACATCCAGATTAGACACTCTCGAGAGGTTGCAAATACCACCCACCTAAGTGCACCACACTAAGCCGGTACTTTAGGACAACATCCTTAAGGCGAACTCAGCAAGATACACTCACCTGACCGTTCACGCTACCAAGACACTCCCTGTGTAGCCACCGACATAACTATATGCCTTATGCAGAAGTGAATCCGGCACGTCCCCAACAGATGAGCGACGCCTAGCTCCGGAACCTTCACAAGACTAGCCCCGACCAACTATGGTAACCGACTAGACTTGCCAAAAGGGTGGCATCAAAGGAGGCTCGTTAGGATTACGTAGGTCAAGGCCCGCCCATGTGAGCGACAGTGGCAGTGCGTTCAATGCTCAGATAAGTGGCACTATGGACTGACCCGATCGAAGCTTGGAGGGTTGTTTCGAATTATTCAAGTTTCAACACAACAAGTCCAAACAACAGGGGTTAGTCCAACACAACAATAACCACAGTAAACAAACAACCTGCATGTATCAGCATCCACAAACGACAAGCAACACAAGCATAGCACATAACAATAATCACATAAAACTTGCATGAATAAACAACAACATAACAATAACAACAATAATACCCGGGTGACGGTGGCGGGAGACCCGGCCGGTGTCACTCGGGGGTTAGTGATAAAATATTATAATAAAAGCATAATATTTCCCCCACTTTCTTGGCTGAGGCGGGAGACCCTGCCATTGTCCCGGAAATGGGAGTGTTGCACAGATACGCATATAAAGAAGTGCAATAATTTAAAATGCAACATGTCATATGCAGCAATACAATGCTCATGTAAAAGTACGGACAACAAATAGAGATGTGATAATAACAGTAGACAGGCACAAGCAATATAACAATAAGCAGACAGACATATAATACTCGGCAGGCAACAAGCAAAACAACAAACAAACATTGCTGGACGGTTTATAGCAAGGGGTTAGCTTGCCTTCGAAGACGGGGATCCATTGGGCTTGGAGAGGTCGGGTTGGTTCCGCGGCGTAGGGCAGCGATAGCCCCGTTCCACGGACTCCGGAATGCACGTACAAAAGGGCACCTCATAGAAGTATTTTGGAATGAGATGAAATCAGTAGCACCGGAAAGAGCTCGTCGAGACGAAGATTTAGAAATTTGAATCACCGAAAACGGACTTACGGTTTGAGAGATATTGATGTTCGAAAATCTGTCCAGCGGGAAAAGAAAAATGTTCCGCGAAAAAAAAAAAACAGGTTGGGCCGCTAATGGGCCGCCACTGTGCTGTGCACTGCGCGCGCTGGCACCGCGCCTTGCTGGGCCGCTGGCAGGCCGCGGCCTGCTGCTGGCCTGCTGGACCGAGAAACGATTCAGTGAAAAAAAAGAAACAGAACACAGGATCGATCGATCCATCTCTCTGTACGTCGTCTTCTTCCTGCTCCACGTACTGGAAGTGGGCAGGAGCTCGCCGGGGATGGCCGGAGAGGACGCCGGGAGGCTGGCCGGCGGCGGGGACGGGCACGCCGTGGCCCACCGCGCCCAGGGAAGGCTTCGGCCAGGAGGGAGAGGCCACGGGCGCGACCTCCCACGAGCTTGGCCAGCACGGCCATGGCGGGAGTTTCGGGTGGCGTTCGGCGCGGTCAGCTGGGTGGGCTAGGGGGCTCGCCAATGGCAGGGATGGAACCACCACGCTACACCGCACCCGTAGGTGCTGTTTCCGGGGCAGAGGAGTGGTGGAGCTCGCTACCCGAGCCGGTTAGGGTTTCGGCCATTGGAGGTTTTTTTTCCGAGCTTCTGCGGGCTTGTGGCTGCGCGAGGCATGAGGGAGTGAGGCCAGGGGGACAAGTGAGTGCTGTGAGCAGTGGTGTGCAACCAGAGGGGGGGGCTTGGGGTGCTTTTATAGCCAGGGAGAGGAGGGAGGCAGCTCGGCCATCAATGGTGGCTTGAGGTCATCGTTGACGACCTCCGGCTACAGAAGACGGTGGAGAGGATAAGAACGGCGAGCTGGCTGAGCAGTGGAGCACGCGGAACACGCTGGGGCAGGATTAGGCACCGACCACGGCCTTAAGCAAGCTTAGGTTAAGCAAAGAAAAATTGGATATAACTATGCTCACAAGGTGTTCGACGAAATGCCTCAATGAACTTTTCAATAAAAATAAAATCCAGAAAAATTCCAGTGGTTAGGTTTGTATGTGGGGAGATGGTTTCTGGACTTTGAGGTCAAATGGTGCACCCTAGGTAGGTTGTTCGAAAAAACTACCGAAAGGGGTTTGTGACATGATCATGTCTTGATAGGATTTAGAGCATGGGGTTTTAGGTGCATGCAATTCACCTAGGAGCTATAAGAGAGACCAGGGAAGTAGGTGGTGTCTCACAACCAAACATGCAGAAAGAATGCACACAAGGGGGCACTTGCATCCTTCCAAAAAAATGTGGGTACACTTTGGGGCATGGCACTTATGTCACCCCAACAACTAGGTGGAGGGATTTTATTTGATAAAAGAACTATGAGAAGGATAAGGCTGGTTGGGATATTTATCCCATGTGAGGAATTCACATGGCTCTTGGGTCATCCAGGTGTTGAGTTGGCATGAAGATATTTTGTGGTTATTAGTGGGTGTAAGAAGGAGTGGTGGATAGGTGGCTCAAAATAATCATGTCACCTTGGTGGGTGTAGGCAATGGCATGAGATACATCTTCTGGTTTTGTGAGGAGTGATGGAGAGGAGAAGTTGGGGAAACAATTCCCTAAACAACACTTGCAGGAAATATTTAGGCTATGAGGTTTTTAGGAAAAACCCTAGCGGAGGTTTTTCGGAGTGGCAAAGAAATCACCGGAGATTTCCTGGAATTATTTTAGAGAAAAAAGATCACGAGGGCATCATCTAGCACCTGAGGGCAAAAATAAATTTTGAGATACGAGGGAAAAGTTTTTCGGGTGTGGGGAAAACACCACTAAATTCGGGATCCAAATTTTGGGGTGTTACAGAGGGTACATATACTCCTAAATGGCTAGGAGGGGTCCACGGGGATCTAGATGGATAGGATTGTCGCACGTGGTTAGGTATGACCTAAAAGTGGTACTGATACTTCTAGATGGCTGGGAGGGGTGCATGTGGGTCAAAAGACGTAAAGATGGTACGGATACTCCTATATGGATAGGAGTGGTGCACGTGTGCCCAGAAGGCTAGGAGTGGCGCACGTCGGTAAGGATGAACTAAAAGTGGTACTGATACTCCTAGAGGGCTAGGAGGGGTGCACGTGGGTCAGATGACGTAAAGAGGGTATGGATACTCCTAGATGGCTAGGAGGGGTGCACTTTGATCAGATGACGTAAAGAGGGTATGGATACTCCTAGATAGCTAGGAGTGGTGCACGTGTGCCCAGAAGGCTAGGAGTGGCGCACGTGGTTAGGCATGACCTAAAAGTGGTACTGATACTCCTAGATAGCTGGGAGGCTGTACGTGGGTCAGATGACGTAAAGAGGGTACATATACTCCTAAATGGCTAGGACGGGTCCACGGGGGTCTAGATGGATAGGATTGTCGCACGTGGTTAGGTATGTCCTAAAAGTGGTACTGATACTTCTAGATGGCTGGAAGGGGTGCATGTGGGTCAAAAGACGTAAAGATGGTACGGAAACTCCTATATGGCTAGGAGTGGTGCACGTGTGCCCAGAAGGCTAGGAGTGGCGCACGACGGTAAGGATGACCTAAAAGTTGTACTGATACTCCTAGATGGCTGGGAGGGGTGCACGTGGCTCAGATGACGTAAAGAGGGTACGGATACTCCTAGATGGATAGGAGTGGCGCACTTGTTCCTAGAAGGCTAGGAGTGGTGCACGTGTTCCCAGAAGGCTAGGAGTGGCGCACGTCGGTAAGGATGACCTAAAAGTGGTACTAATACTCCTAGATGGCTAGGAGGGGTGCACGTGGGTCAGATGACGTAAAGAGGGTATGGATACTCCTAGATGGCTAGGAGTGGTGCATGTGTGCCCAGAAGGCTAGGAGTGGCGCACGTCGGTAAGGATGAACTAAAAGTGGTACTGATACTCCTAGATGGCTGGGAGGGGTGCACGTGCGTCAGATGACGTAAAGAGGGTATGGATACTCCTAGATGGCTAGGAGTGGTGCACGTGTGCCCAGAAGGCTAGGAGTGGCGCACGTGGTTAGGTATGACCTAAAAGTGGTACTGATACTCCTAGATGGCTGGGAGGGGTGCACGTGGGTCAGATGACGTAAAGAGGGTACATATACTCCTACATGGCTTGGAGGGGTCCACGGGGGTCTAGATGGATAGGATGTCGCACGTGGTTAGGTATGACCTAAAAGTGGTACTCATACTTCTAGATGGCTGGGAGGGGTGCATGTGGGTCAAAAGACGTAAAGATGGTACGGATACTCCTATATGGCTAAGAGTGGTGCACGTGTGCCCAGAAGGCTAGGAGTGGCGCACGTCGGTAAGGATGACCTAAAAGTTGTACTGATACTCCTAGATGGCTGGGAGGGGTGCACGTGGCTCAGATGACGTAAAGAGGGTACGGATACTCCTAGATGGCTAGGAGTGGTCCACGTGTTCCCAGAAGCTAGGAGTGGTGCACGTGTTCCCAGAAGGCTACGAGTGGCGCACGTCGGTAAGGATGAACTAAAAGTGGTACTACTCCTAGATGGCTGGGAGGGGTGCACGTGCGTCAGATGACATAAAGAGGGTATGGATACTCCTAGATGGCTAGGAGTGGTGCACGTGTGCCCAGAAGGCTAGGATTGTCGCACGTGGTTAGGTATGAACTAAAAGTGGTACTGATACTCCTAGATGGCTGGGAGGGGTGCACGTGGGTCAGATGACGTAAAGAGGGTACATATACTCCTAAATGGCTAAGGGGGTCCACGGGGGTCTAAATGGATAGGATTGTCGCACGTGGTTAGGTATGACCTAAAAGTGGTACTCATACTTCTAGATGGCTGGGAGGGGTGCATGTGGGTCAAAAGACGTAAAGATGGTACGGATACTCCTAGATGGCTAAGAGTGGTGCACGTGTGCCCAGAAGGCTAGGAGTGGCGCACGTCGGTAAGGATGACCTAAAAGTTGTACTGATACTCCTAGATGGCTGGGAGGGGTGCACGTGGCTCAGATGACGTAAAGAGGGTACGGATACTCCTAGATGGCTAGGAGTGGTCCACGTGTTTCCAGAAGCTAGGAGTGGTGCACGTGTTCCCAGAAGGCTACGAGTGGCGCACGTCGGTAAGGATGACCTAAAAGTGGTACTGATACTCCTAGATGGCTAGGAGGGCTGCACGTGGGTCAGATGACGTCAAGAGGGTATGGATATCCTAGATGGCTAGGAGTGGTGCACGTGTGCCCAGAAGGCTAGGAGTGGCGCACGTCGGTAAGGATGAACTAAAAGTGGTACTGATACTCCTACATGGCTGGGAGGGGTGCACGTGCGTCAGATGACATAAAGAGGGTATGGATACTCCTAGATGGCTAGGAGTGGTGCACGTGTTTCTAGAAGGGTAGGAGTGGCGCACGTCGGTAAGGATGACCTAAAAGTGGAACTGATACTCCTAGATGGTTGGGAGGGGTGCACGTGGGTCAGACGACGTAAAGAAGGTATGGATACTCCTAGATGGCTAGGAATCGTGCACGTGTGCCAGAAGGCTAGGAGTGGCGCACGTCGGTAAGGATGACCTAAAGTGGTACTGATACTCCTAGATGGCTGGGAGGGGTGCACGTGGGTCAGATGATGTAAAGAGGGTACGTATACTCCTAGATGGCTAGGAGGGATCCACGGAGGTCCAGATGGATAGGATTGTCGCACGTGGTTAGGTATGACCTAAAAGTGGTACTGATACTTCTAGATGGCTGGGAGGGGTGCATGTGGGTCAAAAGACGTAAAGAGGGTACGGATACTCCTAGATGGCTAGGAGTGGTGCACGTGTTCCTAAAAGGCTAGGAGTGGTGCACGTGTTCCCAGAAGGCTAGGAGTGGCGCACGTCGGTAAGGATGACCTAAAAGTGGTACTGATACTCCTAGAGGGCTAGGAGGGGTGCACGTGGGTCAGATGACGTAAAGAGGGTATGGATACTCCTAGATGGCTAGGAGGGGTGAACTTTAGTCAGATGACGTAAAGAGGGTATGGATACTCCTAGATGGCTAGGAGTGGTGCACGTGTGCCCAGAAGGCTAGGAGTGGCGCACGTGGTTAGGTATGAGCTAAAAGTGGTACTGATACTCCTAGATAGCTGGGAGGGTGTACGTGGGTCCGATGACGTAAAGAGGGTGCATATACTCCTAAATGGCTAGGAGGGGTCCACGGGGGTCTAGATGGATAGGATTGTCGCACGTGGTTAGGTATGACCTAAAAGTGGTACTGATACTTCTAGATGGCTGGAAGGGGTGCATGTGGGTCAAAAGACGTAAAGATGGTACGGATACTCCTATATGGCTAGGAGTGGTGCACGTGTGCCCAGAAGGCTAGGAGTGGCGCACGTGGTTAGGTATGACCTAAAAGTGGTACTGATACTTCTAGATGGCTGGGAGGGGTGCATGTGGGTCAAAAGACGTAAAGAGGGTATGGATACTCCTATATGGCTAGGAGTGGTGCACGTGTGCCCAGAAGGCTAGGAGTGGCGCACGTGGTTAGGTATGACCTAAAAGTGGTACTGATACTCCTAGATGGCTGGGAGGGGTGCACGTGGGTCAGATGACGTAAAGAGGGTACATATACTCCTAAATGGCTTGGAGGGGTCCACGGGGGTCTAGATGGATAGGATTGTCGCACGTGGTTAGGTATGAACTAAAAGTGGTACTCATACTTCTAGATGGCTGGGAGGGGTGCATGTGGGTCAAAAGACGTAAAGATGGTACGGATACTCCTATATGGCTAAGAGTGGTGCACGTGTGCCCAGAAGGCTAGGAGTGGCGCACGTCGGTAAGGATGACCTAAAAGTTGTACTGATACTCCTAGATAGCTGGGAGGGGTGCACGTGGCTCAGATGATGTAAAGAGTGTACGGATACTCCTAGATGGCTAGGAGTGGTGCACGTGTTCCTAGAAGGCTAGGAGTGGTGCACGTGTTCCTAGAAGGGTAGGAGTGGCGCACGTCGGTAAGGATGACCTAAAAGTGGTATTGATACTCCTAGATGGCTAGGAGGGGTGCACGTGGGTCAGATGACGTAAAGAGGGTATGGATACTCCTTGATGGCTTGGAGTGGTGCCCGTGTTCACAGAAGGCTAGGAGTGGTGCACGTGTTCCCAGAAGGCTAGGAGTGGCGCACGTCGGTAAGGATGACCTAAAAGTGGTACTGATACTCCTAGATGACTGGGAGGGGTGCACGTGGGTCAGATGACGTAAAGAGGGTACGAATACTGCTACATGGCTAGGAGTGGTGCACGTGTGCCCAGAAGGCTAGGAGTGGCGCACATGGGTAAGGATGACCTAAAAGTGGTACTGATACTCCTAGATGGTTGGGAGGGGTGCACGTGGGTCAGATGACGTAAAGAGGGTATGTATACTCCTAGATGGATAGGAGTGGTGCACGTGTGCCCAGAAGGCTAGGAGTGGCGCACGTCGGCAAGGATGAACTAAAGTGGTACTGATACTCCTAGATGGCTGGGAGGGGTGCACGTGTGTCAGATGACGTAAAGAGGGTATGGATACTCCTAGATGGCTAGGAGTGGTGCACGTGTGCCCAGAAGGCTAGGAGTGGCGCACGTGGTTAGGTATGACCTAAAAGTGGTACTGATACTCCTAGATAGCTGGGAGGGTGTACGTGGGTCAGATGACGTAAAGAGGGTACATATACTCCTAAATGGCTAGGAGGGGTCCACGGGGGTCTAGATGGATAGGATTGTCGCACGTGGTTAGGTATGACCTAAAAGTGGTACTGATACTTCTAGATGGCTGGGAGGGGTGCATGTGGGTCAAAAGACGTAAAGATGGTACGGATATCCTATATGGCTAGGAGTGGTGCACGTGTGCCCAGAAGGCTAAGAGTGGCGCACGTCGGTAAGGATGAACTAAAAGTGGTACTGATACTCCTAGAGGGCTAGGAGGGGTGCACGTGGGTCAGATGACATAAAGAGGGTATGGATACTCCTAGATGGCTAGGAGGGGTGCACTTTGGTCCGATGACGTAAAGAGGGTATGGATACTCCTAGATGGCTAGGAGTGGTGCACGTGTGCCCAGAAGGCTAGGAGTGGCGCACGTGGTTAGGCATGACCTAAAAGTGGTACTGATACTCCTAGATAGCTGGGAGGGTGTACGTGGGTCAGATGACGTAAAGAGGGTACATATACTCCTAATGGCTTGGAGGGGTCCACGGGGGTCTAGATGGATAGGATTGTCGCACGTGGTTAGGTATGACCTAAAAGTGGTACTGATACTTCTAGATGGCTGGGAGGGGTGCATGTGGGTCAAAAGACGTAAAGATGGTACGGATACTCCTATATGGATAGGAGTGGTGCACGTGTGCCCAGAAGGCTAGGAGTGGCGCACGTCGGTAAGGATGAACTAAAAGTGGTACTGATACTCCTAGAGGGCTAGGAGGGGTGCACGTGGGTCAGATGACGTAAAGAGGGTATGGATACTCCTAGATGGCTAGGAGGGGTGCACTTTGATCAGATGACGTAAAGAGGTATGGATACTCCTAGATAGCTAGGAGTGGTGCACGTGTGCCCAGAAGGCTAGGAGTGGCGCACGTGGTTAGGCATGACCTAAAAGTGGTACTGATACTCCTAGATAGCTGGGAGGGTGTACGTGGGTCAGATGACGTAAAGAGGGTACATACTCCTAAATGGCTAGGACGGGTCCACGGGGGTCTAGATGGATAGGATTGTCGCACGTGGTTAGGTATGTCCTAAAAGTGGTACTGATACTTCTAGATGGCTGGAAGGGGTGCATGTGGGTCAAAAGACGTAAAGATGGTACGGAAACTCCTATATGGCTAGGAGTGGTGCACGTGTGCCCAGAAGGCTAGGAGTGGCGCACGTCGGTAAGGATGACCTAAAAGTTGTATGATACTCCTAGATGGCTGGGATGGGTGCACGTGGCTCAGATGACGTAAAGAGGGTACGGATACTCCTAGATGGATAGGAGTGGCGCACTTGTTCCTAGAAGGCTAGGAGTGGTGCACGTGTTCCCGAAGGCTAGGAGTGGCGCACGTCGGTAAGGATGACCTAAAAGTGGTACTAATACTCCTAGATGGCTAGGAGGGGTGCACGTGGGTCAGATGACGTAAAGAGGGTATGGATACTCCTAGATGGCTAGGGTGGTGCACGTGTGCCCAGAAGGCTAGGAGTGGCGCACGTCGGTAAGGATGAACTAAAAGTGGTACTGATACTCCTAGATGGCTGGGAGGGGTGCACGTGCGTCAGATGACGTAAAGAGGGTATGGATACTCCTAGATGGCTAGGAGTGTGCACGTGTGCCCAGAAGGCTAGGATTGTCGCACGTGGTTAGGTATGACCTAAAAGTGGTACTGATACTCCTAGATGGCTGGGAGGGGTGCACGTGGGTCAGATGACGTAAAGAGGGTACATATACTCCTAAATGGCTAGGACGGGTCCACGGGGGTCTAGATGGATAGGATTGTCGCACGTGGTTAGGTATGACCTAAAAGTGGTACTGATACTTCTAGATGGCTGGGAGGGGTGCATGTGGGTCAAAAGACGTAAGATGGTACGGATACTCTTAGATGGCTAGGAGTGGTGCACGTGTGCCCAGAAGGCTAGGAGTGGCGCACGTCGGTAAGGATGAACTAAAAGTGGTACTGATACTCCTAGAGGGCTAGGAGGGGTGCACGTGGGTCAGATGACATAAAGAGGGTATGGATACTCCTAGATGGCTAAGAGTGGTGCACGTGTGCCCAGAAGGCTAGGAGTGGCGCACGTCGGTAAGGATGACCTAAAAGTTGTACTGATACTCCTAGATAGCTGGGAGGGTGCACGTGGCTCAGATGATGTAAAGAGTGTACGGATACTCCTAGATGGCTAGGAGTGGTGCACGTGTTCCTAGAAGGCTAGGAGTGGTGCACGTGTTCCTAGAAGGGTAGGAGTGGCGCACGTCGGTAAGGATGACCTAAAAGTGGTATTGATACTCCTAGATGGCTAGGAGGGGTGCACGTGGGTCAGATGACGTAAAGAGGGTATGGATACTCCTTGATGGCTTGGAGTGGTGCCCGTGTTCACAGAAGGCTAGGAGTGGTGCACGTGTTCCAGAAGGCTAGGAGTGGCGCACGTCGGTAAGGATGACCTAAAAGTGGTACTGATACTCCTAGATGACTGGGAGGGGTGCACGTGGGTCAGATGACGTAAAGAGGGTACGAATACTGCTACATGGCTAGGAGTGGTGCACGTGTGCCCAGAAGGCTAGGAGTGGCGCACATGGGTAAGGATGACCTAAAAGTGGTACTGATACTCCTAGATGGTTGGGAGGGGTGCACGTGGGTCAGATGACGTAAAGAGGGTATGTATACTCCTAGATGCATAGGAGTGGTGCACGTGTGCCCAGAAGGCTAGGAGTGGCGCACGTCGGCAAGGATGAACTAAAAGTGGTACTGATACTCCTAGATGGCTGGGAGGGGTGCAGTGTGTCAGATGACGTAAAGAGGGTATGGATACTCCTAGATGGCTAGGAGTGGTGCACGTGTGCCCAGAAGGCTAGGAGTGGCGCACGTGGTTAGGTATGACCTATAAAGTGGTACTGATACTCCTAGATAGCTGGGAGGGTGTACGTGGGTCAGATGACGTAAAGAGGGTACATATACTCCTAAATGGCTAGGAGGGGTCCACGGGGGTCTAGATGGATAGGATTGTCGCACGTGGTTAGGTATGACCTAAAAGTGGTACTGATACTTCTAGATGGCTGGGAGGGGTGCATGTGGGTCAAAAGACGTAAAGATGGTACGGATACTCCTATATGGCTAGGAGTGGTGCACGTGTGCCCAGAAGGCTAAGAGTGGCGCACGTCGGTAGGATGAACTAAAAGTGGTACTGACTCCTAGAGGGCTAGGAGGGGTGCACGTGGGTCAGATGACATAAAGAGGGTATGGATACTCCTAGATGGCTAGGAGGGGTGCACTTTGGTCCGATGACGTAAAGAGGGTATGGATACTCCTAGATGGCTAGGAGTGGTGCACGTGTGCCCAGAAGGCTAGGAGTGGCGCACGTGGTTAGGCATGACCTAAAAGTGGTACTGATACTCCTAGATGGGAGGGTGTACGGGGTCAGATGACGTAAAGAGGGTACATACTCCTAAATGGCTAGGAGGGTCCACGGGGGTCTAGATGGATAGGATTGTCGCACGTGGTTAGGTATGACCTAAAAGTGGTACTGATACTTCTAGATGGCTGGGAGGGGTGCATGTGGGTCAAAAGACGTAAAGATGGTACGGATACTCCTATATGGATAGGGTGGTGCACGTGTGCCCAGAAGGCTAGGAGTGGCGCACGTCGGTAAGGATGAACTAAAAGTGGTACTGATACTCCTAGAGGGCTAGGAGGGGTGCACGTGGGTCAGATGACGTAAAGAGGGTATGGATACTCTAGATGGCTAGGAGGGGTGCACTTTGATCAGATGACGAAGAGGGTATGGATACTCCTAGATAGCTAGGAGTGGTGCACGTGTGCCCAGAGGCTAGGAGTGGCGCACGTGGTTAGGCATGACCTAAAGTGGTACTGATACTCCTAGATAGCTGGGAGGGTGTACGTGGGTCAGATGACGTAAAGAGGGTACATATACTCCTAAATGGCTAGGACGGGTCCACGGGGGTCTAGATGGATAGGATTGTCGCACGTGGTTAGGTATGTCCTAAAAGTGGTACTGATACTTCTAGATGGCTGGAAGGGGTGCATGTGGGTCAAAAGACGTAAAGATGGTACGGAAACTCCTATATGGCTAGGAGTGGTGCACGTGTGCCCAGAAGGCTAGGAGTGGCGCACGTCGGTAAGGATGACCTAAAAGTTGTACTGATACTCCTAGATGGCTGGGAGGGGTGCACGTGGCTCAGATGACGTAAAGAGGGTACGGATACTCCTAGATGGATAGGAGTGGCGCACTTGTTCCTAGAAGGCTAGGAGTGGTGCACGTGTTCCCAGAAGGCTAGGAGTGGCGCACGTCGGTAAGGATGACCTAAAAGTGGTACTAATACTCCTAGATGGCTAGGAGGGGTGCACGTGGGTCAGATGACGTAAAGAGGGTATGGATACTCCTAGATGGCTAGGAGTGGTGCACGTGTGCCCAGAAGGCTAGGAGTGGCGCACGTCGGTAAGGATGAACTAAAAGTGTACTGATACTCCTAGATGGCTGGGAGGGGTGCACGTGCGTCAGATGACGTAAAGGGGTATGGATACTCCTAGATGGCTAGGAGTGGTGCACGTGTGCCCAGAAGGCTAGGATTGTCGCACGTGGTTAGGTATGACCTAAAAGTGGTACTGATACTCCTAGATGGCTGGGAGGGGTGCACGTGGGTCAGATGACGTAAAGAGGGTACATATACTCCTAAATGGCTAGGACGGGTCCACGGGGGTCTAGATGGATAGGATTGTCGCACGTGGTTAGGTATGACCTAAAAGTGGTACTGATACTTCTAGATGGCTGGGAGGGGTGCATGTGGGTCAAAAGACGTAAAGATGGTACGGATACTCTTAGATGGCTAGGAGTGGTGCACGTGTGCCCAGAAGGCTAGGAGTGGCGCACGTCGGTAAGGATGACCTAAAAGTTGTACTGATACTCCTAGATGGCTGGGAGGGGTGCACGTGGCTCAGATGACGTAAAGAGGGTACGGATACTCCTAGATGGCTAGGAGTGGTCCACGTGTTCCCAGAAGCTAGGTGTGGTGCACGTGTTCCCAGAAGGCTACGAGTGGCGCACGTCGGTAAGGATGACCTAAAAGTGGTACTGATACTCCTAGATGGCTGGGAGGGGTGCACGTGGGTCAGATGACGTAAAGAGGTACGAATACTCCTACATGGCTAGGATTGGTGCACGTGTGCCCAGAAGGCTAGGAGTGGCGCACATGGGTAAGGATGACCTAAAAGTGGTACTGATACTCCTAGATGGTTGGGAGGGGTGCACGTGGGTCAGATGACGTAAAGAGGGTATGAATACTCGTTAGAGGGCTAGGAGGGGTGCACGTGGGTCAGATGATGTAAAGAGGGTATGGATACTCCTTGATGGCTAGGAGTGGTGCCGTGTTTCCAGAAGGTAGGAGTGGTGCACGGTTCCCAGAAGGCTAGGAGTGGCGCACGTCGGTAAGGATGACTAAAAGTGGTACTGATACTCCTAGATGGCTGGGAGGGGTGCACGTGGGTCAGATGACGTAAAGAGGGTACGAATACTCCTACATGGCTAGGAGTGGTGCACGTGTGCCCAGAAGGCTAGGAGTGGCGCACATGGGTAAGGATGACCTAAAAGTGGTACTGATACTCCTAGATGGTTGGGAGGGGTGCACGTGGGTCAGATGACGTAAAGAGGGTATGGATACTCCTAGATGGATAGGAGTGGTGCACGTGTGCCCAGAAGGCTAGGAGTGGCGCACGTCGGTAAGGATGAACTAAAAGTGGTACTGATACTCCTAGATGGCTGGGAGGGGTGCACGTGCGTCAGATGACGTAAAGAGGGTATGGATACTCCTAGATGGCTAGGAGTGGTGCACGTGTGCCCAGAAGGCTAGGAGTGGCGCACGTGGTTAGGTATGACCTAAAAGTGGTACTGACTCCTAGATGGCTGGGAGGGGTGCACGTGGGTCAGATGACGTAAAGAGGGTACATATACTCCTAAATGGCTTGGAGGGGTCCACGGGGGTCTAGATGGATAGGTTTGTCGCACGTGGTTAGGTATGACCTAAAAGTGGTACTCATACTTCTAGATGGCTGGGAGGGGTGCATGTGGGTCAAAAGACGTAAAGATGGTACGGATACTCCCAGAAGGCTAGGAGTGCGCACGTCGGTAAGGATGACCTAAAAGTTGTACTGATACTCCTATAGCTGGGAGGGGTGCACGTGGCTCAGATGATGTAAAGAGTGTACGGATACTCCTAGATGGTTAGGAGTGGTGCACGTGTTCTAGAAGGCTAGAAGTGGTGCACGTGTTCCTAAGGGTAGGAGTGGCGCACGTCGGTAAGGATGACCTAAAGTGGTACTGATACTCCTAGGGCTAGGAGGGGTGCACGGGGTCAGATGACGTAAAGAGGGTATGGATACTCCTTGATGGCTTGGAGTGGTGCCGTGTTCACAGAAGGCTGGAGTGGTGCACGTGTTCCCAGAAGGCTAGGAGTGGCACAGTCGGTAAGGATGACCTAAATGTGGTACTCTCTAGATGGTTGGGAGGGGTGCACGTGGGTCAGATGACGTAAAGAGGGTATGGATACTCCTAGATGGATAGGAGTGGTGCACGTGTGCCCAGAAGGCTAGGAGTGGCGCACGTGGTTAGTCATGACTAAAAGTGGTACTGATACTCCTAGATAGCTGGGAGGGTGTACGTGGGTCAGATGACGTAAAGAGGGTACATATACTCCTAAATGGCTAGGAGGGGTCCACGGGGGTTAGATGGATAGGATTGTCGCACGTGGTTAGGTATGACCTAAAAGTGGTACTGATACTTCTAGATGGCTGGGACGGGTGCATGTGGGTCAAAAGACGTAAAGATGGTACGGATACTCCTATATGGCTAGGAGTGGTGGACGTGTGCCCAGAAGGCTAGGAGTGGCGCACGTCGGTAAGGATGACCTAAAAGTTATACTGATACTCCTAGATGGCTGGGGGGGTGCACGTGGCTCAGATGACGTAAAGAGGGTACGGATACTCCTAGATGGCTAGGAGTGGTGCACGTGTTCCTAGAAGGCTAGGAGTGGTGCACGTGTTCCCAGAAGGCTAGGAGTGGCGCACGTCGGTAAGGATGACCTAAAAGTGGTACTGATACTCCTAGATGGCTAGGAGCGGTGCACGTGGGTCAGATGACGTAAAGAGGGTATGGATACTCCAAGATGGCTAGGAGTGGTGCACGTGTGCCCAGAAGGCTAGGAGTGGCGCACGTCGGCAAGGATGAACTAAAAGTGGTACTGATACTCCTAGATGGCTGGGAGGGGTGCACGTGCGTCGATGACGTAAAGAGGGTATGGATACTCCTAGATGGCTAGGAGTGGTGCACGTGTGCCCAGAAGGCTAGGAGTGGCGCACGTGGTTAGGTATGACCTAAAAGTGGTACTGATACTAGATGGCTGGGAGGGGTGCACGTGGGTCAGATGACGTAAAGAGGGTACATATATTCCTCAATGGCTAGGAGGGGTCCACGGGGTTCTAGATGGATAGGATTGTCGCACGTGGTTAGGTATGACCTAAAAGTGGTACTCATACTTCTAGATGGCTGGGAGGGGTGCATGTGGGTCAAAAGACGTAAAGATGGTACGGATACTCCTAGATGGCTAGGAGTGGTGCACGTGTGCCCAGAAGGCTAGGAGTGGCACACGTCGGTAAGGATGACCTAAAAGTTGTACTGATATCTAGAAGGCTGGGAGGGGTGCACGTGGCTCAGATGACGTAAAGAGGGTACGGATACTCCTAGATGGCTAGGAGTGGTCCACGTGTTCCCAGAAGCTAGGAGTGGTGCACGTGTTCCCAGAAGGCTAGGAGTGGCGCACGTCGGTAAGGATGACCTAAAGTGGTACTGATACCTAGAGGGCTAGGAGGGGTACACGTGGGTCAGATGACGTAAAGAGGGTATGGATACTCCTTGATGGCTAGGAGTGGTGCCCGTGTTTCCAGAAGGCTAGGAGTGGTGCACGTGTTCCAGAAAGCTAGGAGTGGCGCACGTCGGTAAGGATGACCTAAAAGTGGTACTGATACTCCTAGATGGCTAGGAGGGGTGCACGTGGGTCGGATGACGTAAAGAGGGTACGAATACTCCTACATGGCTAGGAGTGGTGCACGTGTGCCCAGAAGGCTAGGAGTGGCGCACATGGGTAAGGATGACCTAAAAGTGGTACTGATACTCCTAGATGGTTGGTAGGGGTGCACGTGGGTCAGATGACGTAAAGAGGGTATGGATACTCCTAGATGGATAGGAGTGGTGCACGTGTGCCCAGAAGGCTAGGAGTGGCGCACGTCGGTAAGGATGAACTAAAAGTGGTACTGATACTCCTAGATGGCTGGGAGGGGTGCACGTGCGTCAGATGACGTAAAGAGGGTATGGATACTCCTAGATGGCTAGGAGTGGTGCACGTGTGCCCAGAAGGCTAGGAGTGGCGCACGTGGTTAGGTATGACCTAAAAGTGGTACTGATACTCCTAGATGGCTGGGAGGGGTGCACGTGGGTCAGATGACGTAAAGAGGGTACATATACTCCTAAATGGCTTGGAGGGGTCCACGGGGGTCTAGATGGATAGGTTTGTCGCACGTGGTTAGGTATGACCTAAAAGTGGTACTCATACTTCTAGATGGCTGGGAGGGGTGCATGTGGGTCAAAAGACGTAAAGATGGTACGGATACTCCCAGAAGGCTAGGAGTGGCGCACGTCGGTAAGGATGACCTAAAAGTTGTACTGATACTCCTATATAGCTGGGAGGGGTGCACGTGGCTCAGATGATGTAAAGAGTGTACGGATACTCCTAGATGGTTAGGAGTGGTGCACGTGTTCCTAGAAGGCTAGAAGTGGTGCACGTGTTCCTAGAAGGGTAGGAGTGGCGCACGTCGGTAAGGATGACCTAAAAGTGGTACTGATACTCCTAGATGGCTAGGAGGGTGTGCACGTGGGTCAGATGACGTAAAGAGGGTATGGATACTCCTTGATGGCTTGGAGTGGTGCCCGTGTTCACGAAGGCTAGGAGCGGTGCACGTGTTCCCAGAAGGCTAGGAGTGGCACACGTCGTAAGGATGACCTAAATTGGTACTGATACTCCTAGATGGTTGGGAGGGGTGCACGTGGGTCAGATGACGTAAAGAGGGTATGGATACTCCTAGATGGATAGGAGTGGTGCACGTGTGCCCAGAAGGCTAGGAGTGGCGCACGTGGTTAGTCATGACTAAAAGTGGTACTGATACTCCAGATAGCTGGGAGGGTGTTCGTGGGTCAGATTACGTAAAGAGGGTACATATACTCCTAAATGGCTAGGAGGGGTCACGGGGGTCTAGATGGATAGGATTGTCGCACGTGGTTAGGTATGACCTAAAAGTGGTACTGATACTTCTAGATGGCTGGGACGGGTGCATGTGGGTCAAAAGACGTAAAGATGGTACGGATACTCTATATGGCTAGGAGTCGTGGACGTGTGCCCAGAAGGCTAGGAGTGGCGCAGTCGGTAAGGATGACCTAAAAGTTATACTGATACTCCTAGATGGCTGGGAGGGTGCACGTGGCTCAGATGACGTAAAGAGGGTACGGATACTCCTAGATGGCTAGGAGTGGTGCACGTGTTCCTAGAAGGCTAGGAGTGGTGCATGTGTTCCAGAAGGCTAGGAGTGGCGCACGTCGGTAAGGATGACCTAAAAGTGGTACTGACTCCTAGATGGTTGGAGGGTGCACGTGGGTCAGATGACGTAAAGAGGGTATGGATACTCCAGATGGCTAGGAGTGGTGCAGTGTGCCCAGAAGGCTAGGAGTGGCGCACGTCGGCAAGGATGAACTAAAAGTGGTACTGATACCTAGATGGCTGGGAGGGGTGCACGTGCGTCAGATGACGTAAAGAGGGTATGGATACTCCTAGATGGCTAGGAGTGGTGCACGTGTGCCCAGAAGGCTAGGATTGTCGCACGTGGTTAGGTATGACCTAAAAGTGGTACTGATACTCCTAGATGGCTGGGAGGGGTGCACGTGGGTCAGATGACGTAAGAGGGTACATATACTCCTAAATGGCTAGAGGGGTCCACGGGGGTCTAGATGGATAGGATTGTCGCACGTGGTTAGGTTGACCTAAAAGTGGTACTCATACTTCTAGATGGCTGGGAGGGGTGCATGTGGGTCAAAAGACGTAAAGATGGTAGGATACTCCTATATGGCTAGAGTGGTGCACGTGTGCCCAGAAGGCTAGGAGTGGCGCACGTCGGTAAGGATGACCTAAAAGTTGTACTGATACTCGTAGATAGCTGGGAGGGGTGCACGTGGCTCACATGATGTAAAGAGTGTACGGATACTCCTAGATGGATAGGAGTGGTGCACGTGTTCCTAGAAGACTAGGAGTGGTGCACGTGTTCCTAGAAGGGTAGGAGTGGCGCATGTCGGTAAGGATGACCTAAAAGTGGTACTGATACTCCTAGATGGCTAGGAGGGGTGCACGTGGGTCAAAGAGGGTATGGATACTCCTTGATGGCTTGGAGTGGTGCCCGTGTTCACAGAAGGCTAGGAGTGGTGCACGTGTTCCAGAAGGCTAGGAGTGGCGCACGTCGGTAAGGATGACCTAAAAGTGGTACAGATACTCCTAGATGGCTGGGAGGGGTGCACGTGGGTCAGATGACGTAAAGAAGGTACGAATACTCCTACATGGCTAGGAGTGGTGCACGTGTGCCCAGAAGGCTAGGAGTGGCGCACATGGGTAAGGATGACCTAAAAGTGGTACTGATACTCCTAGATGGTTGGGAGGGGTGCACGTGGGTCAGATGACGTAAAGAGGGTATGGATACTCCTAGATGGATAGGAGTGGTGCACGTGTGCCCAGAAGGCTAGGAGTGGCGCACGTCGGCAAGGATGAACTAAAAGTGGTACTGATACTCCTAGATGGCTGGGAGGGGTGCACGTGCGTCAGATGACGTAAAGAGGGTATGGATACTCCAAGATGGCTAGGAGTGGTGCACGTGTGCCCAGAAGGCTAGGAGTGGCTCACGTGGTTAGGTATGACCTAAAAGTGGTACTGATATCCTAGATAGCTGGGAGGGTGTACGTGGGTCAGATGACGTAAAGAGGGTACATATTCCTAAATGGCTAGGAGGGGGTCCACGGGGGTCTAGATGGATAGGATTGTCGCACGTGGTTAGGTATGACCTAAAAGTGGTACTCATACTTCTAGATGGCTGGGAGTGGTGCATGTGGGTCAAAAGACGTAAAGATGGTACGGATACTCCAGAAGGCTAGGAGTGGCGCACGTCGGTAAGGATGACCTAAAAGTTATACTGATACTTCTAGATGGCTGGGAGGGGTGCACGTGGCTCAGATGACGTAAAGAGGGTACGGATACTCCTAGAAGGCTAGGGTGGTGCACGTGTTCCTAGAAGGCTAGGAGTGGTGCACGTGGCTCAGATGACGTAAATAGGGTACGGATACTCCTAGATTGCTAGGAGTGGTGCACGTGTTCCTAGAAGGCTAGGAGTGGCGCACGTCGGTAAGGATGACGTAAAAGTGGTACTGATACTAGATGGCTAGGAGGGGTGCACGTGGGTCATATGACGTAAGAGGGTATGGATACTCCAAGATGGCTAGGAGTGGTGCACGTGTTCCTAGAAGGCTAGGAGTGGTGCACGTGGCTCAGATGACGTAAAGAGGGTATGGATACTCCTAGTGGCTAGGAGTGGTGCACGTGTGCCCAGAAGGCTAGGATTGTCGCACGTGGGTCAGATGACGTAAAGAAGGTACATATACTCCTAAATGGCTAGGAGGGGTCCACGGGGGTCTAGATGGATAGGATTGTCGCACGTGGTTAGGTATGACCTAAAAGTGGTACTCATACTTCTAGATGGCTGGGAGGGGTACATGTGGGTCAAAAGACGTAAAGATGGTACGGATACTCCTATATGGCTAGGAGTGGTGCACGTGTGCCCAGAAGGCTAGGAGTGGCGCACGTTGGTAAGGATGACCTAAAAGTTATGCTGATACTCCTAGATGGCTGGGAGGGGTGCACGTGGCTCAGATGACGTAAAGAGGGTACGGATACTCCTAGATGGCTAGGAGTGGTGCACGTGTTCCTAGAAGGCTAGGAGTGGTGCACGTGTTCCAGAAGGCTAGGAGTGGCGCACGTCGGTAAGGATGACCTAAAGTGGTACTGATACTCCTAGATGGCTAGGAGGGGTGCACGTGGGTCAGATGACGTAAAGAGGGTATGGATACTCCAAGATGGCTAGGAGTGGTGCACGTGTGCCCAGAAGGCTAGGAGTGGCGCACGTCGGTAAGGATGAACTAAAAGTGGTACTGATATCCTAGATGGCTGGGAGGGGTGCCGTGCGTCAGATGACGTAAAGAGGGTATGGATACTCCTAGATGGCTAGGAGTGGTGCACGTGTGCCCAGAAGGCTAGGATTGTCGCACGTGGTTAGGTATGATCTAAAAGTGGTACTGATACTCCTAGATGGCTGGGAGGGGTGCACGTGGGTCAGATGACGTAAAGAAGGTACATATACTCCTAAATGGCTAGGAGGGGTCCACGGGGGTCTAGATGGATAGGATTGTCGCACGTGGTTAGGTATGACCTAAAAGTGGTACTCATACTTCTAGATGGCTGGGAGGGGTACATGTGGGTCAAAAGACGTAAAGATGGTACGGATACTCCTATATGGCTAGGAGTGGTGCACGTGTGCCCAGAAGGCTAGGAGTGGCGCACGTCGGTAAGGATGACCTAAAGTTATACTGATACTCCTAGATGGCTGGGAGGGGTGCAAGTGGCTCAGATGACGTAAAGAGGGTACGGATACTCCTAGATGGCTAGGAGTGGTGCACGTGTTCCTAGAGGCTAGAGTGGTGCACGTGTTCCAGAAGGCTAGGAGTGGCGCACGTCGGTAAGGATGACCTAAAAGTGGTACTGATACTCCTAGATGGCTAGGAGGGGTGCACTTGGGTCATATGACGTAAAGAGGGTATGGATACTCCAAGATGGCTAGGAGTGGTGCACGTGTGCCCAGAAGGCTAGGAGTGGCGCATGTCGGTAAGGATGAACTAAAAGTGGTACTGATACTCTAGATGGCTGGGAGGGGTGCACGTGCGTCAGATGACGTAAGAGGGTATGGATACTCCTAGATGGCTAGGAGTGGTGCACGTGTGCCCAGAAGGCTAGGAGTGGCGCACGTGGTTAGGTATGACCTAAAAGTGGTACTGATACTCCTAGATGGCTGGGAGGGGTGCACGTGGTCAGATGACGTAAAGAAGGTACATATACTCCTAAATGGCTAGGAGGGGTCCACGGGGGTCTAGATGGATAGGATTGTCGCACGTGGTTAGGTATGACCTAAAAGTGGTACTCATACTTCTAGATGGCTGGGAGGGGTGCATGTGGGTCAAAAGACGTAAAGATGGTACGGATACTCCTAGATGGCTAGAGTGGTGCACGTGTGCCCAGAAGGCTAGGAGTGGTGCACGTCGGTAAGGATGACCTAAAAGTTGTACTGATACTCCTAGATGGCTGGGAGGGGTGCACGTGGCTCAGATGACGTAAAGAGGGTACGGATACTCCTAGATCGCTAGGAGTGGTCCACGTGTTCCCAGAAGCTAGGAGTGGTGCACGTGGGTCAGATGACGTAAAGAGGGTATGGATAGTCCTTGATGGCTAGGAGTGGTGCCCGTGTTTCCTGAAGGCTAGGAGTGGTGCACGTGTTCCCAGAAGGCTAGGAGTGGCGCACGTCGGTAAGGATGACCTAAAAGTGGTACTGATACTCCTAGATGGCTGGGAGGGGTGCACGTGGGTCGGATGACGTAAAGAGGGTACGAATACTCCTACATGGCTAGGAGTGGTGCACGTGTGCCCAGAAGGCTAGGAGTGGCGCACATGGGTAAGGATGACCTAAAAGTGGTACTGATACTCCTAGATTGATATGGGCACGACGGAGGAGGTGCAGCCCAATTTCAGGACTCCACCAAGTTAGGCGTTCCATTAGTCGTGTCGTTGTTATTTTAATAATTAGTTTTTATAATTATGTGAGTTGGGTTTGGGCCTGTCCAACCCAACAAGGTCGGTACTGTAGCTACAGTATGCCGCTACAGTACACCCCACCTCATCCATATAAGGGGCTGGGGGCGCATTAGGTTAGGGTTAGCTTGAGTTTAGATTAAAAAACAGTCCATAGACTTTGAGCTCGTTGGTGAAGCATCCCTCCGGGGACGGCGATGCCGTGTTATCAATAAAGATTGCTGCGAGGGTGCTTGTGTTCATCAAGTGTTATCGTGCTGTGGTTAGAGGCGTGGTGATCTTCATCACGTTGCTTGCTGGATTCGTTCCTCTTCTCCAGGTTTGCGTTCATCGTGTAATTGGGAGAATTATTACCTTGGTTGTCTCGCTGTGAAAGATCGGGCAAAACTCTAGGATCGACGGGGTTGATCCTTATCATGTGGTATCAGATTTCTGGGTTGCTCACAGTGAGGTTGTGTTGATCGATCTCATCTAGATCGGTTGACTGGAGGAGTTTGATTGGAGGCTCTTGCGCAGATTGATTTGCTTGGAGGAGATCGTGCATTGAGGCTGCAGATTGCTGTTGCGTTTGTGTAGATTGGTTTCCGGTTAGATCGATTTGTGTGGAGGCTGCTAGAGGATTCAAGGAAGGAAGGAGAACGTGCTGCAGATTCGCGATCTACTGTAGCTACAGTACCGCGAAGAAAAAAATAAATCTGGAGTACGTACTAGTCCAGATCGGATCAGGAATAGGAAAGGCAGGATCGGATTGTCTTCATACAGAAAAGGATCGGAGGAGATCACGTATTGGGAAAGGACTTTCCTAGATTTTCGTGGCTATTTTTCCTTCCGTTGTTTCAGATCAGAAATAAAAAGCTAGAGGCAATTTCGGATCAGAAACAGAAAAGGAAAGGGATTATCTCGTATTTATTTGTTCCGGATTTTGTGGGATTACTTCCGTTCAGAAAAGGAAAGGAAATAGATTCGGTTCAGATCCGAAATTGGTGGTGAACCTGAGGAAATATTTTGACACGGTTTGTTACGTACAGATCGGACTGAGCGCAGCAATTCTGTGCGTATACGTGAAAAAAAAAAGTAGTTGGCTACGTGTTGGCTCAGGTCTGATTGGTTGGGCTGAATCGAGAGTGTTCCGGCCGTGAGATTTTGTTTGGAGATTTCAGCTGAGTTCTGATCGGATTGGTAAAAAAAAAGGAAACCACGAAATTACTGTAGCAGCTACAGTATCGCGAGGAAGACATTCAGAAAATGGTTTCGTCAAGGTCTGATCGTGTGACGGACAAATCTGACGACGTGTACCATGACTACACTACTGTTGTCATCGGTTTGGCACTTGATTCCGCAAACATAAAATGGAGGTTGGAGAGTTCCGCGACACGCACGGAGTATCAGTCTTGGGAAAGACATGGACCGTGGTTTCGAGAGATGCCGTACACTCGACCGCAAGTTTGGTGGTCATAATGAATATGTTCTTGCACGTAGGCGTGTGGATGAGCAAGTGGCTAGTTGGTGGAGTGACGAGAGATCTGCGAAAGGCATTGCAGGTGGAACATCTAGTTGGGAAGAATTCAAACAATTTCTGCGTTCTAGATTTTTGGAGAGGTCCACGGAGCTGGACAAGGTGGTTATCCCTGAGGATGTTGTACCATTGAGTGGGCTGAATATGCAACTCAAGAGAGTACATGATGATACTTGTATGACAGCGGATAGAGGCCAGCGTTGGAATTTATTTCAGGCGCAGTGCATGATCAAAGGCAAAGCATGCAAGTTGATGATTGACAGTGGTAGCTACTGTAATGGCATTAGCAAGGCGGTTGTGGAAGCTTTGGGTTTATCCACATGGCGTATTCCAGAGCCGAGGCATGTTGAGTGGGTGAATAGCTGTGGTATGATGAAGATTACTCACAAGGTGCGTGTGCCATTTACAGTTGGTGATATGTTGATGAGGTCGAATGTGATGTGTTGCCATTGGAGGTGTGTGGGCTGTTACTTGGTCGTCCATGGCAGTATGATCGTAATGCTTTACATGCTGGGAGAGCAAATACATATTCTTTTGTGCATGATGGTAAGCAGCGGATTTTGAAGCCTATGAGAGATGATCAAATCAGTCCGATGTGGTGTGGTGCGCAAGGAGAAGTTGCATAAAGCTAAGCCAAAGCCAAGCTAGTTAAATTGCAGCAAGAGGAGCATGATGCAAGGAGCGTTGATACTGAAACTGATTCAGCCGTGCATGTAGATGACGAGCCAGTTGTTCTTGTTGGTGACAAGCCGGTTGAAGGCAAGCCTCTTATTGATGAGAGAAGGATATTGAAGCATGTGTTCCAGTTCGTGTTGACATGGGTGTTCAGACCGATGACGGTGGTGCTGATCGTGTTTCGTTGCATATGGTGCCGCGGATAGTTAGCCACAGTTTTGTGAGAACACCTCGGGTTTTGTTGGAGCAGCGTACGTGTGCATAAAGGCAAGGATGGACGTGTTCGTCAATTGTGTGGCCCAGGCATTACTTATCTTGTGCAGGGTCGTGCAAAGAAGGTTCATGTTCGGCAACACGAGGTTCCAACAAGAGTTGAGAAGAAGAAGTGGTGGCGCCTAGGTCCAAGCTCATGTGGAGAAGAAAAGAGGTGCAGACGCCTAAGACTGTATCAAGTCGAGCAGGCCGAGCGGGAGGATGTGGTGAGGAAGGCAAGCGAGACTTGAAGATGGCGAAGACGCGTGATGTTGTTGCTGATATCACGCCACCTTTTCGAGCCGACCCTCAAGCGTTGAGGACAACGCTTCTTGAAGGGGGGGAGGATGATATGGGCACGACGGAGGAGGTGCAGCCCAATTTCAGGACTCCACCAAGTTAGGCGTTCCATTAGTGTGTCGTTGTTATTTTTAATAATTAGTTTTTATAATTATGTGAGTTGGGTTTGGGCCTGTCCAACCCAACAAGGTCGGTACTGTAGCTACAGTATGCCGCTACAGTACACCCCCCATCATATAAGGGGCTGGGCGCATTAGGTTAGGGTTAGCTTGAGTTTAGATTAAAAAACAGTCCATAGACTTTGAGCTCGTTGGTGAAGCATCCCTCCGGGGACGGCGATGCCGTGTTATCAATAAAGATTGCTGCGAGGGTGCTTGTGTTCATCAAGTGTTATCGTGCTGTGGTTAGAGGCGTGGTGATCTTCATCACGTTGCTTGCTGGATTCGTTCCTCTTCTCCAGGTTTGCGTTCATCGTGTAATTGGGAGAATTATTACCTTGGTTGTCTCGCTGTGAAAGATCGGGCAAAACTCATAGGATCGACGGGGTTGATCCGTATCATAGATGGTTGGGAGGGGTGCATGTGGGTCACATGACGTAAAGAGGGTATGGATACTCCTAGATGGATAGGAGTGGTGCACGTGTGCCCAGAAGGCTAGGAGTGGCACACGTCGGTAAGGATGAACTAAAAGTGGTACTGATACTCCTAGATGGCTGGGAGGGGTGCACGTGCGTCAGATGACGTAAAGAGGGTATGGATACTCCTAGATGTCTAGGAGTGGTGCACGTGTGCCCAGAAGGCTAGGAGTGGCGCACGTGGTTAGGTATGACCTAAAAGTGGTACTGATACTCCTAGATGGCTGGGAGGGGTGCACGTGGGTCAGATGACGTAAAGAGGGTACATATACTCCTAAATGGCATGGAGGGGTCCACGGGGGTCTAGATGGATAGGATTGTCGCACGTGGTTAGGTATGACCTAAAAGTGGTACTCATACTTCTAGATGGCTGGGAGGGGTGCATGTGGGTCAAAAGACGTAAAGATGGTACGGATACTCCCAGAAGGCTAGGAGTGGCGCACGTCGGTAAGGATGACTTAAAAGTTGTACTGATACTCCTAGATAGCTGGGAAGGGTGCACGTGGCTCAGATGATGTAAAGAGTGTACGGATACTCATAGATTGCTAGGAGTGGTGCACGTGTTCCTAGAAGGCTAGGAGTGGTGCACGTGTTCCTAGAAGGGTAGGAGTGGCGCACGTCGGTAAGGATGACCTAAAAGTGGTACAGATACTCCTAGATGGCTAGGAGGGGTGCATGTGGGTCAAAAGACGTAAAGATGGTTACGGATACTCCTAGATGGCTAGGAGTGGTGCAGGTGTGCCCAGAAGGCTAGGAGTGGCGCACGTCGGTAAGGATGACCTAAAAGTTGTACTGATACTCCTAGATGGCTGGGAGGGGTGCACGTGGCTCAGATGACGTAAAGAGGGTACGAATACTCCTAGATGGCTAGGAGTGGTCCACGTGTTCCCAGAAGCTAGGAGTGGTGCACGTGGGTCAGATGACGTAAAGAGGGTATGGATACTCCTTGATGGCTAGGAGTGGTGCCCGTGTTTCCTGAAGGCTAGGAGTGGTGCACGTGTTCCAGAAGGCTAGGAGTGGCGCACGTCGGTAAGGATAACCTAAAAGTGGTACTGATACTCCTAGATGGCTGGGAGGGGTGCACGTGAGTCGGATGACGTAAAGAGGGTACGAATACTCCTACATGGCTAGGAGTGGTGCACGTGTGCCCAGAAGGCTAGGAGTGGCGCACATGGGTAGGATGACCTAAAAGTGGTACTGATACTCCTAGATGGTTGGGAGGGGTACATTACTCCTGAATGGCTTGGAGGGGTCCACGGGGGTCTAGATGGATAGGATTGTCGCACGTGGTTAGGTATGACCTAAAAG
Source organism: Poa pratensis (assembly GCA_947311845.1). Lineage (NCBI taxonomy): Eukaryota > Viridiplantae > Streptophyta > Magnoliopsida > Poales > Poaceae > Poa > Poa pratensis. The sequence continues at coordinate 604,452 of CAMZMU010000026.1, forward strand.
TGGTACTCATACTTCTAGATGGCTGGGAGGGGTGCATGTGGGTCAAAAGACGTAAAGATGGTACGGATACTCCCAGAAGGCTAGGAGTGGCGCACGTCGGTAAGGATGACCTAAAAGTTGTACTGATACTCCTAGATAGCTGGGAGGGGTGCACGTGGCTCAGATGATGTAAAGAGGGTATGGATACTCCTTGATGGCTTGGAGTGGTGCCCGTGTTCACAGAAGGCTAGGAGTGGTGCACGTGTTCCCAGAAGGCTAGGAGTGGCGCACGTCGGTAAGGATGACCTAAAAGTGGTACTGATACTCCTAGATGGCTAGGAGTGGTGCACGTGTTCCTAGAAGGGTAGGAGTGGCGAACGTCGGTAAGGATGACCTAAAAGTGGTACTGATACTCCTAGATGGTTGGGAGGGGTGCACGTGGGTCAGATGACGTAAAGAAGGTATGGATACTCCTAGATGGCTAGGAATGGTGCAGTGTGCCCAGAAGGCTAGGAGTGGCACACGTCGGTAAGGATGACCTAAAAGTGGTACTGATACTCCTAGATGGCTGGGAGGGGTGCACGTGGGTCAGATGATGTAAAGAGGGTACGTATACTTCTAGATGGCTAGGAGGATCCACGGGGGTCCAGATGGATAGGATTGTCGCACGTGGTTAGGTATGACCTAAAAGTGGTACTGATACTTCTAGATGGCTGGGAGGGGTGCATGTGGGTCAGATGAGGTAAAGAAGGTACATATACTCCTAAATGGCTAGGAGGGGTCCACGGGGGTCTAGATGGATAGGATTGTCGCACGTGGTCAGGTATGACCTAAAAGTGGTACTCATACTTCTAGATGGCTGGGAGGGGTACATGTGGGTCAAAAGACGTAAAGATGGTACGGATATCCTATATGGCTAGGAGTGGTGCACGTGTGCCCAGAAGGCTAGGAGTGGCGCACGTCGGTAAGGATGACCTAAAAGTTATACTGATACTCTAGATGGCTGGGAGGGGTGCACGTGGCTCAGATGACGTAAAGAGGGTACGGATACTCCTAGATGGTAGGAGTGGTGCACGTGTTCCTAGAAGGCTAGGAGTGGTGCACGTGTTCCCAGAAGGCTAGGAGTGGCGCACGTCGGTAAGGATGACCTAAAAGTGGTACTGATACTCCTAGATGGCTAGGAGGGGTGCACGTGGGTCAGATGACGTAAAGAGGGTTATGGATACTCCAAGATGGCTAGGAGTGGTGCACGTGTGCCCAGAAGGCTAGGAGTGGCGCACGTCGGTAAGGATGAACTAAAAGTGGTACTGATACTCCTAGATGGCTGGGAGGGGTGCACGTGGCTCAGATGACGTAAAGAGGGTACGAATACTCCTAGATGGCTAGGAGTGGTCCACGTGTTCCTAGAAGCTAGGAGTGGTGCACGTGGGTCAGATGACGTAAAGAGGGTATGGATACTCCTTGATGGCTAGGAGTGGTGCCCGTGTTTCCTGAAGGCTAGGAGTGGTGCACGTGTTCCCAGAAGGCTAGGAGTGGCGCACGTCGGTAAGGATAACCTAAAAGTGGTACTGATACTCCTAGATGGCTGGGAGGGGTGCACGTGAGTCGGATGACGTAAAGAGGGTACGAATACTCCTACATGGCTAGGAGTGGTGCACGTGTGCCCAGAAGGCTAGGAGTGGGCACATGGGTAAGGATGACCTAAAAGTGGTACTGATACTCCTAGATGGTTGGGAGGGGTACATATACTCCTAAATGGCTTGGAGGGGTCCACGGGGGTCTAGATGGATAGGATTGTCGCACGTGGTTAGGTATGACCTAAAAGTGGTACTCATACTTCTAGATGGCTGGGAGGGGTGCATGTGGGTCAAAAGACGTAAAGATGGTACGGATACTCCCAGAAGGCTAGGAGTGGCGCACGTCGGTAAGGATGACCTAAAAGTTGTACTGATACTCCTAGATAGCTGGGAGGGGTGCACGTGGCTCAGATGATGTAAAGAGGGTATGGATACTCCTTGATGGCTTGGAGTGGTGCCCGTGTTCACAGAAGGCTAGGAGTGGTGCACGTGTTCCCAGAAGGCTAGGAGTGGCGCACGTCGGTAAGGATGACCTAAAAGTGGTACTGATACTCCTAGATGGCTAGGAGTGGTGCACGTGTTCCTAGAAGGGTAGGAGTGGCGAACGTCGGTAAGGATGACCTAAAAGTGGTACTGATACTCCTAGATGGTTGGGAGGGGTGCACGTGGGTCAGATGACGTAAAGAAGGTATGGATACTCCTAGATGGCTAGGAATGGTGCACGTGTGCCCAGAAGGCTAGGAGTGGCACACGTCGGTAAGGATGACCTAAAAGTGGTACTGATACTCCTAGATGGCTGGGAGGGGTGCACGTGGGTCAGATGATGTAAAGAGGGTACGTATACTTCTAGATGGCTAGGAGGGATCCACGGGGGTCCAGATGGATAGGATTGTCGCACGTGGTTAGGTATGACCTAAAAGTGGTACTGATACTTCTAGATGGCTGGGAGGGGTGCATGTGGGTCAGATGAGGTAAAGAAGGTACATATACTCCTAAATGGCTAGGAGGGGTCCACGGGGGTCTAGATGGATAGGATTGTCGCACGTGGTTAGGTATGACCTAAAAGTGGTACTCATACTTCTAGATGGCTGGGAGGGGTACATGTGGGTCAAAAGACGTAAAGATGGTACGGATACTCCTATATGGCTAGGAGTGGTGCACGTGTGCCCAGAAGGCTAGGAGTGGCGCACGTCGGTAAGGATGACCTAAAAGTTATACTGATACTCCTAGATGGCTGGGAGGGGTGCACGTGGCTCAGATGACGTAAAGAGGGTACGGATACTCCTAGATGGTAGGAGTGGTGCACGTGTTCCTAGAAGGCTAGGAGTGGTGCACGTGTTCCCAGAAGGCTAGGAGTGGCGCACGTCGGTAAGGATGACCTAAAAGTGGTACTGATACTCCTAGATGGCTAGGAGGGGTGCACGTGGGTCAGATGACGTAAAGAGGGTATGGATACTCCAAGATGGCTAGGAGTGGTGCATGTGTGCCCAGAAGGCTAGGAGTGGCGCACGTCGGTAAGGATGAACTAAAAGTGGTACTGATACTCCTAGATGGCTGGGAGGGGTGCACGTGCGTCAGCTGACGTAAAGAGGGTATGGATACTCCTAGATGGCTAGGAGTGGTGCACGTGTGCCAGAAGGCTAGGATTGTCGCACGTGGTTAGGTATGATCTAAAAGTGGTACTGATACTCCTAGATGGCTGGGAGGGGTGCACGTGGGTCAGATGACGTAAAGAAGGTACATATACTCCTAAATGGCTAGGAGGGGTCCACGGGGGACTAGATGGATAGGATTGTCGCACGTGGTTTGGTATGACCTAAAAGTGGTACTCATACTTCTAGATGGCTGGGAGGGGTGCATGTGGGTCAAAAGACGTAAAGATGGTACGGATACTCCTAGATGGCTAGGAGTGGTGCAGGTGTGCCCAGAAGGCTAGGAGTGGCGCACGTCGGTAAGGATGACCTAAAAGTTGTACTGATACTCCTAGATGGCTGGGAGGGGTGCACGTGGCTCAGATGACGTAAAGAGGGTACGCATACTCCTAGATGGCTAGGAGTGGTCCACGTGTTCCCAGAAGCTAGGAGTGGTGCACGTGGGTCAGATGACGTAAAGAGGGTATGGATACTCCTTGATGGCTAGGAGTGGTGCCCGTGTTTCCAGAAGGCTAGGAGTGGTGCACGTGTTCCCAGAAGGCTAGGAGTGGCGCACGTCGGTAAGGATGACCTAAAAGTGGTACTGATACTCCTAGATGGCTGGGAGGGGTGCACGTGGGTCGGATGACGTAAAGAGGGTACGAATACTCCTACATGGCTAGGAGTGGTGCACGTGTGCCCAGAAGGCTAGGAGTGGCGCACATGGGTAAGGATGACCTAAAAGTGGTACTGATACTCCTAGATGGTTGGGAGGGTGCACGTGGGTCAAATGACGTAAAGAAGGTATGGATACTCCTAGATGGCTAGGAATGATGCACGTGTGCCAGAAGGCTAGGAGTGGCGCACGTCGGTAAGGATGACCTAAAAGTGGTACTGATACTCCTTGATGGCTGGGAGGGGTGCACGTGGGTCAGATGATGTAAAGAGGGTACGTATACTCCTAGATGGCTAGGAGGGATCCACGGGGGTCCAGATGGATAGGATTGTCGCATGTGGTTAGGTATGACCTAAAAGTGGTACTGATACTTCTAGATGGCTGGGAGGGGTGCATGTGGGTCAAAAGACGTAAAGAGGGTTCGGATACTCCTATATGGCTAGGAGTGGTGCACGTGTGCCCAGAAGGCTAGGAGTGGCGCACGTCGGTAAGGATGAACTAAAGTGGTACTGATACTCCTAGATGGCTGGGAGGGGTGCACGTGCGTCAGATGACGTAAAGAGGGTATGGATACTCCTAGATGGCTAGGAGTGGTGCACGTGTGCCCAGAAGGCTAGGATTGTCGCACGTGGTTAGGTATGATCTAAAGTGGTACTGATACTCCTAGATGGCTGGGAGGGGTGCACGTGGGTCAGATGACGTAAAGAAGGTACATATACTCCTAAATGGCTAGGAGGGGTCCACGGGGGACTAGATGGATAGGATTGTCGCACGTGGTTTGGTATGACCTAAAAGTGGTACTCATACTTCTAGATGGCTGGGAGGGGTGCATGTGGGTCAAAAGACGTAAAGATGGTACGGATACTCCTAGATGGCTAGGAGTGGTGCAGGTGTGCCCAGAAGGCTAGGAGTGGCGCACGTCGGTAAGGATGACCTAAAAGTTGTACTGATACTCCTAGATGGCTGGGAGGGGTGCACGTGGCTCAGATGACGTAAAGAGGGTACGCATACTCCTAGATGGCTAGGAGTGGTCCACGTGTTCCCAGAAGCTAGGAGTGGTGCACGTGGGTCAGATGACGTAAAGAGGGTATGGATACTCCTTGATGGCTAGGAGTGGTGCCCGTGTTTCCAGAAGGCTAGGAGTGGTGCACGTGTTCCCAGAAGGCTAGGAGTGGCGCACGTCGGTAAGGATGACCTAAAAGTGGTACTGATACTCCTAGATGGCTGGGAGGGGTGCACGTGGGTCGGATGACGTAAAGAGGGTACGAATACTCCTACATGGCTAGGAGTGGTGCACGTGTGCCCAGAAGGCTAGGAGTGGCACACATGGGTAAGGATGACCTAAAAGTGGTACTGATACTCCTAGATGGTTGGGAGGGGTGCACGTGGGTCAAATGACGTAAAGAAGGTATGGATACTCCTAGATGGCTAGGAATGATGCACGTGTGCCCAGAAGGCTAGGAGTGGCGCACGTCGGTAAGGATGACCTAAAAGTGGTACTGATACTCCTAGATGGCTGGGAGGGGTGCACGTGGGTCAGATGATGTAAAGAGGGTACGTATACTCCTAGATGGCTAGGAGGGATCCACGGGGGTCCAGATGGATAGGATTGTCGCATGTGGTTAGGTATGACCTAAAAGTGGTACTGATACTTCTAGATGGCTGGGAGGGGTGCATGTGGGTCAAAAGACGTAAAGAGGGTTCGGATACTCCTATATGGCTAGGAGTGGTGCACGTGTGCCCAGAAGGCTAGGAGTGGCGCACGTCGGTAAGGATGAACTAAAAGTGGTACTGATACTCCTAGATGGCTGGGAGGGGTGCACGTGCGTCAGATGACATAAAGAGTGTATGGATACTCCTAGATGGCTAGGAGTGGTGCACGTGTGCCCAGAAGGCTAGGAGTGGCGCACGTGGTTAGGTATGACCTAAAAGTGGTACTGATACTCCTAGATGGCTGGGAGGGGTGCACGTGGGTCAGATGACGTAAAGAGGGTACATATACTCCTAAATGGCTTGGAGGGGTCCACGGGGGTCTAGATGGATAGGATTGTCGCACGTGGTTAGGTATGACCTAAAAGTGGTACTCATACTTCTAGATGGCTGGGAGAGGTGCATGTGGGTCAAAAGACGTAAAGATGGTACGGATACTCCCAGAAGGCTAGGAGTGGCGCACGTCGGTAAGGATGATCTAAAAGTTGTACTGATACTGCTAGATAGCTGGGAGGGGTGCACGTGGCTCAGATGATGTAAAGAGTGTACGGATACTCCTAGATGGTTCGGAGTGGTGCACGTGTTCCTAGAAGGCTAGGAGTGGCGCACGTCGGTAAGGATGACCTAAAAGTTATACTGATACTCCTAGATGGCTGGGAGGGGTGCACGTGGCTCAGATGACGTAAAGAGGGTACGGATACTCCTAGATGGCTAGGAGTGGTGCACGTGTTCCTAGAAGGCTAGGAGTGGTGCACGTGTTCCCAAAAGGCTAGGAGTGGCGCACGTCGGTAAGATGACCTAAAAGTGGTACTGATACTCCTGGATGGCTAGGAGGGGTGCACGTGGGTCAGATGACGTAAAGAGGGTACGGATACTCCTTGATGGCTTGGAGTGGTGCTCGTGTTCACAGAAGGCTAGGAGTGGTGCACGTGTTCCCAGAAGGCTAGGAGTGGCGCACGTCGGTAAGGATGAACTAAAAGTGGTACTGATACTCCTAGATGGCTGGGAGGGGTGCACGTCCGTCAGATGACATAAAGAGTGTATGGATACTCCTAAATGGCTAGGAGTGGTGCACGTGGTTAGGTATGACCTAAAAGTGGTACTCATACTCCTAGATGGCTGGGAGGGGTGCACGTGGGTCAGATGACGTAAAGAGGGTACATATACTCCTAAATGGCTTGGAGGGGTCCACGGGGGTCTAGATGGATAGGATTGTCGCACGTGGTTAGGTATGACCTAAAAGTGGTACTCATACTTCTAGATGGCTGGGAGGGGTGCATGTGGGTCAAAAGACGTAAAGATGGTACGGATACTCCAGAAGGCTAGGAGTGGCGCACGTCGGTAAGGATGACCTAAAAGTTGTACTGATACTCCTAGATAGCTGGGAGGGGTGCACGTGGCTCAGATGATGTAAAGAGGGTATGGATACTCCTTGATGGCTTGGAGTGGTGCCCGTGTTCACAGAAGGCTAGGAGTGGTGCACGTGTTCCCAGAAGGCTAGGAGTGGCGCACGTCGGTAAGGATGACCTAAAAGTGGTACTGATACTCCTAGATGGCTAGGAGGGGTGCACGTGGGTCAGATGATGTAAAGAGGATATGGATACTCCTTGATGGCTTGGAGTGGTGCCCGTGTTCACAGAAGGCTAGGAGTGGTGCACGTGTTCCCAGAAGGCTAGGAGTGGCGCACGTCGGTAAGGATGACCTAAAAGTGGTACTGATACTCCTAGATGGCTAGGAGTGGTGCACGTGTTCCTAGAAGCGTAGGAGTGGCGCACGTCGGTAAGGATGACCTAAAAGTGGTACTGATACTCCTAGATGGCTAGGAGGGGTGCACGTGGGTCAGATGACGTAAAGAGGGTATGGATACTCCTTGATGGCTCGGAGTGGTGCCCGTGTTCACAGAAGGCTAGGAGTGGTGCACGTGTTCCCAGAAGGCTAGGAGTGGCGCACGTCGGCAAGGATGACCTAAAAGTGGTACTGATACTCCTAGATGGCTGGGAGGGGTGCACGTGGGTCAGATGACGTAAAGAGGGTACGAATACTCCTACATGGCTAGGAGTGGTGCACGTGTGCCCAGACGGCTAGGAGTGGCGCACATGGGTAATGATGACCTAAAAGTGGTACTGATATTCCTAGATGGTTGGGAGGGGTGCACGTGGGTCAGATGACGTAAAGAGGGTATGGATACTCCTAGATGGCTAGGAGTGGTGCACGTGTGCCCAGAAGGAAAGGAGTGGCGCACGTCGGTAAGGATGAACTAAAAGTGGCACCGATATTCCTAGATGGCTGGGAGGGGTGCACGTGCGTCAGATGATGTAAAGAGGGTATGGATACTCCTAGAAGGCTAGGTGTGGTCCACGTGTTCCAGAAGGCTAGGAGTGGCGCACGTCGGTAAGGATGACCTAAAAGTGGTACTGATACTCCTAGATGGCTAGGAGGGGTGCACGTGGGTCAGATGACGTAAAGAGGGTATGGATAATCCTTGATGGCTAGGAGTGGTGCCCGTGTTCCCAGAAGGCTAGGAGTGGTGCACGTGTTCCCAGAAGGCTAGGAGTGGCGCACGTCGCTAAGGATGATCTAAAAGTGGTACTGAAACTCCTAGATGGCTGGGAGTGGTGCAAGTGGGTCAGATGACGTAAAGAGGGTACGAATACTCCTACATGGCTAGGAGTGGTGCACGTGTGCCCAGAATGCTAGGAGTGGCGCACATGGGTAAGGATGGCCTCAAAGTGGTACTGATACTCCTAGATGGTTGGGAGGGGTGCACGTGGGTCAGATGACGTAAACAAGGTATGGATACTCCTAGATGGCTAGGAATGGTGCACGTGTGCCCAGAAGGCTAGGAGTGGCGCACGTCGGTAAGGATGACCTAAAAGTGGTACTGATACTCCTAGATGGCTGGGAGGGGTGCACGTGGGTCAGATGATGTAAAGAGGGTACGTATACTCCTAGATGGCTAGGAGGGATCCACGGGGTCCAGATGGATAGGATTGTCGCATGTGGTTAGGTATGACCTAAAAGTGGTACTGATACTTCTAGATGGCTGGGAGGGGTGCATGTGGGTCAAAAGACGTAAAGAGGGTACGGATACTCCTCTATGGCTAGGAGTGGTGCACGTGTGCCCAGAAGGCTAGGAGTGGCGCACGTCGGTAAGGATGACCTAAAAGTTTTACTGATACTCTTAGATGGCTGGGAGGGGTGCACGTGGCTCAGATGACGTAAAGAGGGTACGGATACTCCTAGATGGCTAGGAGTGGTGCACGTGTTCCTAAAAGACTAGGAGTGGTGCACGTGTTCCCAGAAGGCTAGGAGTGGCGCACGTCGGTAAGGATGACCTAAAAGTGGTACTGATACTCCTAGATGGCTAGGAGGGGTGCACTTTGGTCAGATGACGTAAAGAGGGTATGGATACTCCTAGATGGCTAGGAGTGGTGCACGTGTGCCCAAAAGGCTAGGAGTGGCGCACGTGGTTAGGTATGACCTAAAGTGGTACTGATACTCCTAGATGGCTGGGAGGGGTGCTCGTGGGTCAGATGACGTAAAGAGGGTACATATACTCCTAAATGGCTTGGAGGGGTCCACGGGGGTCTAGATGGATAGGATTGTCGCACGTGGTTAGGTATGACCTAAAAGTGGTACTCATACTTCTAGATGGCAGGGAGGGGTGCATGTGGGTCAAAAGACGTAAAGATGGTACGGATACTCCCAGAAGGCTAGGAGTGGCGCACGTCGGTAAGGATGACCTAAAAGTGGTACTGATACTCCTAGATGGCTAGGGGGTGCACGTGGGTCAGATGACGTAAAGAGGGTATGGATACTCCTTGATGGCTAGGAGTGGTGCCCGTGTTCCCAGAAGGCTAGGAGTGGCGCACGTCGCTAAGGATGATCTAAAAGTGGTACTGATACTCCTAGATGGCTGGGAGTGGTGCAAGTGGGTCAGATGACGTAAAGAGGGTACGAATACTCCTACATGGCTAGGAGTGGTGCACGTGTGCCCAGAATGCTAGGAGTGGCGCACATGGGTAAGGATGGCCTAAAAGTGGTACTGATACTCCTAGATGGTTGGGAGGGGTGCACGTGGGTCAGATGACGTAAAGAAGGTATGGATACTCCTAGATGGCTAGGAATGGTGCACGTGTGCCCAGAAGGCTAGGGTGGCGCACGTCGGTAAGGATGACCTAAAAGTGGTACTGATACTCCTAGATGGCTGGGAGGGGTGCACGTTGGTCAGATGATGTATAGAGGGAACGTATACTCCTAGATGGCTAGGAGGGATCCACGGGGTCCAAATGGATAGGATTGTCGCATGTGGTTAGGTATGACCTAAAAGTGGTACTGATACTTCTAGATGGCTGGGAGGGGTGCATGTGGGTCAAAAGACGTAAAGAGGGTACGGATACTCCTATATGGCTAGAAGTGGTGCACGTGTGCCCAGAAGGCTAGGAGTGGCGCACGTCGGTAAGGATGACCTAAAAGTTGTACTGATACTCTTAGATGGCTGGGAGGGGTGCACGTGGCTCAGATGACGTAAAGAGGGTACGGATACTCCTAGATGGCTAGGAGTGGTGCACGTGTTCCTAAAAGACTAGGAGTGGTGCAGTGTTCCCAGAAGGCTAGGAGTAGCGCACGTCGGTAAGGATGACCTAAAAGTGGTACTGATACTCCTAGATGGCTAGGAGGGGTGCACTTTGGTCAGATGACGTAAAGAGGGTATGGATACTCCTAGATGGCTAGGAGTGGTGCACGTGTGCCCAAAGGTAGGAGTGGCGCACGTGGTTAGGTATGACCTAAAAGTGGTACTGATACTCCTAGATGGCTGGGAGGGGTGCACGTGGGTCAGATGACGTAAAGAGGGTTACATATACTCCTAAATGGCTTGGAGGGGTCCACGGGGGTCTAGATGGATAGGATTGTCGCACGTGGTTAGGTATGACCTAAAAGTGGTACTGATACTTCTAGATGGCTGGGAGGGGTGCATGTGGGTCAAAGACGTAAAGATGGTACGGATACTCCCAGAAGGCTAGGAGTGGCGCACGTCGGTAAGGATGACCTAAAGTTGTACTGATACTCCTAGATAGCTGGGAGGGGTGCACGTGGCTCAGATGATGTAAAGAGTGTACGGATACTCCTAGATGGTTAGGAGTGGTGCACGAGTTCCTAGAAGGCTAGGAGTGGTGCACGTGTTCCTAGAAGGGTAGGAGTGGCGCACGTCGGTAAGGATGACCTAAAAGTGGTACTGATACTCCTAGATGGCTAGGAGGGGTGCACGTGGGTCAGATGACGTAAAGAGGGTATGGATACTCCTTGATGGCTTGGAGTGGTGCCCGTGTTTACAGAAGGCTAGGAGTGGTGCACGTGTTCCCAGAAGGCTAGGAGTGGAGCACGTCGGTAAGGATGACCTAAAAGTGGTACTGATACTCCTAGATGGCTAGGAGTGGTGCACGTGTTCCTAGAAGGGTAGGAGTGGCGCACGTCGGTAAGGATGACCTAAAAGTGGTACTGATACTCTAGATGGCTAGGAGGGGTGCACGTGGGTCAGATGACGTAAAGAGGGTATGGATACTCCTTGATGGCTCGGAGTGGTGCCCGTGTTCACAGAAGGCTAGGAGTGGTGCACGTGTTCCCAGAAGGCTAGGAGTGGCGCACGTCGGTAAGGATGACCTTAAAGTGGTACTGATACTTCTAGATGGCTGGGGGGTGCACGTGGGTCAGATGACGTAAAGTGGGTACGAATACTCCTACATGGCTAGGAGTGGTGCATGTGTGCCCAGACGGCTAGGAGTGGCGCACATGGGTAAGGATAACCTAAAAGTGGTACTGATACTCCTAGATGGTTGGGAGGGGTGCACGTGGGTCAGATGACGTAAAGAGGGTATGGATACTCCTAGATGGCTAGGAGTGGTGCACGTGTGCCCAGAAGGATAGGAGTGGCGCACGTCGGTAAGGATGAACTAAAAGTGGCACTGATATCCTAGATGGCTGGGAGGGGTGCACGTTCGTCAGATGACGTAAAGAGGGTATGGATACTCCTAGATGGCTAGGAGTGGTGCACGTGTGCCCACAAGGCTAGGATTGTCGCACGTGGTTAGGTTGACCTAAAAGTGGTACTGATACTCCTAGATGGCTGGGTGGGGTGCACGTGGGTCAGATGACGTAAAGAGTGTACATATACTCCTAAATGGCTAGGAGGGGTCCACGGGGGTCTAGATGGATAGGATTGTCGCACGTGATTAGGTATGACCTAAATGTGGTACTGATACTTCTAGATGGCTGGGAGGGGTGCATGTGGGTCAAAAGAGTAAAGATGGTACGGATACTTCTATATGGCTAGGAGTGGTGCACGTGTGCCCAGAAGGCTAGGAGTGGCACACGTCGGTAAGGATGACCTAAAAGTTGTACTGATACTCCTAGATGGCTGGGAGGGGTGCACGTGACTCAGATGACGTAAAGAGGGTACGAATACTCCTAGATGGCTAGGAGTGGTGCACGTGTTCCTAGAAGGCTAGGAGTGGTGCACGTGTTCCCAGAAGGCTAGGAGTGGCGCACGTCGGTAAGGATGACCTAAAAGTGGTACTGATACTCCTAGATGGCTAGGAGGGGTGCACGTGGGTCAGATGACGTAAAGAGGGTATGGATACTCCTTGATGGCTAGGAGTGGTGCCGTGTTCCCAGAAGGATAGGAGTGGTGCACGTGTTCCTAGAAGGCTAGGAGTGGCGCACGTCGCTAAGGATGATCTAAAAGTGGTACTGATACTCCTAGATGGCTGGGAGTGGTGCATGTGGGTCAGATGACGTAAAGAGGGTACGAATACTCCTACATGGCTAGGAGTGGTGCACGTGTGCCCAGAATGCTAGGAGTGGCACACATGGGTAAGGATGCCCTAAAAGTGGTACTGATACTCCTAGATGGTTGGGAGGGGTGCACGTAGGTCAGATGACGTAAAGAAGGTATGGATACTCCTAGATGGCTAGGAATGGTGCACGTGTGCCCAGAAGGCTAGGAGTGGCGCACGTCGGTAAGGATGACCTAAAGTGGTACTGATACTCCTAGATGGCTGGGAGGGGTGCACGTCGGTCAGATGATGTAAAGAGGGTACGTATACTCCTAGATGGCTAGGAGGGATCCACGGGGGTCCATATGGATAGGATTGTTGCACTTGGTTAGGTATGACCAAAAAGTGGTATGATACTTCTAGATGGCTGGGAGGGGTGCATCTGGGTCAAAAGACGTAAAGAGGGTACGGATACTCCTATATGGCTAGGAGTGGTGCACGTGTGCCCGAAGGCTAGGAGTGGCGCACGTCGGTATGGATGACCTAAAAGTTGTACTGATACTCCTAGATGGTTGGGAGGGGTGCACGTGGGTCAGATGACGTAAAGAGGGTATGGATACTCGTAGATGGCTAGGAGTGGTGCACGTGTGCCTAGAAGGCTAGGAGTGGCGCACGTCGGTAAGGATGAACTAAAAGTGGTACTGATACTCCTAGATGGCTGGGAGGGGTGCACGTGCGTCAGATGACGTAAAGAGGGTATGGATACTCCTAGATGGCTAGGAGTGGTGCACGTGTGCCCAGAAGGCTAGGAGTGGCGCACGTGGTTAGGTATGACCTAAAAGTGGTACTGATACTCCTAGATGGCTAGGAGGGGTGCACGTGGGTCAGATGACGTAAAGAGGGTACATATACTCCTAAATGGCTAGGAGGGGTCCACGGGGGTCTAGATGGATAGGATTATCGCACGTGGTTAGGTATGTCCTAAAAGTGGTACTGATACTTCTAGATGGCTGGGAGGGGTGCATGTGGGTCAAAGACGTAAAGATGGTACGGATACTCCTATATGGCTAGGAGTGGTGCACGTATGCCCAGAAGGCTAGGAGTGGCGCACGTCGGTAAGGATGACCTAAAAGTTGTGCTGATACTCCTAGATGGCTGGGAGGGGTGCACGTGGCTCAGATGACGTAAAGAGTGTACGGATACTCCTAGATGGCTAGGAGTGGTGCACGTGTTCCTAGAAGGCTAGGAGTGGTGCACGTGTTCCCAGAAGGCTAGGAGTGGCGCACGTTGGTAAGGATGACCTAAAAGTGGTACTGATACTCCTAGATGGCTAGGAGGGGTGCACGTCGGCCAGATGACGTAAAGAGGGTATGGATACTCCTTGATGGCTAGGAGTGGTGCCCGTGTTCCCAGAAGGCTAGGAATGGTGCACGTGTGCCTAGAAGGCTAGGAGTGGCGCACGTCGATAAGGATGACTAAAAGTGGTACTGATACTCCTAGATGGCTGGGAGGGGTGCACGTGGGTCAGATGATGTAAAGAGGGTACGTATACTCCTAGATGGCTAGGAGTGATCCACGGGGGTCCAGATGGATAGGGTTCTCGCACGTGGTTAGGTATGACCTAAAAGTGGTACTGATACTTCTAGATGGCTGGGAGGGTGCATGTGGGTCAAAAGACGTAAAGAGGGTACGGATACTCCTATATGGCTAGGAGTGGTGCACGTGTGCCCAGAAGGCATGGAGTGGCGCACGTCGGTAAGGATGACCTAAAAGTTATACTGATACTCCTTGATGGCTGGGAGGGGTGCATGTGGGTCAGATGACGTAAAGAGGGTACGGATACTCCAAAATGGCTAGGAGTGGTACATGTGTGCTCAGAAGGCTAGGAGTGGTGCCCGTGTTTCCAGAAGGCTAGGAGTGGTGCACGTGTTCCCAGAAGGCTAGGAGTGGCGCACGTCGGTAAGGATGACCTAAAAGTGGTACTGATACTCCTAAATGGCTGGGAGGGGTGCACGTGGGTCAGATGACGTAAAGAGGGTACGAATACTCCTACATGGCTAGGAGTGGTGCACGTGTGCCCAGAAGGCTAGGAGTGGCGCACATGGGTAAGGATGACCTAAAAGTGGTACTGATACTCCTAGATGGTTGGGAGGGGTGCACATGGGTCAGATGACGTAAAGAGGGTATGGATACTCGTAGATGGCTAGGAGTGGTGCACGTGTGACCAGAAGGCTAGGAGTGGCGCACGTCGGTAAGGATGAACTAAAAGTGGTACTGATACTCCTAGATGGCTGGGAGGGGTGCACGTGCGTCAGATGACGTAAAGAGGGTATGGATACTCCTAGATGGCTAGGAGTGGTGCACGTGTGCCCAGAAGGCTTGGAGTGGCGCACGTGGTTAGGTATGACCTAAAAGTGGTACTGATACTCCTACATGGCTAGGAGTGGTGCACGTGTGCCCAGAAGGCTAGGAGTGGCGCACATGGGTAAGGATGACCTAAAAGTGGTACTGATACTCCTAGATGGTTGGGAGGGGTGCACATGGGTCAGATGACGTAAAGAGGGTATGGATACTCGTAGATGGCTAGGAGTGGTGCACGTGTGACCAGAAGGCTAGGAGTGGCGCACGTCGGTAAGGATGAACTAAAAGTGGTACTGATACTTCTAGATGGCTGGGAGGGGTGCATGTGGGTCAAAAGACGTAAAGATGGTACGGATACTCCTATATGGCTAGGAGTGGTGCACGTATGCCCAGAAGGCTAGGAGTGGCGCACGTCGGTAAGGATGACCTAAAAGTTGTGCTGATACTCCTAGATGGCTGGGAGGGGTGCACGTGGCTCAGATGACGTAAAGAGTGTACGGATACTCCTAGATGGCTAGGAGTGGTGCACGTGTTCCTAGAAGGCTAGGAGTGGTGCACGTGTTCCCAGAAGGCTAGGAGTGGCGCACGTTGGTAAGGATGACCTAAAAGTGGTACTGATACTCCTAGATGGCTAGGAGGGGTGCACGTCGGCCAGATGACGTAAAGAGGGTATGGATACTCCTTGATGGCTAGGAGTGGTGCCCGTGTTCCCAGAAGGCTAGGAATGGTGCCGTGTGCTAGAAGGCTAGGAGTGGCGCACGTCGATAAGGATGACCTAAAAGTGGTACTGATACTCCTAGATGGCTGGGAGGGGTGCACGTGGGTCAGATGATGTAAAGAGGGTACGTATACTCCTAGATGGCTAGGAGTGATCCACGGGGGTCCAGATGGATAGGGTTCTCGCACGTGGTTAGGTATGACCTAAAAGTGGTACTGATACTTCTAGATGGCTGGGAGGGGTGCATGTGGGTCAAAAGACGTAAAGAGGGTACGGATACTCCTATATGGCTAGGAGTGGTGCACGTGTGCCCAGAAGGCATGGAGTGGCGCACGTCGGTAAGGATGACCTAAAAGTTATACTGATACTCCTTGATGGCTGGGAGGGGTGCATGTGGGTCAGATGACGTAAAGAGGGTACGGATACTCCAAAATGGCTAGGAGTGGTACATGTGTGCTCAGAAGGCTAGGAGTGGTGCCCGTGTTTCCAGAAGGCTAGGAGTGGTGCACGTGTTCCAGAAGGCTAGGAGTGGCGCACGTCGGTAAGGATGACCTAAAAGTGGTACTGATACTCCTAAATGGCTGGGAGGGGTGCACGTGGGTCAGATGACGTAAAGAGGGTACGAATACTCCTACATGGCTAGGAGTGGTGCACGTGTGCCCAGAAGGCTAGGAGTGGCGCACATGGGTAAGGATGACCTAAAAGTGGTACTGATACTCCTAGATGGTTGGGAGGGGTGCACATGGGTCAGATGACGTAAAGAGGGTATGGATACTCGTAGATGGCTAGGAGTGGTGCACGTGTGACCAGAAGGCTAGGAGTGGCGCACGTCGGTAAGGATGAACTAAAAGTGGTACTGATACTCCTAGATGGCTGGGAGGGGTGCACGTGCGTCAGATGACGTAAAGAGGGTATGGATACTCCTAGATGGCTAGGAGTGGTGCACGTGTGCCAGAAGGCTTGGAGTGGCGCACGTGGTTAGGTATGACCTAAAAGTGGTACTGATACTCCTAGATGGCTAGGAGGGGTGCACGTGGGTCAGATGACGTAAAGAGGGTACATATACTCCTAAATGGCTAGGAGGGGTCCACGGGGGTCTAGATGGATAGGATTGTCGCACGTGGTTAGGTATGTCCTAAAAGTGGTACTGATACTTCTAGATGGCTGGGAGGGGTGCATGTGGGTCAAAAGACGTAAAGATGGTACGGATACTCCTAGATGGCTAGGCGTGGTGCACGTGTTCCTAGAAGGCTAGGAGTGGTGCACGTGTTCCAGAAGGCTAGGAGTGGCGCACGTCGGTAAGGATGACCTAAAAGTGGTACTGATACTCCTAGATGGCTAGGAGGGGTGCACGTCGGTCAGATGACGTAAAGAGGGTATGGATATTCCTTGATGGCTAGGAGTGGTGCCCGTGTTCCCAGAAGGCTAGGAGTGGTGCACGTGTTCCTAGAAGGCTAGGAGTGGCGCACGTCGGTAAGGATGACCTAAAAGTGGTACTGATACTCCTAGATGGCTGGGAGGGGTGCACGTGGGTCCGATGACGTAAAGAGGGTACGAATCTCCTACATGGCTAGGAGTGGTGCACGTGTGCCCAGAAGGCTAGG